>CM069453.1:53321073-53921073 GCA_035610835.1 Ophiura sarsii | reverse complement strand
TCACACACAACCTTAACAGACAGTTTCTGCTCGATAAATCTAATCCGACACTCCTTCCAATTCTTCCCCTTCTCTTCCCTGTCATTCTATTGTTTTGCAAGATGAGCGCTTGATTGTGATGAAGACTGACAAAAAACGCAAATAATTCTACGCCAACATCAACAAAGCCCAAGGTGTGTGTTTAGGTAGCCGTTCCACCACATCTCCTCTCCGTCTCTCTCTCTCTCTCTCTCTCTCTCTCTCCGTCGAGCTCTGCCGAGTCAGCCATAGCTAGTTTTTTTCTTCAGTTGTCAGTTCCCTAAAGCTCGCCGAGGTATCCATTTTCTGATGCTAGAGGCTAGTGCATTTCTGGCGTATTCACGCTGCAACAGCGACTCAAAATTGGCTGCAGAAAATTGTTAAGGGAGCTGTATTATTTTCAAGATTACTTTTTTGGTGTCTTTGTAAATATGGTCAACTTTGGTCATTCATACCAGTATTGTAATATGAAGTGGTCATTCTTTATTTATATATAATAGTGATATTTGTTTCAGTTTCACGCTTTCCACGCGGCAGTCGTCTGCAGACGACATTCCAAAAATGTGCAAAATATTTCAAAAATGTTAAAATTATTGAATTTCATTACCACTGGAATCACCATGGGAAACGCATTTCAAAATAAGTGCAAACATGCCTACATGTAGTATTGGTTCAGTAATCCTTGAGATAGACTTTGAAAATTGCGAAAGGTTTCTGAAAAATCTGTTTTGTATATGTGGTGAAACTATAGTAATAGCCGCGTAGAAAGTGTTAATCTTAGCATTTCAGCTTTCATATGAGCTGCTAGTGCCAACTGTTACATACATTTATAAAGGATCAAACCACCTATCCATTTTTTATGTCCAATAAATTGTCGGCATTAATAATTAGAAGGCCAATTAACAGTCCAAGATGAAAATGAATACATTATTACCTATTTTCAAATATAGCGTAGCCTCGCTCTCTCTCAACTCAGCTCATTTTATCCACTTTTTTCTCTCAAAAAATGCAACATTCAGATTCTTGACCCGAAGTAAACTCGAGAAATTCCCGAGGTATGAAATGTGAAAGGCTTATGTTACCCAGCGCAAGATTTATGGAGCAAATTCTCTTCAAAAGAACGAAAGAAAAAACACCATGAAAGAAAAGACAAACTGCTGCTACTGGGGGGAAGAAACCGACCCGGACTTGATGGCTGGAAACCATGCACACAAGTCTAACATACCGCTTACAGGTAAACTGATAAACTTCTCTTTAGAATTAGATGGTGTTTAGTATCTTTTTATGGCTTAAAGTAAAGACTTTAATATCTATTTCACATGCTTGCAATCAGTTTGCCATCGGTGATAGCAGGAACTGTGCAATGTCTAGAAGGCTAAAGTTCAACCATCTAATTGGTCTTAAGATGATCCCTACTTTAATATTCAGCCCTAGCTAAAGGCGCTTGTATTTTTAACAATCCACAACCTTGTGTAAATTTCTCGGAAGAAATATTGCTTCCAATTTCAGCCTCAGACCAGAATTTTTAAGGGTAATTTTTGTCAAAAGAATACCTTTTTCCAAACTGTGGATATTTGTTGTCATCGGGGATGGGGAAACATGCCACAAGTTTATCCTTTTACCAACATTTTCACAATTTAAGGCAAGAAAAATAATATCAGCAATAAGAAAAGAAATAATTTGCACACTTAAAAGCCCTGCCCTGGAAATGATAATATTGCCCTTAAGACTTTTCCGCCCCTAGATTTGTAAAGGTTATGGCCTAATTGGAAAGGTTTATTTTATCTGGAGTTTTATCCCTTCAGGCACTTTCTTCAAGTCCAGTGGAGAAAGTGCTGGTCCAGGTATGCAAAGGTCAAAGGGGTCATGACCCCATTTAAGAGGTCAGTGTACACCAATGGGTATGTGTGCCGCATTTCGCTGTCAGATCTGATAATAAGATATGATGGCTGGACAATAACCATTAACCCTAGACACATTAACCTATTTATTGCTTACTGGTTCTATTTATTGCTTACTGGTTCTATTTATTGCTTACTGGTTCTATTTATTGCTTACTGGTTCTATTTATTGCTTACTGGTTCTATTTATTGCTTACTGGTTCTATTTATTGCTTACTGGTTCTATTTATTGCTTACTGGTTCTTTGTGTGCAAGACTGTTTTGGTTTATTTTTGTTTTTGAATGGCTGAAAAGATCCCCTTTAATAACTTTGTTTCATGAAAAAAGCGGCACAATTTGTACCTCTAAATGTGTAACACTCGTACAAAGAGATAACCCTTTTCTACATGTTTTTTTTCTGGTAATGAATGAGCACAATGTCTTGTTTGATTGCCCCCCCCCCCCCCCTCTCTTCTTCCCCCTCCCCTCCCCCTCCCCTCCCTTTCATGGATCGCAATCCAGCTCCATCACACTACTGCCATATATGCACCGAGGCAAATTTCACACATATTGTGCCAATTATTTCAGCTCAGGCTGAGACACAAAACAGCAAAGTCATACTTGGAGAAACTGTATCAATCATATGTTCCAAATTCAACCTCCCTAAAATAAAAAAGGCCGGTAGCACTCTAATACAACAGCCATCCCATAGAACATGATTCAGACTGTATTCAGACCAGCAGAAGCGCCTCACTTGTTTTTATATTTTCAATTTTTCATATTTAATAATCTTTCTCTGCATCTGTTGCACCAGAGGAATTTCACCCTAGGGGCTTTTGGTAGAAAGAAAAATGTTTTTGCCCTGAAAATATAGGTTAGCCCTTCCATCAGTTAGTTCAATTTTGTCCCTTTATAATATTAACAGAGCTGGGGCCCTAACTAGCACGGCATGATTTCAATTTGGTCTGACCCAGTTGTGTCAGTGCCAGAGATGATTGGAATCATAGGCGAGAGTTTGCGATGGACATGTTTCATGTCTGCCTATGTATTCCGCAAAACTTTTCGTTATTGTTCTATTCTGTGTGTCTTTTCTGCTGTCTACAACCTTGATGTTGGCGGCCATATTGGATGACTGTTGTATGGGTGACATTTTATGGTGGACATGACCATGTCCTAATAAACTCAAGTATTTTCTTTACCCCCAAACTCTTTGTTTTTTCAGTCTTCAACTCCAGTGCTGGAAGCCATCTTAGATAAGATATCCATTGTGTATAGATAAGATAAGACTTTTATCCTCATGTATATTCCATAATAGCTTGAAATCCCCGCCCCCAGCCCATTTTATGGTTGCTTTGTTTTATTTTAATTACTTGCTCTCTGTAATATTGAAGAAGAACAAGAAATAGATAAAATATTCTTGGCATCTTTTTTCCATCTTTTAACTCCTCATCAGAAAGGTGTAACCGTTCAATCAACCTTTTTGTGCTGTAGCTCATGCAATGGTTCATAACTGAACTATTAAAATGTCAACAGTCTTTTACTTACACAAGTATCGCACATTAAATTCTACATGTTCAATCAATTACATACTCAATCATGTTCACACTACTCATCCAATTTGTTTGTTTGATGGTGTTAGTTTGTGGAATCTTTTCAATAGATTTTGATATACTTACAAGCGATCCATCTCACCCAACAATTAGATTTTAGGCCTATCACGGTGGACCTACAGGATCATTCTGGGCCTAAAATGTGCTATTATTAAGTTGCAAATACCACACTTGCTGGGTTTAAAGGGTGTTAATAGGAAGAAATGCTAACATCTCAACCAAAATATAAAACGATTTTGATTAAATGAGTGACGACAGCCTATACTGCATGTACAGGGCTGTGTCAGGGTGTTTATTACCCAGCAATGATTTCAGACTGTTTCAATTACAGCTACAAATTGTCACAGATTACCTACAAATATATGTGCTGGCAGTTATTAAACATGTCATTTATTGCATTTTTTAAGTTAGGACTCTCCCCCTCTAAACAAACACCTTAAATAACGCACTCTCTTGGTCAGACAAACCCTAAAGCTGATGTGCATGGAGGGAAAAAACAGGGAATATGAGAAGCTCATTCTAGGGAAATTTGGAGATCTGGAGGGAAATGTTGGCAATTGGAGGGAAATTTTGGTAATTGGGAAGGATGTATAGGACTAGCTGTTTTGTACATATAAATATGTAAACTATTGCGGTAAATTGGACTTGATTCCCTGGAAATAAAACATTTTCCCACTGAGCCCTGGTGATGTGGTTTGATTCAATTTGTTTCCAAAATAAAAAAAACACAAGCGTCACAAATTGTTACATATTAACGTGGGATGTAGTGATACACAATTTTGAATTTCCTGAGTTTTCCTTTTCAAAATTGAATGACATTGATTTAATTTCCTTTTTATTACCTAAACTCTGCTCCCATGTACCAAATAAATGTCAGAAATGTTACCGAGACAATTACCAGGCCACTGTATCTAATAAAACCTTCCCTTAACACTTTCCACGGGCTATTCGTTTTACCATATACAAAAACATATTTTTCAGAAACCTTCCTCAACTTTCAAGGTCTATCTCACGGATTACTGAACCAATACTAGGCATGTTTGTACTTATTCTAATGCATTTCTCATGCCGATTTCAAATATGCTAATGATATTCAACAGTGTTGATATTTTTGAAACTTTTTGTGAAATTTTGGAATGTCGTCTGCAGATGCCTGCCGCTGGAAAGGGTTAATTCATGCTTGTCCTAGTATTACTATTAGCCTATTGAACTACTGCAACTGAACTTTATTCCGTCAGAATCTGAATGGTTGCAGAAAGACACGTTCAATATTGCCCCTCCCATGCATCCGTACCTAAAACAAAAATCTAGTCCAACCCAAGCACCTTTGGCCCTTTGAACTTGTTTGCAATGTTTCTTATTTGAGCGCACGAAATTAAACCGGGCTGCTCGTAAGATTCAGATGCCACTTGCGTCACAAGTTCTACGCCACAACAATGAATTGTCCAGACGTGGCCAATTACGTCAAATCTGAAGAAGATTGTGCCGGATACATGTTTACATGTTTCACCAATTTTAGCAACAAATTTGCAGGAGCAACGTCGGTTTCAGACATTGCCAATTACCTCAAATTGAAAGAAGATTGCATGCGGCGCACATGTTCATGTTTCCCTCAATTTTGAAACCGTGAAGCCGTAATTTCCACAGTAATGTTTAATTCAGATGGTGCAAAATTATGTAAAATGTAACACTTTCCACGCAGCAGTCGTCTGCAGACGGCAGTTCCAAAATGTCACAAAAATGTTTCAAAAATGTCAAAATTATTGAATTTCATTACCGTATTTGGTATCACCGTGAGAAATGCATTAAAACAAATGCACGCATGTCTAGTTCTGGTTCATGAATTCATGAGATAGACTTTGAAGGTTGGGAAAGGTTTGTGAAAAATCTTTTTTGTATCTGGTAAAACTAATGGCCACATGGAAAGTGTTAAGAAAGATTGCACCATCACACACATTTTTCATGTTTCACCAATTTACTTTCCGACCTGTCAATACGAATGCGTCTCTCTCTCCCTGGACGTAACAGAAATCAGCTTGCTACATCATTAGACAGAGAATCCCTCACTCCCAGTCTAAATCTCCAACATGTCTATCAATCACGGCTGCATTATGTAACATATTGTGCTAGTCACAATGATTTGCAGACTAAAATTGGGAATTCATCATCAAACTCATCATCCTGATAGCAGAAAATTGATTAAGATATGAATTTTTTGATTACTTTTTCATCATCAATACTGTCTGCGTGATTCCCTGACTAATATGCTATGGTATAGTCTGTTCAGTAGCAAATGGGCGAAAAAAAATTAAACATAATTATGAGTCTTGTGTGTTAAATGTATTCAGACACACACAAAATCTAACCTGGTGTGGATAGATACTAAATTTGAAATGCGTACAACATATATTTCATACAAATTGTGCTAATTTGCTTGTATAAATGACGTTCTTGAGTTCAACTGTATCTATGCCAACAGATATCAGAACTTTTCACACGGCAGTCGTCTGCAAGTCGTCTGCAAAATAATACAAGATCACAAAATGTACCCTAACCAGATTCAAAAATGGCAAAATTACTGAATTTCATCGATATATTTGAGATAGACTTTTGAAAGTTGGGAAAGTTAGTGTGTCTATGCTAGTTCAAATCAATTCGCAATGAACATAACTTGCCTATTTGGTACTAAACAGACTATAAATGATATCGAAGCCAATACTACATTGGTTGAAGTCAAGCAGGCATTCACCCCTTGTAAGACTCATCAGCGAAATATGGTGTTTTAATCGGAAGAGAAAATGTGATAACCTTGGATTGATCTATGCATGCCTAGCTATAACATGGATAACTTGAACAATTTTAAGAATCTGATTCACATTCATACTGAAATATCAACCATGATTATCACTGAAAATGTCTGAGGTCAGGAATACAATTGTTTAAATATAAGCACTGATGTTTAACAATAGTTTTACCTTAATACAAATCAAATCAGAAATCTTTCTCAACTTTCAAAGTCTTATCTCATGAATTACTGAACCAATACTACCTAGGCATGTTTGTACTTATCTTAATGCATTTCCCACTGTGATTCCAAATATGGTAATGAAATTAAATAATTGTGACATTTTTGAAACATTTTGTGAAATTTTGGAACTGTTGTCTGCATGGAAATGTGTTAAGCAAATTGCATCCAAATTCTTAAAGAGCCCCTTTAACCATGAAAGTAAACCAAATGCCTGCATAGCCCTGCTGACCCATATTGGCACAAATCCAGGTCCAAATGATAAATCTTGACTTTGAACCACTTCTAAGAGGTTAGAGGTCAGCTGTAAAACACAAGTGTCAAGTGGAAGGTTTGTTTGAAGTCAGCCCCACTGTATTCAATCAACAGTCCATGGGAACTAACTCTCTACGTGATGATTAACAATAGAAATAGACATTTTACCCCCCCCCCCCCCCCCTTCCCAGAACAAAATATATATTACTGTTACAATGAGTACTGTAAAAGTGACTACTTTTTCGCGAATTGCCAATTTCAACTGTTTTGTGTATTTTTAAATTCATAATTTGTAGCTTCATCACATAGACCTAAAGAAATATATTTGTGTGTTATTATTTTCGCGGCAGCTGTGTCGAGCGCACAAAGAGCGAAAATAAATGTAGGCATGGAATTGTTCGCGCTTTGCACATTTTGGAACAATTTTGCTTGTTTATATTTTTAGCTTCCTTACATAGACCTACTTTCAGATGGTAGTTAGTATATGCCGAAGTATTACATAGGTGCAAAAAAACACCTGATTTCCAGGAAAATTTAGGGTGCACTATAATACATATCTCCTAGTGCCCCTTTAACCCAACTTACGACAGTCACTGTTACCAGACAGATTGGAAACTGTGTCAAAGTCAATATGGATGACAATTTTTAGTCTGATTAATGTAAACGGTTTCAGATTGTGGTCAGTATATGCCTAAGTATTATGTAGGTGCAAAAAAACCTGATTTCCAGGGAAATTGAGGACGCACTCCAATACGCATCTCTCAGTGCTCCTTTAACCAAACCTAGGACAGTCACACACGTTACCCTGACGGATTGGAAACTGTGTCAAAGTCAGGCCTCAATATGGCTGACAATTTCTGGTCTGATTTATAGAGCTACATTGGAGAATAAATGTCAGTAATAAGAGACAGAAATAGGTTGTTGTAAACATTACTCTATTAAAGATGACATTCTAAATGTTGCAACCTACTTTATAGGTTTATGGTGCGGTTTTATTTTATACAAATGGTACGCCTACAATAATGACACACTTTTATTCCAGTTTAACACTTTCCACGCGGCTATTAGTTTTACCATAATACAAAACAGATTTTTCAGAAACCTTTCCCAATTTTCAAAGTCTATCTCAAGGATTACTGACTCAATACTAGGCATGTTTGTACTTATGTCAATGCATTTCTCATGGTGATTCTAAATATGGTAATGAAATTAAATAATTTTGACATTTTTCAAACATTTTGTGAAATTTTGTAATGTCGTCTGCAGCCGCCTGCCGCATGGAAAGTGTTAAGTGGCACTGTGAGTAGAGTCAATTGTGGAATGGGTCATTGGCTAATGTGGGTCAAAACATTGGTGATTTGGTAACTGGGTCTAACAATTATTTTTGATTTAAAATTATTGTGTGGGAGGAAACTGATATAATTTGATAAAAAAAATTAAAAAACACATACCATTGAATATGAGTAATTTGAAAGTATAATTTGGGGTTATAAGTGGGTTGAGTTTGACTACTGGTGTCCAATTCTAAATTTCAATTGTCAGCCTATTCCAAACACCTCATTGTGTTATTGTGGGTTTATACTTTGCATGGTTTTCCACCATCAGTCATAGACGCTTTAGGAAAAGATCCTGATAATTATGATTATTCTAAGCTTTATAGTATCAATCACACTCAAAGCCTCCAAATATCGCTGGCCACAATTTGCACAAATCTGCAATGTAAATCATGAATGTTTATCAATTAATTCTAATTGTGAGATATCATGTACTTGATTATTTCATCCTAAATCTAAAGTTGGACGGTGCAAACAAAATTAAGCTCATAATGTATCAGACCACATTGAAAAATCACTAGCTAGCTGCCATTGTCTGCGAGCTACCACCTTAAATGTGTGTCTGCTGCCCTCTATATGAAAACTATCCTTATGCAGCCTGACTACAATGATAAGCAAATGAAAATGATAGTTGATGGAAATAAAACACAATACGCAGTCAAGACCTAACAAAAAACAAGCTCAGATGACCAGTATATCAGAAAGGGGTGGCCAGCCAGGTGGACAGAAAGACGCATCCAGTGGATACACAAGTCCTTAAAATAATACCAAACTAAAAAAACATGGATTTGTCAGCTTAGCTTAATTCAGTTTATGGTCTTTGTTTGAGTTCAGTTGTAATTTTATCCTCTCTTAGTATTAATTTTCATCTATAAGCTTTTAAGTTTTAATTGTTGATTTACTGCTCTTGTAGTAATCCTTTTTTTAACATGACTTCTTGAGTCGGTTAATGTTCACTTCAAAATCTTGAGTAATCTTAACCTACAGTGATACCCAAAACCGCTCAATTTCAAACTCGTATCAAAATTCCCATACGTTGTCCTAATTCCTATAGCGAGCGAAACATAGCTTGGCCTTGTTATCGCACACGCATACATATACTAACTAACCCACAAATGTTGGTATAGCATAAGACAACCATAAAGCATGTCTGCCAATATTAATTTCACGTTTTTTACAACCCAGCTAAAAAATGTATCTCTGTTACTTTAGCAGCATGCCGGGGCTATGTTATACTGTGGCATGTACTATTATGGGGAAGCATCCCCGATAGAGTATCGGCACGAGCAACGTCGAGTTGAAAGGGAATCTTTGCTGGTTTAGACAAATCTACTGTTTTGAAATTAAAAACGGGCTCATTGAAAGTTGAGAGGCGAGGTACCCGTGGCAGAGCTGTGAGGTGTAGTAATGTTATATTGACAAGTTGACAGCGATAACTGATGGGTACACTACTGATGGCACTTGATTTTTACATTGACACAATAGTGAGGATGTGTCAGTCAGTCAGTCAGAGAGAGATATTAGGGCGATATTATGTTAAGGATACACTGCACGATGATAATAGGCCTATTATTTACCTAGTTATTGTTGATGACCAGGAGCGAGGGAGGAGGAGCACTGCTCCCCAGCGATATACCCCTCCTAACCTTACAGGGAGGGAGGGCGCTGTTCCCCAGCCTCCCCTCACAGCGTATGTGATAATTCAACACACTTGTCCCACCATTGCTATCCTTACACAAATTAACCTTTCACACGCTCTCATTTTGAGAAATCGCATACCTTGCTTGAACCTAACATCAATTTTAACAAATTAAATCACAACTTTGCCTCTAAACAATCAGCATACGACTTACAATTAATCTAACGAAACCGGCCACCATGTAGGCTGTATCACGTGAGAATTGCACATGAATGTTTTGAACGGTTACTAATGATATTTTGATTAAAAAATTGCCTCCCCTTTGGTCTAGGGGTGTGCCGTTTACATAAACAAATAACAAATGTTCATCTTGATAACAACATGCCATATATAAACATGACCCTAACATTTAACATTTATGTTGCTCACATCATGTTGTTGTCTTATCAGTTATATCTAATGCCTTGGTTATATGTGACCCGTCACATCAAAATGGACATGTTGGAGCCCGGAGTCAAATCTGAGTTAATGGTACGACTTGAAAGAGCACTTTTTAAGCTTTGAAATGACGCCATGTTGAAAGTAATCGGACTTTGTAATCACAAGATATGATTTGAAGAAGCATCTTTTCCCTATTATTTTCTTTATATTTCATAAAATATATTGGCTTCTATCTCAAAACTATGTTTGCCGACACCATGTCCTTTTTGACGTGACTGGTCACATATACACATACACACCTATTAAATACTATCGTGATTATTTCATTTTATCCCGTGTACTATTATTATTATTACTTGTATTATGACAATCTGAAAAAAATATTTGTCTGTCACATTCACACGAGACTCCAAAAGTGGGCTGATTTATGACTTGCTTAACAATCTTTACAATAAAATTAGTTCAAAACTTGTCAAACTTCTTTTAACAGCTATTTAAAAATCATTGATTCCAGGGCTGCTACTTCATCAAAAGCTAAACACACCAATTTGAATGGGAGATCCCCTGCCTGTGTGGCTAGCTTCGGAACGCACCCTACACCGTTCAGTGCTGGGACTATGGGAACCAGCCAAGCTATAGCTTTGCGACGACTTATCCCCGCACTAATGTTGTCGTCTGCTCAGCTAAAGTTAATTTTGGACAGGCGAGATCTGCCAAAACTGAAAGTGAGAAACTCTCACAGCAGCACAGGGGGAATTCACACCAGCCAAGCAGGAAATGTGCTAAACCAATCAAGAGCTTTCCTACCAACATCAGATAATGACATCTATCAAAATAGAAAGCTGCCATGTGACTTTTCGACAACATTTGAAATTTTTTCTAGTTATCATCAATTTGTTTGTGAGAGTTGGCTGGGTCTACTATCATATTATAAAATGTATACATATATAGATATGGACTAACATATTTTAAAATGTATGCAAACTGGGTGGGTTTTTTATAGATTCTTTGATCTGTCTCATTTTGGTGAGAGAATTGCACGCGTGCAAAAACTCAGAATAAAGGAATACACAGTACTAAGTAGTAAGAACAGTCATCCTTTTTCAAGGTATAACACCGATCAGCTTTGAAAGCAGCTTTGAAAGCTTGATCCATTCCCACAACCCGGCCCTGTCAACTTCTCCCCTGCCATCACTTAAGCAGTGTTTCATTGTTCCTATGCTTACTCCTGTACTGATAGTTCCTCCAAAATATAATGAAGACAAAATATGTTGAATATTTGTAACTCCAACAGAGATTTGTCCATAAACTGTTCAGCAGCTCAAAGTTCCCTACAAAATACATGTATTAACACTTTCCACACAGCTATATAGTTATGCCATATACAAAACTTTTTTTTCTTTCTTCAGAAACCTTTCCCAACTTTCAAAGTCTATCTCAAGGTCTATCCCAATACTAGGCATGTTTGTACTTAATGTGTTTCTCATAGTGATTCCAAATATGGTAATGAAATTCAATTATTTTGACATTTGTGAATAATTTTGTGCAATTTTGGACCTGTCGTCTGCAGACTCCTGCCGCTTGGAAAGCGATTAAACCAAAATAAACCTGGAAAACCTCCATCTAGCAGCTATAGAATGCAGAGACTCCTTTTAAATCCCCACCAATTTGTCAACTCCTGTCAGCAAGGAATCAGGAAGTGTGGAGTCAATCTAACAGGGAATCACTGGGAATCTATTCGGTTTTCATCACCTATTCTTTGCATATTTGTACCAGCTCATTTAAAACCAACTAAGATGCCTTGATTGCATCTCACGCTGTTGGCAAGGTATCATCATATCGAGTGCATAGTCATTTTTTCTCTCCAGTTTTTGTGTGGTTTTTTCATGTTCCTAATTTAGTTTTATAACTACACATTCAAACTAGGTTAACGACACTTACAACTTACAATAAGTATTAACAGACACATTAAATTTCTAAAATTATCCATACATGTCTATTGAACGAACGACTACAAATACCCAGACATGGTTGAATAGTTTCAGCCTAAACCAGAGTCAGATGCTATTGGTCCATCTGGCCAGATACGGGTATGTTAAAAGATCTGGAGCATTCTAGTATTTATGATTCTATAGTGATTTTGGAGGTATGACAGAGTATGTAGCCAGATTTGATAAAGGTTGCAAAGTCTTAAAATAATTTGTGATTGAATAGAACCATAGTACATTGGAAAAGCAAGAGCCTAACGACTGAAACAATATGCTCATTAAGGTTTGCAGAACCAACAAATCAGGGGCCAATTGTGTTTCATAAACATCGGACAGCAGACGATATTCTGACATACCTCCAGACACCAAGTTTCAACTATTTTGTTATGAAAGATGCGGCCCACCCATGGCACATCCTTGCTGTTAGCGTCCAATTATCAGTCAAAAAAGATGTACGCACACCCACAGAATCAAACCACCAACACCTTCACGCCCTACGGCAAGATTTATCCATGGTCCAGGGCCCCCTGTCGTCTGCTAGTAGGCGGTCCAGTCAGTAGCAATGACGGAGTTGATTAGCCAGGGCAATGGTATGGAATGGTGTTTAGATAGCAGGAGGGAGCGTGCTGGGAGCGGCCCTCTGGTGTGTTCTTTACAAATGATGTTGGACAAGGAGTCAATGTTGCAGAATTTGGATCCCTGTCAGGTCTATTTTAATAGCTTGCGGTTAATATGGTATGACTAAGCTCGCATGTATATTCAATTCAATCACAAACAATAAAATGATCGTGCGGCTGAAAATAAGACCAGGGTAGTGGTCATAGAAGGGTATAATAATGACAATTTACCCCGCAATTTGCAATCCATGATGTAGACTCTAAAAGATGATTCAATTGTAGAAACCTATAGACCTATATAATAATTAACTGTCAGTGTGTCATCAGGGCTATAGGCTCATGACATCAACATGATTTCACTGCAAGTCAATGGTTTAGTCCTATATCAGTTTCTCTTTGGCTATGGTCGAATATGCCTACACATCACAATTACATTATTGCAAATTAAAAAGTAGTTTGCAGTCGTGGACATTAAACTACATATGGTTGTATAGCTAACACTGACCCATAAACCTCATCCATCTCATGAAGCTGTAGCATTTAAAGGAGCATTGAGAGATACGTTTGGGAGAGCGCCCTCGATTATCCTGGAAATCAGTTTTTTTTGCATCAAAGTAATACTTAGGCATACTAACTACCATCTGAAACAGTTTACCAACATTCGCCGTTATCATGTAAAATGTCATGATTTTTTTAGTTTCGATATGATTATATCGAAACTAGGTGGTGAATTCAGAAGTTATACTATCGTTTTACATGCAGCCTTTCGCAGCAAATCTCAACCCGGAAGTGCCGTTATTCGCTTATTTGGCATGAAGGCGATGTCAGAATTGTATGACATTTTGGATTTGGGCTATGTTGATGATTATCTTTACGTTATTTGCTCATTTAGTATATCGATACATCTCTCAATGCCCCTTTAACTTCCATAAACACTCCTTACGCCTACAGCCAATGAACTCATCTGCCTTGTAGCCTATTGCAATATCAAGAATGGAAGAGATTATGATCCTACAGCTAAGGAAGGATGACATGCCTATTCAAGCAGACTTTATAATTAATAAGAACATTTCAAGTTTGGGACTAATCCCATTTATAGTGCTTTGAATCTGAAAGGTCTATACAGCATAATCCAAAGATATCTTCTGACTCAAGTTATAAACTGCAGACTATAGCCTGAAGACTCAAAGTCTATATGAAAGCTGGCTATTAATGACTGGGCGAAAGGTAAACCGTGATGTAGGGCACCAAAAAATGAGAAAGTACAACTAAACTTTCTTCTAATCAAAGCCTGGGGGTAAAATAATTGCCCCCTACACGTGGAACAACACTGTCCCATAGTTTTCATCTTTGTCACTGGGTGTGTCCTGGTGTCATCACTCCCCTGGTGTCATTGCCTATAGGGCCTACCATGCAGTCAACCCTTTATGACCAATTTATTCCACTGTCCACGCTTTACAGGGTATCACCTGACAGGTGAAGTGTTCTCTCTCAACACAGTCAGCAGCAGCAGTGCGGGTTTGTATGGGTTACGAACATCATGTTGGGTAACATTTACTAACAAACCACTTTTGCCACCTATGAAAATAAATTACCAAATGCTCACTTTTTGAGGGGCGATTGAATTTCTGTAGAGTTACAAAAGTTGCTTGGAAATAAGTGTTTTCTGAACACAAATGTTCAAAGGTCATAAAGTGGGTTAGCTCTAAGTTTCTGGTATGCGTGGGCCTGGTGTGCGCAGGTCATTTTTGTAGAAGCTTAGTAATGACTCAATTCTAAATATTCTAAGTTTGAAGAAAATAGTTTGGACCAAAGTAATAGTTTGTGTCTCTCTCATAATATTAAATGTTCAAATATCAAACAATTTACCCAAAGAAAAGGGTCAAATTCAAAAACATATAGTAATGATTGAATAATACCACCAGCCCTGTGCAATCCATTCATCGACCTCTGCGCAGTGATGTTAGAATGTATTCCAGTTATTGCTGCATCAATAACACCAGAATGCCAGGATTCATCTTTGATCACATTTCGTTTGAAACCCATTTAGTCTAATACCAATTCATCTAAACCCAATTGGGCTAAATGTCAGTTGGTCCTATATCAAATTGGTCTAATATCCAGTTGGACTCATATCCAATAGAACCTTGCTCCTTCTTCTGATCTCCACAAACCCAAACTATTGCTCTTCCTGCACATATAACCCACAACAGCAGCAGCCAGCAGCAGACCACAATGTTTACACCCAAAGCACTTCTGGTGAATCATGTAGCGAATTAAGCCCTTAATTTGTACAAATTGATTGTTGGGACTTAGCAATTAAACGTGGAATTCCAGAAGAACATCCTATTTGAAACCGCAAAGAAATTAACCAGTTACCGTAATAAATTTGTCAGAGGAAAAATAAAATCAAAGTTTCAGGAAATCGTGGCCTACTTTGTCCGCGAGCCTCGTTCGACTCATGACCCTGGCTGTGACCAAACTGAGAAGAGGAGCGCTACATTTTTACCAAGGGATATTTTCACAAATTTGATGATATGGATAAAAACCCGGCATTTGAAAACACTTGTGAAAATTGATAGTGTAATATGGAATGATATGAGGGGGGGGGGGGGGGGGGGGGGGGGGGGGGGTTACAGTGTTTAAAGACTATATGACAAAATAACAGTAAAACAGATCACAGAAACAAAGACAGATATCAATTTTTGCTTGTTTTAATGTTTGCCCTCTTTTGTCTTTACCGAAAACTTCCAACCAAACACTTCTTTTTTCCTTCAATAAAATTTTGACATATAATTATTTTAAATAACAATTAGTAAATCGCAAACATCCCCATCGGTAGACACTTTATATACATTTATAAACATGGGGTAAAGACAATCAAAAAATTGTTGCCTGATACCCGTCCCATTTTTGTGAAGATGTCTAAACCGTTGCAAATCGTCAATGCCTTCATGTTCTACCATCGCAACACCTTGCTTCACTTGTGCCTAATCCCAGGATATCCTGCCATGGCCTGGTCCGTCCCATAATGACTTGGAAAATATTCCAAGCCCTAGACCCGATGTCTTGGTAGCTTGGGAGGATTTGCTCCACTTGACTTCTACTGTTTTAGCACTTTTGCATATGGAGGGGAGGTGGGGGGAAATTTAGATTATACTCATCGTTAGCGGCAAATTTTGGCTATTGTATTGTAGGGATTGGGGTGGTTGAGGACTGTGGATTTGAATATGATGCTAACATTTGCTGAACTATTAGTTGTTGATGTGTTTTTTCCTCAATATAATAAAGATGATGTGCATGCTTTTGGTTATCTACAGTTTCATAAACATAAAATAAATAACCATGTTTGTATTTGATAGGTGTGCTAATCAATGCTGTTATGTTAACACTTTCCATGCGGTAGGCATCTGCAGACAACATTCCAAAATATCACGAAATGTTTCAAAAATGTCAAAAATGATTGAATTTCATTACCACATTTGGAATCACCATGAGAGATGCATTGAAATAAGTAAAAACATGCATAGTATTGGTTCGGTAATTGTTGAGATAGACTTTCAAAGTTGGGAAAGGTTTCTGATAAATATGTTTTGAATATGGTAAAACTAATAGCCACATGGACGCTAGTATTATGAGCCTATTTTAGGTCATTATTTTTCTCATCCTTTAAAAATTTGACTAATTCAATTTAGTCTAAAAATATCGCACAGTGCGCGACACATCGCCAGACATATCATTTCTTTCTATTCATTTCACACATCCGCGTATAAATATTGCCTATTAGACAACTACAGTATCCTATAGAATTATAACAATACAATACACATCCTAACACATCTGTGTTATGTTATCTCACCCCAGGGTAACCTATAAACTACAAAGACGATTAGAGTGTATCCGCTGCAAAATAGGACACACTTGCAAATTTTTCCTTACTCATGGATGCAGTAATGTCATCATCATGGATGCACAGCTAACAAAGCACATGATTTTGAATAACTCGCTTGGCTTGCTATCCTGCGTACAAGGTGACACTCCATTAGTCAGGGCCTGGCAAAACCAAGTCGGGGTGAAGATGCTGCACCACGTGTTTGGGCGGAAATTGCCGCCCCGCGCCACGCTTGCTCATTGTATGTATACCTTCGGCGCGCACAAATACCCATCTTGCTGGTTCTACTCGGTTTAATACGAGGAAATCCTCCTTAGTCCTAGCGCTAATGGGCATCAGATTTGCCTCGATTTCCTCCAACCTAAAAACCTCTAATTCTTTGTGTGTAATAAACTCCTAAGGGGGCAATAAGTCAAAGTTGCGATCTTCCTGCTCGACCGGGTTTAGAACATGACTATGTACGCTCACAAATTAATGTTCCGTCATTGCGTTTGTTGCATTGCTCCTGTTTTAGATCAGAAGCCGGATTGTTACAAACCGATTCCAGAAGGTGTCTCCATGTATGGGATAGTGACCTCAATATGTAGGACTCTAGATTTACCTCGTCATCTTATATATAGAGGTGGAATAAACTGATACTGATCCAACTCAATATTTTTACAGACAAATTTCAAACAACACAATCCCTAGTACCCACAAACTTCATTCACAGACTGAAAAGGGGACTTTTCCTCTGGTTATGAGAGTGAAGACAATTTCATAATGATTAAGAAACATAACCACACATCCCTATACACAGTCAGCACATGTGGTAACAGACTTTAGGCAGGAAACATCATTGTTTTCTAAGACAGCACCAGACTGACTTCAGTGTCAAGAAACGTCCCGTCCAAATATGCCCGGGCCAATGCAAAAATGACACAAGTATCTTCTCATCATCTTTAATTTCTTTCATTGAACAACTGTCGTCTCATCCAACCCCCCTGAACCGAGAACTTTCATCGAGCCAACAGCCGACAATACGTGCCTATCAGCACATAGTTTAATAAGTAGGCCAATATACGGCAATATTTGGACTGGGGACTAGTCATAAACAGATCTCAGTATTTTTAGACTAAAAAGGCAACAACTAGGGGGCAAGATGTCAGAAAACTTGTCCTGATTATTTCACCAGGCAGACCCAGTCACTGATACAATTCTCTGTGATCTGGTAAACTAATCTGGATCAGTCTGAAAGACTACGAAAGGGGTTGGAGGCACTGGACTTTTTGTATAGTGATGGGCAATCCTAATTTTTACAATAGTAAGGACGTGTGAACTGATTTTGTAGGAATTTAGGAGTTTGGAAATTGATTTTAAATTGATAGGAAGGGTCTTATGGGCGCTCTTCAGCACATTTATTATTTTAAAATGTTGAGAAATAATGGATCCAAGTGAAACATTACCATACTACTGCAGCTCTAAACTGGCATGCCTCCTCACAGCAGTGAATTAAGCTCGCATAATACAACAGGGTGCATTGCGTACCATATAAACGTGGCACATGTACAAGTATGCTAAAATCATGTGCGTGCATACAATTTATAACCCTAACCTAACTGAGTACAAATTACTACGGCCAAGCCTATCTCCAAGCACATGTGCGAATGGTTTAAGTTCAATGACGTAATCAACCGAGCCTATATAGCGAGCGCAGTATACTGCGCGAACGAGTAGCTGAGAGCCATGGCTTGCCTTAGGGGTCCGGGGTTTCGGGTCTGGAGGGTCCCCAGTTCGATCCCCAGTCAGGTCGCGGCGATTTTTTTGTTGTCATTTGGATCAATTTGGAACCAACTAAACTATAGCACAGGGGGGTAATGGACGGTGGGGGAGGGGGGGGGGCTTAAGGGAACGCATTTACATAAACCACTTTTCAATTTGTATCCGGTCCGAGGTATTACTATAACAATTCTGAATCAGTCTGACAGCGACAGCAAACAGCAAACGCGAATGGAAATTGATAAAGACATCTCAAAAGAATTAGGGGCTAGGCCTAGTCAATGGGAGTTTTCTGGTAAAACGTTAAGCTGATGACATGACATTTCTATGTAACTTTCTGATTGATTCAATCAGCGAAATCCATCCGAATTATCATCAAATTCGGCCAAGAGGGTAAATGTCAACTGGTATAGTGGTTTTCTCTGTTAATATCAGTGTGTCTAAAACGATGACAAGTTCTGGGGCTGGCTGGCTTGGTGGGTAAAGAGTTCACCAGATTCGTAAATATGAAAAAGAGTTGAGAAATCAAAACGTTGACATGTGTCATTTCACTTCCAAAACCTACAAATCCAATCATTACTATTGACAAATAGGAAGCTTAGTGTTGACAGATCTCAGTAAGTCAGTTAGGAATTCATATTAGGCCAAAAGAAAATTGTTTGATTATCCATAGATCACTTTTAAAAGTTGGGTAAGTCGGTCGGGAAAAGTGGGGTTTTTTTTATTTCTTTTTTTTCTCCCTTGCCCTTTTTTCAGGTACCAAAAGTAAAATGAGATGTACTTGTTGTTTTAACCAAAAGAGGGAACAAGTATTATTATCGTCAATTAACACTTTCAAAATTGAAAAAATGATTTTCAACTAAAATTTGTAAACAAAATGAAACTTTCAACAACAAAAAATTTAATTTTTGATTTTGTTGTTGAAATTTTCAGGGGGAAAAAGAAGAAATTTTCAGGAAAAAAAAGAAGAAAAGATTTTGGGTCGGAAGGATTTAGAGGGTCGGGCAGACGAGGACAATCAAACATTTTTTTGTTTGGCCTTATAGTCAGGACCTTCAAAATGTCACCCTACTGTTTCTCCCTACAATATGAATGATAGATTCTTCCTAAAACATACAAGGCTGACATCATTGGGGGTATTAAATTAGTAGGGGAGGGGATGTTGATGTTTTTGTTGGTCCATCTTCAAACTAAATGATTTGTTAACTAAACATTCTGATCTAATCAATAAAAGGTGTTCATCCCTGCCCATCCTCTAACCACAATGGTATCCTATAGGGGGTGTTAACAGATTTTAACTGACATAATTTGTCACTGTCTAATTGGATCAGTCAGGCAGCCATCGCTAGGGAAAACACCTTCCACTGCTGTTTACATAGGAGCTGCAAATTAGGTTCTGTATCCTTTGACCTCTGGATCAGCGTGCATTTGTAGTGATTCTTGTAGTGATCAATGCAGTGATCTAAATGCCATACATGATACAGAGTCACTGCTGCTGTTGCTTGTGAGCGTTTTACCAAACTTTGATTGTAACGTAACGCATACTGGCATGTACTTTTTCTTCAGTGTGAGTCTAAGTCAGGAAAAGAAATCCACAGCCTGCATGTATAGGCCTATTGCTTTGCTTGTATGTATGCATGTATGTATAAAATGATCGTCCATAAAGGAACTCGGACAACAAACCAAAAAGTTTTTTTAACGCCAAGCTGGCAAAGCCACTATCTACAAACTTTTACATCTGTCAAGAAATGCCATATTGACAAATCTTTTTTGGATGGCACATTATTTACTATAGCCTTTTTAAGTTGTAAGAAAGGACTCACTGACATCCAGTCTCAAGCCAACATTTGGGTATGGCAAAAGGAATATGAAAAGTACCATGAAATTGATAACATTTTAAAAATCATCAATCACCTAAGGCATTTACTTTAAATTATATGCGTAAATAAATATGCCGTGAAGGAATGCCCTCAATTCCTCTCAAGAAAAAACAAAACAAATAACAATCAAAACATGAAAACCAATGACAGAACAAAACTCACTAAACAATACATACTAACGGACTTGATGACTTATTTAGTACAATTTAGACCGATCTGCTGCTCCCCTTTGCTACCAAATGATCAAATCAAGTCTATGAATGTAAATACATATTAACACTTTCCATGCGGCAGTCGTCTTACGACGTTTCCAAAATGTCACAAAATGTTTCAAAAATGTCAAAAACTATTGAATTTCATCACCATATTTGGAATCACCATGAGCAATGCATTTAAATAAGTACAAACTACAAACATGCATAGTATTTGTTCACTAATTCTTGAGATAGGCTTTGAAAGTTGGGAAAAGTTTCTGAAAAATCTGTTAAATTGCATATGGTAAAACTAAAAGCTATGTGGAAAGTGTTAACAATTAAAAAACAAAAAGTCAAATTTGAAGAGCATAAAATGATTGAACTTTTCATTAGAAGCATTGATGCAGTCGGAGTTGGTTTTTCTAAAAAAGAAATTATTTGCCTCCAGCGAATTGTGTAATGACTGTTTCCATGAATGCATTAAACAGATGGTCCGCTCTTTGTCAACACTACATCAAGCAGCAGCCACATCATCATACACAGTAATAGAATAAAAGTTTTTACTTTGCCACAAAAAAAAAAAAATCCCGGCCGCCAAAATGATATTTTAAAGAGCTCTATGGCAAGCAAACTATTCGCATAGCTGGGAGGCAAAACTCTTAAGTGAGGGAAAAGGAGTTTAGGGTCGATCTTGGGTCAGTAATGCCGGTATAAGTATCATTCCCGTGGGATCGGACTCTGACATATGTCTACGAAAGGGTTTCTTCTTTATTTCATATTTATTCTGTACAGGATTAATAATAAATGGCGCTGTTTGTGGAATAGGTAATATTTTAAAAGGGCTAGCTTTAGAAAGTCACAATTGTTTGGAATGTGTCATAACAAAATTGTATACATTTGGTTTTGTGTCAGGGATGTAATTTAAGAATTCTAACCCTTTTTGTGTGAATTATTTAAGCACAGCTGATGGTCACACATATCAACATAACTACTTTTAGAGTACATATTACATAAATCTACTGACATATTTGAAGACAACATGTTGTACACCAATATATTCCACATGACTTCAAGATATGACTCAATTTCGAAAAGATATTCTCAAAATGTGCCTAGAAGTGACATTATCAAATGAAACGATTTAGAAATTCACAAAAACAAGGATTTATAGATGAATAATAAAACATGAGGATTTCTTACCTTTCCAAATCTAGTTGCGTATGACCCCGTCAATAACGAATGGAATATAATAATTGTTTCATCTAAATCCCATACAAACACCCTCTGAAATATACAACAAACAAATAAACAACAGTAAATATACGTATACAGCAATCTATTGATATATTGATACAAATTATAAAATTAAGGCAAGCTTGATACAGTGTTCTTAACACCTTCCATGCGGCCGGCATCTGCAGACAACGGTTCCAAAATTTCACAAAACGTTTTAAAAATGTCAGAATTATTGAATTGCATCAACATATTTGGAATCACTATGAGAAATGTATTGTTAAAATAAGTACAAACATGCCTAGTATTGGTTCAGTAATTTTTGAGATAGACTTTGAAATTTGGGAAAGGTTTCTGAAAAATCTGTTTTGAATATGGTTAAACTAATAGCTGCATGGAAAGTGTTAATGTAGTTCAATACTGTAAAACAAGTTCATTTCGTGAGCAATTTAATTTCGCGAATGGCTCAAATTTGCGAAATGATATTGCCGCATATTGATGTGTGTGAAGATGAAAGTAGTGGTAGAAATTTCAATTTCGCGAAATTAAGTTACCGCGAAACTAGTGATGATTAGCAATGCGCGAAAAAAAAGTTGCTGCGAAATTAACTTGTTTTACAGTAATGCATTCCAACTAGCTTGTAATACAACATTTACAAATCCCTGCAGTTGGAAACTAGAAAAGAACATTTAAATCCCCAATCTTACTATTCTCCATGTTTTATGCAACACGCATCTTGGGCCCCTTGGTAATCTAACCTATTTAACCATGTGCCAGACCACTTTACCCTGGGTGAGGTGGGCGGTTCCCAGAAAGGATTAATGACATTATTACGGAGAGCGAGGGGGCAATCCCCCAATCACGGACACAGAGCCAGGCAGATTTACCATCGACCATCAATTTGCTTGCAACTTGGGTGCCAAGCAATTCATCCCCCACACATTTACCAGCGCACAACTACATGCCCCCGGGCCGAGCTCGCTGATCTCTCCACTCTGATTGGTTGGATTTATGAGTGAGCGAAGGTGAGCGCGCCCTTAGGCAAATTAAGCTCTTGCGCTTATTGCCTAACCGTAACATAGCTCTCTTTTTATGCACGGTAGTACATCACGCAGTTAACTGACAATTTAATTATAACGACTAATGCACTGGATAATCGCGTGTGAGGCAATCAAGGAGAGGAGGGGTGTTGCTAAATTCAGATTTGAAGTAAAGTAATTATTCTTAATTACACCTCGTACAATTTGCTACTGGTACAATTTGCTAAAGTAGTTCCAGGTAAAGAAGAATAAACAACTGGGAAGCTTTCGGGAATTTATAGTGCACTCCATCATTAATCAATTTTTTCAGATAAAAAAATGTGCATGCACATAAAGGAACAACTATAAGTATGCTTACTTTTTAAATACAACTAAACAAAACCAGCTCGATAAGAATTGATTGTTAATATTACAAAATCAAGCAAATGCACAAGTATTACTACTGATTTTAGTCCACGCGCATACATACCAGCATCGTATACAAATGAGCATGCGACAATCACAAAATTATCCGCTTTGATTTGATAGCTTGGGGCTAATAGTTACAAATCAGTGCCTTCGCATTCCCCCAATAGCGAGAGCGAGTAATCGGTTGAAATTCACGAAAAAAGATGGGTCATTTTGTAATCCTGGCTATCAGCCTGCTTGTTAAATAAAAAGAAGACAACAAACGCATCCCTTGTGGGGTGTTTGCTTTACCATCCGTTTAAAAACATACATCTTGTTTTCACTGTACACATTTGGATTTTCATTCTGGTACTTGAGACATTACTTGACTGCTATGAGAACTAAGTATAGTCAGAAATGTTGTCCCCTTGCGCACCATCCACTAGGGGTGGGGGGTATTCAGATATATATTTGGTAGGGATGTGCCACTACAAAAATGATGAATAATCCATATGCAGGCCTAACAGCCGATAGACAGGATGACATTTGCAAAATATGTTGACTTTTCTAAGAGGGAAAAAAATGAAAATCTTGGACTATATATACCCATTTATGTGCCAAAAAAGGCATCATATTTGGCAACAGACGCATCCCTGTATTTGAATCTTCAAAGAGTTCCCACGCCCCCCCCCCCCCCCTCTCCCCTGTGCTGTGCATTCACTACCACATGAATTCCTGAATGAGAAAGGTCCAATATGCAATGCAGTAGTAAAACTTCAGCTCACCACAATTCACCAGACAAACATAGTCCATTGCATGCTGTTTGTTGGTTGACATGAAGTCATATCGCACAACAACTAATCACATCACAGCTCAGATACAAACTCTAATATATGACCCATCGTCCCCTCTCATTGGTTGCCCAAACGACTGAATTGCTTACTATTCCGACCAATCAAATTGAGGCAACAAATTCAATAATCAAATTAATCACCAAGAGCTAGTATTTGTACAGCTCGAGGGCACAAACTACCTTTCTAAGGCTAACCGAAGCATCTTGACACACTTTCTTAATTACAAATCGAAACTATAAAACGTCTCCGGATTGTGCAGTTTTGTGTAGAAAATAAGGAATAAGAACTCCTATGAAAGAAATGCAAGCTATGTACATACCTCTAAACCATCTTCTGGTGGTGGTGACGGATTGTTTCTCCTCCCCCTTGCCGTTGTTCTCGACCGTCCTGAGCCTTTTTGAGTGCTCGCCCTTCCCCTTCCCATGGCATTATTATCGTCTAGTTTGATAGTGGCTGAATCGGGGAAGGTGTTTTCAACTGTTGAAAGAGGACAATATCCATGGTTATGAATTGCATGGTATCAAGAATAAGCTTTCGAGAGACCTTTGCAAAAGTTTGTGTAAAAATAAACTTGTTGCGTGATACTGAAAATAAAAGCGCTTGCCAAATTGACATCAAGCTTTCAATGTTTAAAGGTCAACTATTGAAAACATATTCACAACTACAACTTCGTTTCTTATTTCCTTGATCAGATTTGCCAATATCTCATGTTTTGCGATGGACGACTTCATGTTGAACTGATACAACAATATCATGAATCATCACATAAACTCAAATCCAAAACCGAATTGATACTTTTTGTTAACACTTTCCACGCGGCTATTGGTTCTACCATATACAAAACAGATTTTTCAGAAACTTTTCCCAATTTTCAAAGTCTATCTCAAGGATTACTGTACCAATCCTAGGCATGTTTGTACTTATTTCAATGCATTTCACATGGTAATTCCAAATAAGGTTATGAAATTTAACAATTTTGACATTTTTTGAATTGAAATGTTGGAATGTCGTCTGCAGATGACGCCTGCCGCGTGGAAAGTGTTAACATTATATCTAGAAACTATCTTTTCCATAGATGACTTCATATTTCTGCACGTTAAAAGGATGTTGTTGGTCCAAAGGAATCAAAATCTAGGTTTTGAATAAGCAATTTGCAGCCCACCTGGCAAGAATTAGACCATCTTTGGTCCGATTCTTTGAGATGGCAAAACAAATTTCTTTTTGTCAGGTGTTCTATTACCAATCAGGAGTTCTAGTGGATGACATATTTTTGCGACATGGATTCGTTAATCTAGTTATGAAAATTGACTCAACAAATACCTTAAAAAGGGAACAAACTCTATCCAGGGTGTTTTACTAAATAAAATTGAAGTTAAACATTGACAGTTTAAGTAAGTAGTGATGATTGAAACGCCCTCATATACTCGAGTTCAATTATGAGATTAAGAATCTCTTTTCATGCAATGTTTTCTACTAGAAATCATGAATTGAACTTAAATTCTGGTTGATGCATGATGTGTATAGGCTTGGGTCAGTATTTTGTTGATTATGTGTCTTTTCTTGATACTTTTCCCTAAATTGACAAATAGATTCATCAACTGGCTCACATATACAAAGAGGAATGTAAGTGTTTATGCAACAGAAATTGAAAACACTGCAAAAGTGCCTGGTCCAGAATCTTTCCATCACCATCTTATAATTTTTTAGTGAAGTGATGAAAAAAATCTTTTCCAAGACTTTTTCCCGTCTACTCTTTTTCATTTTCCCCATCATCATGGCATAGTCACCTTCATCAAGAAAGTGCTAGGGCGACACGAGATAGCTCTTTTTTCAATTAAAGTACTACACCCGGGCCACAACTCATCAGCGCAATGCACTAGGCCCGGGGCCATCTACGTGGTGCATTTGTGGCCGGCCGAGTTCAACTCTAGTAACGTTGGAAACTCGACACCCCTGTGCTGCAAACCCATCAGAAGCCCTGAATTTGTATGATCACGAGAATGAGAGAGAGAGAGAGAGATGGAGAGAGATTGTTCTTCTTTTCATATACTGTAAGAATTGGAATAGTTTGCGCTACATTAATTTCACATATTTGGAACGCCATAAAAGTTTTGTGAAAATAAAAATTTGCGAATATGCTCCGAGGTATATACGTATACGAGATGGAATACAAAGTACAACTATATCAACAACATGAAAGGTTTTTAATTTTCGAAGGTGCAAATTTATAGGCATGAAAATAACTGCTTTTACTGTAGTGGTTATCAAGCTAACACGTTGGTAGACACTTGTGTTTGAAAAGTGATCCTGCGTACGGACTGGGAGAGTGCGATTATGGCCCACGGGCAGAATTATGTTTCCTTGACCATTGCGCAAATTGGTGGTTGACTGATGAACCGGCGTCAACACTTAGCGAATACGCTGCGATTGAGACCCGTATCCAATTGGCTACTCAACTACTATGGCCATTACGACCAATAGGACATTGTCCGGGAGCTAGCCGATCACAGTCTGAAAGCTCACTCTATTAAAAGGTTGTGCTCAAATTGGCAGGCCGGTCACAAACATAGCCTTTGGCAGGAACACTCATTGATTTTGAAGTGGTACACGTACAAGATTTGGATGTTTCGACAAGGCACGTTTAAAAAAATACTTGCCTCCAAGAGAATCTGATCACTTTCCATGCGGCAGTCGTTTGCAGACGACAGTTCCAAAATGTCACAAAATGTTTCAAAATTATTGAATTTCATTACCATATTTGGAATCACCATGAGAATTGCATTACAATAAGTACAAACATGCCTAGTATTGGTTTAGTAATTCTTGAGATAGTCTTTAGAAGCTGGGAAAGGTTTCTGAAAAATTTGTGTTTTATATGGTAAATTTAACAGTCGCGCGAAAAGTGCTATGAGTACTTTCCTAATATTATTCGACAAATAATGTTGTTATCAAACAGGTCAGAAAATGTACAAGTTCAAATGTTGTCACTCTTTTCTAGGTGTTTCTAGGTAAAAGTTTCCCTAGGTGTGGAATTTCAAAATAAAAAATAATTTGAAAAAGAAGATTAATATTTGCGAGAAAATGTGGTACCACACTGCTGGTCCATTTCAATTACTGGAAATTAAAGATTGTTTCCAATTATATAATAAGTATTCCAGTTCCTTATTAGGATGAATAACAATTACAATCATTTGGTTGCCAATTTGGTCACAAAACATCAAATATAGATACAATATTTAAATCAATTCCAAAACTACTCCAATACCAATTATACAACACTCAAAATTGTCCAAAAAATGTTCTACACATCTTTTAAATAAAATTTGGTCTTGTTTTTATGTATGATTTTGTTCTGTGCTTTAACCCTATGCATAGAGAAATTTTCAACAGAAAACATAACAATTTATTTGCATAACTGAGAACACTACCATGTCAAATCCAGAGCATGCGATGAAAACTAAACTCTGTAATAGCGGTAGAATATAAGCAAGAAATGATTGATTATTGTATATTGATCGTGGAATATTATTGGTTATTGATCTGGTTCTATTTTTATTTACCTTTTGGACTTGTGGGTTGTTTCACAATATTCACCACAGAGGCTGTAGTGCATGTAATGAAGTGGACCAGAAATGGGTTTGGAAAAAAATTAGTGCATAGCCAAAACGATACGATTCACGGTACGATATCAAAATGTTACAGCCAAGAGATACGACTTACAGTATGATATAAACATGTTACAGTAATGCATAGTTGATTTGAATAAAACAATAAAATACTCCGCTAATTGATGAAAGTCATCAGCAAGAAGGATAGACATTAGACTTATATACCCTATTTAAAGCTGCACAACATAACCCCACAGCCTCTCCCTCCCTTAACTTTTTCCCATCAAAATCAAACTTTAATTAAAAAAGGCAACCTATTTTTTTTTTTTTTGCCCTTTGGGGAATTTTAGGCCTAAGAGATTTACCCTTTTAGGTGCTTAGCCACAAAAAAGAGGTAAAATATACCACCAGACGTGTGGTATACCTGACAAGACATTTGGGGAAGTTTAAGTGATTTTTGCTCCTATCCTTTGCACTTCCAAAATAATTGAATAACATGCCATCATGTAGAATATCAGGTGAAAAATCTAGTTATACACCATTAAATAAAATAATATATTCATAATAAGAACATAAAACACACTTGTTCTAAAAATCTTAACATTCTTTTTAAATTTCAAATTCTTAGCAGCATTTTGTATACTCACTATCATTAGGTAGAGGGGCCAATTGATATGTTGTTGTCGTGGTTGGCGCTGTAGTTGGGATAGTTGTAAGTGAGCTGTTCATGTACGGCCCATAGCCCTGTGGGTAGTACTGGTTGAAGCCTGTCTGGCCGTAGGTTCCATAGGACCCATATTCAACACCCTATACAATGAGAATAAAATGAGAAATAATGGAATAATTGTTTAAAAAACCAAATAATGTTTCATTTATCATTAAGGAATGATCTCATTGGTCAAACTGATTTATAAACAGCCGTTCTATTGGCGGGTTACAATACCATGACCCGCTATGTAATATTTCTTTCATTCGCTGAGTGTAGCTTTTGGATGATTAAAATCACATGACCACTGCAAAGCAGTATTATTGGTCAAATGTTTTAATCAATCCATGATACAATCACATGACAATCACAAATTGATTTTCATTGGCCAGTACCTAGTCATTTGACAGAATACTGATATTGTGATTGGTTAAAAGTGTGTGAAAGGGGTGTGGCTTACCTGTTGTGTACTGTTAAAACCCTGTGAGTTGGTTGAGGATGTATTGCTACTAGGTGGGTAAGAGTAACTGCCACTACTTGAAAAACTGCTACCTGCAATCAAAAATATAAAAGTTCAAAATGTTTTTAAAATGTCAAAATTATTGTATTTTTTAACCATACTTGAGAAATTACCATGAGAAATGCATTAAAATCAGTACAAACATGCCTGGTATATGTTCAGTAATTACTGAGATCAAATTTTAAAGTTGGGAAAGGTTTTTGAAAAATCTGTTTTGTATGTTAAAACAATGGCCGCATGGAAAATGTTAAGAACATGCATTTTACAAATAATTATTAACATAACTGACAAAATACTTGACTTTCAAACATTTTCGAATCTTCCAACTACATTACACTGAAGTTAAGTCAATGAAACTTGTCTAAACACGAAAGCTAGCTTAAATGAAACAGCGTCTCGTACATTGTGGTAACATTATGAGTTAAATGACTATATGTTTGAGGGATCGTGCTCTCTGGTATGTTCATGTTGGTTAGCATGGTGATAAGCAATCGTACGCATGTGTACGAGCGCTTCAAGTAGGTAGGGGGTGTGCATGCGCATGTGCGTACGTGTTACTGATACACAGGGAGACAATCAACACAAATGAGTCCTTTAGTTGGGTATGTAAGGTACATCGCTATTTCAGTATTGAACTAATTTTCCCTTTACTAATATACGGTCTATCCCAGATATGATCATTCCGTTTCGTTATCGGTGAATCAAGTTTTGTAACAGGTTTGAACAATGTAGTGGCTACTTGTATCACACCTGCTTCCTGTTCCATTTGCATTATGGGAAGACACAGGGTACATACTGACTTGATGTGTCATCATTTGCAAGGGACTATGGGAAGGTTTTCAAATACATTTGTATTTAACGATCCAGCTAGTATGATAACATTCTTAGAAATACCTATTTACAATTACAATCTTAAGAAATACACATGTCACATAAGTATGTCATGCAAACACAATACACAAATTAATTGACCTTTGACCTACCTTGCATTCCATAATATGGACTCTGGGCAGTCTGGCTCGGACTGCTACCAAACCCGGTCCCATACGGACTCAGGTATGGACTTTGACCTTGCATTGATGTAGGATCTGTTTTTAAACCTTTAGCACCTAGAAAACAAAATGAGACAAATTTTGTTTACAATGTGTTGTATTTTCCTTTACACACAATACTAAACAATTCATCCCTTGTTCTTAAAGAGACCTGTTAACCATTGGAGGAGAAGGGAGGGGGGGGGGCATAAGGGTGGGGGCATTAGGGTGGGGTATAATGGTGGGGTATAAAGGCTGCAAACAAAAATCTCACATTTGTCTGCTTTGCAACTCTGACTTCGATTGAAAACATGGCATGATATATCCATAGCAAATGTTTTTAGTCCATTCTCAAATTACCTATTGTTTTAATTAGAAGGCAATTTTCACCTCCAACATATAATGTGAAAATCAAATCAACAACGGTTATAAATTGTAATTATAATCCTAAAACACCTCTTGTGCAAAAATAAAATTGTCAAGAACTAAAATGATTGCTGTCTACCCGCACACCCGACACAGTCTGTTGTTTTCATTATTATAATATCCATCATCACACACATATCCATTACTGATTGGTCATTTGGGCCCTTTACCATGGATAGCACATCCTAATTAAGGCCCTTCAACAAGTTTTCGACTCTTACATTTCATGTTGCGGTGTTGAGTTGCTATCAATATTATTATGATTGTTGATACATGATATCCGCCGACACCTGTCTGGGAGATTCCAATTACACAATGTTTTGTTTTATCTTTTCGAAGCGCAGCAGAGATGCCAATTTGTGCGGAGTTCATAAATTTTAAATTACTAGAAATAATAATTATATTATATAATTATAATTAGATAATTTGTCTATTCATTTTTAGGTGAACATTTGTCAAATTTGGTTCATGATTTTGATCACAAGCGGGTAAGTTATGCCAATTTTAACTCAACAATTTGTTATACAAACAGAATATACTCAACAAATTAGAAGCTTTCAAAGAAGAACAATTGAATTGTTAAATCAAATATATAAATTAAAGGACAATCTTTCTTTGACACTATTGTGTATCATGAAATTATATCTGGAGATTTACTGACACCATCTCCCCGATTTAGAAATGAGGAGAACTCATTTTGAATCATGGTTGTTATTCCCCTTCACCAACCAACCAACACAACAAAAACACTCAACAATTGGTCCGCAAAAAAAAAGGTTTCCAGACAACCATGGGCTATTTTTATAACCGTACAAGCAGGGGTTACTTTGACACAACAGTATTTAGCTGTTTTATAACAATTCAAATCACAAGTGATATCACTAAAATGACAACAATACCCATATAACGTCAAGTATCCATTTCTATACCGGTATATTTTAGTAAGTCTATTGTATAGTGCACACCATTTAGCTACTTTTTGGGGTAAATGATAGCCATCGGTTGGCATGAAGTGGCTTAGACCCAGGGGCTATTTGGGTTGCTACAGGGGTACAACAGCTCATATTTTCTACTATTTTCCTCCGTCTCATAAATAAGCAAAAGTAGCAGCTATTAGTTGGGCAAAACATTGACCCTTCAAGTTTTGTTTGGGTTTAGTTCTGCGGTTTGGATCAAACTACTACAGTTCAAACCAACATGGTCTTATTTAGAGAGAAAATGCTGCCTGTATTGGTAACATTCCACAACATTGTTTCGTCTCCTCCTCTTTCTCCTCCTCCTCCTCATTCCGAGATGAAACTTCCTCATTGTAGCATCATCTATCAAATCCATCTCCTCCTCCACGCTCAACATCCATCTTAAAACATCCTCCTTATATTTATTCAAAACATTGCTTTTGGTTACAGAAGCTACACAAGATGTCAGAAGAACAAGGAAGGATATCAACTCGATATTAATATCTACACAAACGTTGTACGTATGTACTCAACCCGTTCCTCTTTGCTATTGCTTCCCATGTTTTGAGAAACATCCTAATCCGATGTATCTACTATCGGTGCATCGCGTCAAGGAGCCACTTCAAGACATTAATCTTTATCCGATTTGATGCAATAATTCAAACGCGACCCGCCTACAAAAGTATCGTTTCGACTTTCCAAACACGACGTGATATGTATAAACGACGAAAAGAAAAGAGAATTCAAGCGACAGACACAGAGAAAGAGATAGAGAGAAATATTGAAAATGAAAAATTGTGCATGAATGTGAGCGAGATGGAAACAAGCCTGCATATCTTAAGGGTTTATTCTCGTGGAGAGGAGCTTGACTTGCCGTCACTTCCCTTAGGCTAACATCAAGGCCTTTACCGCTACGCTAGCCCCGGGCACCATCACCGGCAATACGTTGGGCATCGTTCTTTTCTCTTTTCATCAAACCCCACCAATCTCAACCATTTTACCATTCTACCTGCCACCATCAAGTGCTCCTCCTAGGGTCTTGTGCCCGTTATCCCACACCATCTCAAGGAGCGAAGCCCCACGTAAGGAGCGTGTTCCTCTGATGGTAAACGACTTTCCCCAAGTATCATATCCAGCGGCGCATCGTGATGACCCTCTTGGCGGAGTGTGAAGCCTCGTGTCGTGAAACCGATGCCACTGCACGGTGCTTGAGATATGCATACCTGAGTACGCCACTGCGTATTCAATTAGGCATTTGCTACTTAGAGATCTCTTCTTTTTTCTCTCGAAAAAAACTTACATCATGTCGTGTTGTCTATAACTTTAAATGATACACACCCCATTTGATCATCCAATGATAACGCATTGATACAACACTGCTGTGCAGTGACTATCTAATCATAAAACTGACAAATGTGTATCACTCATACAGAAGTTGGGCCAAACTAGGCAACCTTTAAGCCATGTAATTTACCCCAAGTGGAACAAAAGAAAGTCAACTTTATTTCCCCCTAAAAATATATATTTCACCAAACCTAAGCACATTGTGGTTTGGGATTACGTGCACAGGCCTCTATGGAACACGCTGTAATCTAATAGTTATGTGATCATAAAAAAATGTAAACATTCAAAAATGTATTACACTAGTATGACAAATGTTTTGTGGTATTTGTACCATTTCAAAAATACACAGTTTTCATGAAATTATTGTTTAATTGTGGTTGTGGTTACCAAAATGGTGAATCAAGTATGTTTAATTGGATGGAGAATATTGTTCAAAAAACAGAATACAAAAATAATTACCCTTTAATATCGCCCAGGAAACAATATATAGAGTTTCTAAGCATGTATAATTTGTATAATACATCAACGATGGCCAGTTACTACCCTGTATATGTCACAGGTGTAACCCAGACTCGCACACAGAACCTCAATAGGTCGATAACATAAGCATCTACTGATGACTTTTCTTTGTTCAGACCTATCGACCGAGATCCAGATCGCTACTACCGAGTTGGGAGTTTCACCTGTGATGTAGTTAAGCTTCACCCGTATACAATTTATCACACACTAAAAAAGAAACATTGGCAATTATGATTTGTTTTATGTATATCTTTTTCACTAGACAATATTTACGAGTATTCTTCTTGCTTGCATTCTATTTTTTCTAAACATACTCTAATGAATAAAACATACTTGAATCACCATTTTTGTAGACCAACATTTTTTGGTATACCAGCCAGTCAGGCAGGTAGTTTCTAAAAGTAATAACCAGCCCAGCAAGAAATTTACCTGCCCAAATTTGTTTCCCAGTGCACGCACAAATATATAGAGGAATCTTCTTTTATCGGAGCTAACACTTTTGGGGGTTTTTTTGGGGGGGGGGGGAAGTTACTTGACAATTGGGCAGGTACGGCCTAACGCCAAATTGACCCGCCATAGGCAGGCAAGTGAGTGTTAAAGTCCAGCTCTGGAGATAATAACCTGTTTAACATGTATATTGTAAATGATGTTACTTACTATATGACATTGCCTGAGCAAGTCCGTATGCTGACTGGCCTGTTTGAGCAGCAGCAGTATAGGGATAACTAGACGACGATGAGTTGGATTGTACACCAAATGAACTCTGCGCCTGGGCTCCAACTGTTGACTGGATGTTACTACTCTGTGCGCCGGGTGTAGGGAGTATGTGAGGATAGGCTTGACTGTGTAAGAGATGGAGAAAAAGACAATGGTTACAACAGTGTCAATTGTTGAAAATTTGGGTTTTCATTCTGGACGGGTAGAATAATTGGCTATATCTTGCGTCCCGTACGGAATAAACCGTGTACTACTGCAACACATTTTAATTGTTATGAGCATATATACATCAGTTATGGGACGTCTAACAAGACATTGCCGAATAATTAACACTTCTGCTCATTTCAATGTTTAACACTTTCCATGCGACATGCGACTACGGTAACAAACTTTCACAAAATGTTTCAAAAATGTCATTGTGATATTTGGAATCACCACAAGAAATACATTGAAATAAGTACAAACGTGCCTAGTATTGTTTCAGTAATAATAGAGATAGGCTTTGAAAGTTGGTAAAATGTTCTGAAAAGAACTATTTTGCATATGGTATCGAACCAATCGCCGCGTGGAAAGTGTTAATCAAAGTCATTTTCGATGTGGCTAGAATAGTTGATTAATAATTTAAGAATAATAAGACTTGTCATAAGTGAAACGTAATTCGAGCTGAAACATAACTATTTACAGATATATTCCAATAGTAAAATATACAGGTTGTCATTTACAAACAAAAGCATAATCCAATAAAACATAAACAAACAGAAATTACTACTTTCATGATAATTCAGACAGATTTGAATTGAAGTATATTATGTTTATTATCAATTTCCAATAACAAGTATCTCATCATTCAACATTATATACATACTATAGTCTATTAATGTCTCTATTCATTGCACTTACGTCCACACCCACATGCTTCTCTCCATCCATCCATACAAAACAAGGGGGAGGAGTGGTAGCAACTATGGCTTAAATAACCGAGATCTACTACTCCTTCCGTAATGCGCAAATTAACACGGGTCCAGATGCCTAATATGGCCAAAAGGCATGGCATTTAAAACCCAATATCTCTACTGCATTAAAACCATGTACACACTAAGTGAAATCCGATTATCAGACAGAAAAAAAACCACCGAGCCGTCGGTATCCATGACAGTTCCATCATGCACGTTCAGCTTCCACATTTTGCACGAATTGGCAGCGGCATGCATCATCCCCCCCGATCGTAACATATGGAAACCGACGACAGGCGTTGGAAAAGAAACCGATTCCCGAAACCGATCCGAAAGTTGAGAGGCAAAAGAGGAGGAAAGGTGAGCCCTCCGTGACATGCATACCCACCCATTCTCCCATGCCAACTTGCTACACATATCCATGGTAACGGAGAAACCAGATCCGCCCCGACAACTTCTCCGATCGGCAGTAGAGTAGGGAGTGAACCGCTCCAATTGCAGATATCCGACAGAAATGGTCATTCTGCCTCTGACAACTCAAGTTTCCAGCTCGGGGCGCATAGACATATGGGCCAAAGGATTGGTTTTCAGTCCGTTACTACTATCCCCTATCCGCCGCGCAACATATCCTGTTTAGACTGCTATTTATTTTGTTTTGCACTGATGAATTTAATACAGATCCTCAATCAATTGGCATTTTATTGGGAGAGGCCTAAGGTTGATTCTGATTGGTCAGACATCTCCTGCGAATGGCCTCTCTCAATCTCTGATGAAAAGATTTCAAACCTTTGGGGTAATTGTCTTAGACACAATCATGAATCTAAGCCATGTGTGATGCTCTTTTCACACAGCGTCATAGATATGAAACGCTACATTGATTTTTACAGATAGTAGTCTAATAGGGGATGCATCTGTAAAATTGAGATATCGCTGCTATAGGTAACATGATAACACCGCTAAAATAATGGATACCCATGAAAAATAACCCATTAAGAAACCATTCTATCATGACACACAATAAGATTAAAAACTTAAAAACACCATAATCATCCGCCATCGGCCTAATTACCCCCTTTTTTGGCACTAAAGCATGCATTAGCCATAAATTTACACCAAACAAGTATCTAATACACCTCTTTGTAGTGAAACAAAGTGCAAAAAAAGAAGTTTGTATCTAACATGGGCCCTGTCCGTGCCGGCCATGTGTGACTAACCACAGCTCTTTAAAAAGGGTGCATCGCAGTGAATCCGGACCAAATGAAGCGCTTCATTCTAATAACGATATCTATCATCGATAGTCAATCATGTTCCTTGGACAGAGTAAGTTATATCTCCAGGCCGACTTTACCTACAAATATATACATGTATATACCAGTGTACCAAAAGCCATGTGTTACTGTCGGACTAAACTGCAGGCACAACCAATGGTCCCACAGAGACCACAACAACAAGTGTAGGGCTTGATAGAGATAATGATAATTGCCTTTTTATGTTTGTGTGAAAATGAATGGTAAAATGGGGGAAAAGTGCAACGAGGAAACAAAGACGACCCAATGGGAGATGTCATAAAATGGTATATGTACACTCAAGATAGGATTATCAACATGAAGCACTATCTGTGCATGGAGTTACATGAACTTCAATTCCTTTGAGTATTGGCCATTTATCTGGTCATGAAAACATGCAGGTTCTTATCTTTTGGAAAGGACAAAGTACCAGACTATAAATCAAGAGCTTTTCATTATCCTGTTTGGGTCGGATTTATTACAACGAAAACATTTATTGTGACAATTGCCAATTTTATGGAATGAACAGAACAATCCCTGAAAACAAAAAGATAAAAAAGATAAGAACGTGGGTATTTTCGAGCAATATTTGGGTGTTTTTTATTACCCGGATATTTTAGTTTTGGTTGGGTTTTGTAATTTTATACCCCTTACACCGAGAATGGAAATATAGCATGCAGACTCTTCATATTTCATATTTGGGCCATCCATGAATATACGGACACTCACTGTGTTCACACTTATATTGTACAATGTTTGTATTGTTTCATGCTATTCCAATTACATTCTGTGTTACCTTTGATAAACATGAACAAAATTACCATCTAAATTCCAACTTTTGTAATTTCCATAGGGTGGTGTACCACTTCTTGATAGAATAGCGTACCAATTTATCTAACTAGACTCTTATTATTATTATTTTAATTTTTATGTAAAAGCAATACAAAATTCATCAAATGGGGTTTTTAAACAAAGCATACAAAGACCAAATAAAAGTAGATTTTTTCAATTATAAAATCCTGTGAGTCACATCATTTATCTTTCTGGATTATGTTCTTATTTTTTCCCACAATTAAAAATGCAATAGTGACAACAAAGGATGGATAAATCACACAATTTTTCATAGTATGATCATATGCCTCATTTTCAAATTAATCAGTGGCCAATAGATATTAAAATTAACACCATCCACCCGGCAGTCGTCTGCAGACGACAGTTTCAAAATGTCACAAAATGTTTCAAAAATGTCAAAATTATTGAATTTCATCCCATATTTGGAATCACCATGAGAAATGCATTACAATAAGTACAAACATGCCTACTAGTGGTTCAGTAATTATTGAGCTATACTTTGAAAGTTGGGAAAGGTTTCTGAAAAATTTGTTTTGTATATGGTAAAACTAATAGCCGCGTGGAAAGTATTAAATATTATGACCCATTAGCTTACATGTTGGATCATGATTTCCACGGCTAATGCATCATTTAGGTACATAGAAGTCAGGACGTGTTTGTACTCCAATTAATCAGAGGCAGCCCACAACATGAACGGGTTACATACGCCATGAACCTTAGCTTCATGCATACACACAACTGACATTACATTCTTACAGTTTGCCTGTGTGGTAGTCGAGGTGTAACACAAATGATTTACAGCACATAATGTTTATATAATGTTCACTTAATCGGAGGAGATTTATCTATAAATCTGCACATTTTATGGTAATTAGGATGATATAATTTACATTGATAGCTCTTCAGCACATATGTCTCATCTGTAAACTGTATGACAACTTGGTAATGGAAACAATGACCTACATCTATCTATAGGTTTCAGATAATGCCTTCATGCCAATGTGTGCTGTCAGTTCCAAGGTTGTCTAAATGTCAAACAAATAGTCCGTAATCATTATTGCTGTCTACTGATGATAGCACTAGTTTATAAACCTAGATTAGTTCATCGTAGTTAAATCTGATCTTGCCTCTTGTTTCCTTCTTCTATCTTACCTAATCCCTTTCATAAGAGTAATGAAATGTAAAACTCTCTTTCTTTGCTGGTTAATTTTTTTTTAATAATCTGGTTTTGCAAATTGAACCAAGAAATTATCTAAACTGTGACAATCATGAAATAATGAATGTCAGATAATTGCCTTATTAACTCTTTACCCATATAATGTGACGAGAAACTCAAATGTTATCAATGTTTATATAGTTGTAAATCTCATTGCTGTTCGCTGCTATCTACAGTAGATAGCAGCGGTGCTAACTACAGTAGTTAGCAGCAGTGATATCTTCTGTAGATAGCAGTGGTGCTATATACAGTAGATAGCAGCGGTGCTAACTATACATTAGATAGCAGCGGTGATATCTACTGTAGACAGCAGCGGTGATATACACCTAGCACATAAAGTCCCTGACCAGGTGCTTTGAGGTTGGCTAATTCAAAATATATAATCGGTACCAAAAATCTGAGATAAAAATTAAATGAGCAAATTTCTTCTCCACAGTTTGATACCTCATTCAACAAAATCGAATGGATACTTTTAAAGTTATGGCGATTTCAATGACCTCGCATAACAACAGTAAAGTTGCACTAGGTATTCATTGAATTGTGTGTGATAACTGTGATAACTGTCACACAAATCAATTATTTCCTATACCTAGTGCAACTTTGCTGTTGTTATGCGCGGTCATTGAAATCGCCATAACTTTAAAAGTATCCATTCAATTTTGTTGAATGAGGTATCAAACTGTGGAGAAGAAATTTGCTCATTTAATGTATATCTCAGATTTTTGGTACCGATTATATATTTTGAATTAGCCAACCTCAAAGCACCTGGTCAGGGACTTTATGTGCTAGGTGTATACTGTAGACAGCACAGATAGTATTAAATGATTGTTCTATATTTTGCTGACAAATTGCAATCTTGGAAAATGTGTTGATAATAAACCATTTTGCATTAACTTTCTCAATTAATTTGCTCTTATTTTCACCCTCTATTTGCATTGGGCTATGCATTTCCACACTTTCCACGGGGCTGTTAGTTTTACCATATACAAAACAGATTTTTCAGAAATCTTTCCCTACTTTCAAAGACTATATCTAAGAATTACTGAACCAATATTAGGCATGTTTGTACTTATTGTAATGCATTTCTCATGGTGTGACATTTTGGAACTGTCGTCTGCAGACGCCTGCCGCATGGAAAGTGTTAAGGGGTTCTTATCTTCATTTTTTATTTTGATACATCTTTTTAATGCATGAGACACCGAGACAAAATCTTCATTTTTTTTGCTGCAGAACTTGCTATATACTACTTCCGAACAGTTCACCACCAATGCCATCAACCACCATGCAACAATGCCCTAACACCCTCAGCGACTAAACGCTTCGAATCAGATCCATTTCATTCACATTCATTGACCATGTATGCACCGACATATTTATATCCCGTCTAAGATGCCACATATTTAGCAGATGTTCGTAACATGGATCATCACTTACTTACACGCAATCACATATTTCAACACTTTTATCTCTGCTGACACTTGAGACTTGTATCATCTTCATTCTTGATAATCAGACACGTTATAATGATTATTGGGCATGTTGTTACCCCCACATGGCGCGATAAACTGCTTTTAAGCCTGCAGTACGTTTAGTGCATTCGAGTGTATGAAGGGCGACTGAAGGAGAAAAAATATTTTGCTCGCACAAAGTATCATTATAAATATCGGTTGCAATTAGTTCTTTGTCGTCTGTAAACTTTGAAACCAGTTTTCCTTATTGTAAAATAAGTAAAGGCAAAAATTGTGAGTCTAACAATATCAGGAGTAAGATGGGTAAAACTGAATGAAAGCGATAGGGAAAAAAAATGGTAGATGGTAACATAAAAGCTAGCACCGAGGTGCAAGCGTAGCGAGATGCGACCAACACTACAGCCCTTTTATGGCAAAAGGATGTATCTTATATGTACTTTCCTAATGATATACTTCCTTTTAACATGGATTGTGTTAACTTGGTTCAATAATCATCACTTAGGAAAAGGTTGCAACTTGTAAAGACAATAAAAGTAATATACTGCCTTTTACCACTACATGATTTATTTAGAAAAAAGCTAACTTTGATCATGTTAAAGGAAGTATACTGTTAGAAAACTACATATAAGATACATTCTTTTGTCATAAAAGGGCTGACTAGAGCGGGGTATCTGCTATACCAAGGTTCAGAGGGGGTCACAATTTCAGGCTATTGAGGAGACATGAGTCTTTACCCAACAATAGAGCAGGGTCTCTGCTATCAAGGTTCACAGAGGGTCACAATGTTGGGCTATCAGGGAGGCGTGAGTCTAGTGCTTATAGAGTGCTCGTCTGTCCATTCCTGACGGACCGTTTTGCCGTCAAACTACGCTTTAAACATCACATGAAGTAAAACAATCTTCATAAAAATTAAAATCTAACAGATGTAATATGTCTAACCAGTGATAAATTAATTACTTAATTTGGTACATAAAAGTCACCACAACATTTTGGAAATTTCATGATAACAGACATCTCTGAAACCAAGCGGTTTCGTTTCATCACTTAATTCGTCATGGCTAACTTCACTTCAATTAATTGGCCTATATATTGTTCAACTTGTCTCCCACCACCCTGGTTGCATGGTCCTAAAGAGAGTTTAATAATCCTATCGATTACCGACTAATAATAAAACTGTTGGTATACTGTGTCATATTTGTCATATTGATTCTGTAAATGAAGACGTCAAAACAGTGTACGATGTCATGAGTTCGCTGAATTGAGACCGGTTATGATGAGCCGGTTATGATATGAGCCGCTCGCTCGCTGCACTTGTTGTGCCGACAACTTTGGGTCGAAATAGTGATTTTATGGGTTGTTCCACACACATTGGTGATGGTTAATGTGCATGATGTGTGGTGTCGAAATGTAGGCAGTCATGTGTTGTGAAGTGAAACCATGTTTTTTATATTAACACTTTCAACGCGGCTATTAGTTTTACCATAGGGCCCATACAATACAAAACAGATTGTTCAGAAACCTTTCCCAACTTTTAAGATCTGTCACAAGAATAACTGTTACTAGGTATGTTTGTACCTATTTTTATGCATTCCTCATGGTGAATCCAAATATGGTAATGAAATCAAATAATTCTGAAATGTTTGAAACATTTTGTGAAATGTTGGAATGTCCTCTGCAGACGCCTGCCGCATGGAAAGTGTTAAGAGTGTATCATGGGTAACCCTTTTGAGTAGTATCACTTTGAGGAAATCATGGATCACATAGAATTATGATATCTATTTGCATTGTCTGTTGTGGTTGCCATTACATCTATACACAATCTGAGTTTTTGATGAGAAATAGCCTTTAAATTGCTCGTTATATGAACCAAATTACCTGAAAACCTTAGAGTAAAACAGTGTTGTTTATATTTTAACAAGTTAAGGCCAGAGTAGCATGGTTGAAACAAAACAAATGAATACAAACATATGAATTTCAACAATAATAATCTTACCTTGGATAATATTGCGATGATGGAAACTCTGATTTAGGTTGCCGTAAGTTCATGTCCAGTGAACTTTGACTTGTGACCCCTGAACTTGTTCCTGCAACAAATAAGAATTTAAACAGCACATTCATGAGGTGTTTCTAGTCAATATTAAATCAATGCAAAGGACCTCCGTTTTAACCCACAAACCATTCACTGATTAGGCCAAAGAAAAAAAGATCTGTCTCAGATACCCTGTGCGCATAAGTATGTGGAATCACTGTCGCCGCATAAATAACCCTACACGATGAGTCCAATTTTTGGCTTCTTTTTTTTAGTTGTCCAGAAAAAGAAAAGAAAATGGCTCCAAAGGGTGGTGGGGGGGATTGGGCCATAAACACAAAAAATTAAAAAATCTGCATTTAGCAAAGCTATTTTTTCTAAAAAATTAAAAAATCTCATATCGCATAGCAATTTCCCCAAATGTATGTGAGACAGACCTTCTTTTTTTAAAACTTAAGTCATTCCACTTATTCCATCTTGTTGTGATCAGTTGCTGGAAGATGTGGGCTGAAAAAGTAGAGTCCTATTGGTGGCATATACACACAAGGTTGTTACATTATAGAGAAATGAACAGATTTTCATATAAGTATTGTGAGTGTGCAAGTGCATATTACAAAGGGGTCGAAACTACGAGTGAGAACAATAGGCAATTCCATCAAATGTTATGCCCCCCTGTGGATGACTTGGCTTGAATTCATTGGACTATACCGCCTTTTTTTCAATTGCATACGAGTCGTAAATAATTTGAATAAAATACTCCCATTTCCTAGTAGGCACAATCAGAATTCAAGCTCTATACTTGTTCTTCCACAGGGGGTATGGTTGTTGAATGGAATAGCCACGTAAGAAAGTGCAGACATGGGTTTAACAAGTATACAAATCAACTATTAGAGCTCTGAATTAAGCTATACTCTTGATATTGCTTTATTCGGGAATATACCAACACAATCTATGCATTAGTCATGTATGACTCCCCCCCCCCTCTCAAATTGGTATGAGAAATGACAGTACCGTGTAGTTCCATACATGTAAGAATGTAAAGCTTTGTATGCATCTTTCAGTGGGGTAGCTAAGTTTTTCAAATTGGGGGGGGGCCAAAAATAAAAGTAAATCTACAACTTTTGAGAATCACCGCCGAGCGATGACGTGCTGTCCCCCAACCCAACCCAAAATATCGAGCTCGATAACCGACTGTGCCAATCTCAACTGACAAACATCGAATATTGAGGGGTGGGGGGCCTCTGGCCAGGCCACTGGTTTCTTTTGTTGAAAATGTCCGCCCACATAGAATACATACTTGATCATTGTGTTGCCTGTTGCTTTCTTGATTTCGCCTGCACTTAACATCAATTCACAAACTGATGAGGAAATTTAGTCATGACCAAACTATGGCAACAGAGGGAGAAATATTCTTCAAAATGTTTCCAAAAGTTTTCATTTCAAATTGTGATTGATATAAGACATGCATTTTAAGGAGTCCATATGTCCATTCCATTTGCTACAGCCCGATGCAATGTCCAATTGACAAGAATTTCATTGATGGAAAAAGAGCGATTTTGTCGAATCATTTACAGAAATCATCCAAGGTTGTGCTAATATTGTTCTACTTTCTCAAATATTTGATTTGTTTTAAAAGATCCCTTATGGAGATATGCTTTAACTCTGTAAGTATACCCACTGTCTGTCTGCATTTGTTTGTTTGATGAAAAACCAACAAAAACTCAAAAAATGACAAATTTTCCAATCCGCTGTCTCAGTGTCCGTGGCGATGCGCTCTACCAACGTAAGTACCACACATATGCCTTTACTACCTCTCTCATAGACAGTGTTTACACAAATAAATTATATTCATAAGATTTTACTGGAGATGTGCTTTTAAAATCAACAACTTGTGTACATAGACTATTCTCAAAATTTAAGATAAACAAAACCACAAAAAATTAATGTTTATCCGTGATTTTCAGAGATATCAATGAAAATGTCATGCGAAATATGACAACTAGATAAACTACCGTCAAATCTACTGAATAGCTACAACACATTGCAGTTATTTTCAAAACAACCCAAAATAAAGGAAGTGCTCTAAAAGCATGGCAAAGAGAGATAGTAAGAGCAAGAGATAATGCGATAAAAATGGCGGGACTATTTTAGGAAAGAAAAATAAATCCACTACTTCTTGGGCGCGCATTGTTTTAAAAATGACAATGTTTGCTTGGGATTTGTCAAACTTCCCCCGTAGCGTATTGATCGCGAAAAAACCTCTGGAGAGCGCACAGTTTGTGTTCTGAAGAGGGCGTTGTGTTTGTCTATGACCCCCCTGGCAGCCCTAGAACAAGCAGTGAGTATTTTCACTCGAGGGCCTCTCGGCTCGCTTCAAGCAGCCCCGATAGGCATTTGTCGCACCATCTAAATATTGACTGAAATGAAAAGTACAGCGGAACGGAGGGAGATGCTGCGCAGAGAAGTCTCGCCCCTATAGAAACAACAAAGTTCCTCTCTCCGACAGCGATTATTTCGATCCACATCGGAATAGCCTCATTTTATGGCACTAAACAAGCCAATATCCTGCACTTGCTAATCAACACATTAGCACAAGAGAGAAAAGGAACTAGCACTTCTGGCTATGAGGTTGAAAGTGCATTCTACTTATCTAAACAGTAGGATAGCTAAATGGATACTTAAAAGAACAGGCACATTTGTACTTGTTTTAATTTAAAATGCTTTAATTAAAAGGACAAGAATACAAAGGTATCTCGTTCTCACATAAACATTATATTTCATCTTTTTTTTTAACTATGTAATTTTCACTATTTTACATCCACCAAAATAAATCGGTAGAAACTCTGATTTATCACAGAAATAAATAGAAGAAAGAAAGGCCTCAGAAAGCTAGACGTAATTTGAATTTCTTAAAATCTGACCACAAATCATGCACAGTGTTCTAGAATAGATGAAAAATCGAGCTCATGAAAACATAATATTAGGTCATACCTAGAGTCAGCATTCCTACAAAAGTCAAAGAAATTCAAATCGATTTGTCGACGCCGCCGGCAACAGAAGAAAGCCTCCTCTGTAAATTATGCAAATTACTAATTTCCTGAAGTCACAGATGGTCCGTGGATGCTCAAACCATAATGACCGTTTTATTTCCGCCGAGATTTCTGCTGCCTCGCGAGGCTCAGCCGTCATAAAGCAGTGAATTCAGAAAATGGCATAGATTCTATGCAACGACCCAGCAATGTCAGCACTTAATTTCAACAAATCTTTTCCATATTCTACGAGAATTGAACCGAACCGTGAAATATCTAGAAAGAATCAGTAGAACTCTTTTGGGAATTACATTACTTACATAGCGCTTTCACACAAAGATACTGGACATCAAATATGACGCAAAATATGTAAGGAATTATCTTTTTCAGACATTTTTTTTCATCTCCAAAATCATTTTTCATCTTATAAAGCAAAACTGGCTTTTTTACTAAGCTGATAGATTCTCTCACCATGTACATCAAACAGGTCAATGAACTGCGCTGAGTCAGTCGTATCTCGTATATTACCAACCCGCGTGCCGATTCAACGGACGGCCAGAACCCCGTGCAAGCGGTGCGATGTACGAACACACGGCTCATTGATGCTAATTTCCGATTATGATCTTTGTCGATAATCTTGAAAGTTGGTAAAAGGCACATTTACCCGCAATCGCTTATTCCGTACAGCGACCAGAAAAGGGGCCAATCAATTTGGAGTTTCTTATGGTGAAAGTGCCAGTTAACCACAAAATCATCGACAAATTTTAATGGAGTGTCATCGTTTTAAAATCAAACAGGGGAAAAATCCTTTTAGATGTATTTTAAAATATGTGCAATGCGTAATGGACGGATCTCAAAATAATTGGGCAAATTATTATTTCCAGGAATATTTTTAGATGAATTTCAAAATATGTGCAATGTGTAAAGGACGGATATATCTCAAACTAATTGCGCAAATTATCATCTCCAGGAGAATTTTTTTATGGAGATCTAGGAACTAAAATTTTAAAACTTATTAAAGGTTTTTTTCCCAAATATAATACCGTCTGTTTTACCTTTCCAACAACGACATACAAGGATGAATAATACACACATTACGCTGTGAACATAACTTCTCGTCTTGATTGTTTTTACACCGCGGTAAATCGTAAATTCATAGATCAACTTCGTAATCTAACAATATGAAATCAGCGACGTCTCACGACGCATCAAGACAATTAAGCACAAGCTTTACCATTCAGCAAACACTACGTTTAAGGTCGGCACAAAAAAAAATGAATAAATTGCAAACATTGACACTTTGTGCGACTCCGGGGGGATTTTTCAGCGGTCCCTTCTCGACGACTATCACAAATGTGTTTTCCTGCGCAAACATCAGAAACTTCCCCTGGTTATGATTGGCTGAGGCCTCGTGGGAACCCGCTATGCACGCACCTTATTGATACCAGAAAGGACCTGTCACGATCAATCCATACGAGCGCCGTGTAATCACGTCACAATCTGTGCATCTCAAACTCGTGGCCAATTCGCAGCCTTCATATTTCATAATTTTGTCTATTCTCACGTAGCCATAATCTAAGTCTCCGAGCATTAACTCACGATAGCGCCGTAATCATTTTAATTACCGTCAAACACAAACGTGTGCAAAGAAGAGACACAAAATCATCTTTACTTTGTAGATATGTTAGTCATAGTATCAGCCATAAAAACACTTGGTACTCTAGGGCAGAGAGAAAAAAAGAACAATAAATTTGTGAGGTTTTTTACTCCCGTACTAGAATGCATCATCATGACTACCGTTATGAACGTTGATAATGGTTTTGGGAAATCCGCTCATAATGAAAAATATTCTAGCGAGCGTCTTATTGAAAGTGACAGACTGTGCTGCATGTTTTAACCCTCTAAAAGCTCAAGACATTTCCTGGTCCTATTTATTAAAAATATTTGCAGATTAAGACTGTTATCGAAATAAAATCTTCTGCAAAATGCAAATCTATCTTACATCAATTGGGTGTATAACAAGATACATGGATAGATTGACCGAGTATAAATACAAGATTATTATGCAAGGGTTTATTAGTGGCAAAGAGCCCTAACTGCAATGACTATCAATTGAAAGTTAATGTTTTCACAACTTTCCACACAGCTAGTATTAGTTTTACCACATACAAAAAATATTTTTCAGAAACCTTTCCCAACTTTCCAAGTACATCTTTTCAAGAATTACTGAACCAATACCAGGCATGTTTGTACTTATTTTAATGCATTTCTCATGGCGAATCCAAAAATGGTGATGGAATTTTGTGAAATCTTTGAAACATTTTGTGAAATTTTGGAACTGTCGTATGCTGATGCCTGCCGCATGGAAAGTGTTAAATACCAATAGAGCAAAAGCGAGATATAACGCATGGCAGCTATTTCAAAACACTTTTTTAAAAATATCAACGACGTGTTAGTGCAGGGCCTATCTGAAATGGCTGCCTTGGGTTGCTCTATGTTTTTATCAACACTTCATTATAAGACTGCCATATTATCCGACATCTGGCAGCTATTAAAGGGAAAATGGGGTTTCTAGCACCAAACCCTCATTTTACTTGCCAGCAGTTGCATCGTCTGCTCCTTTTAAAATCCAATTATTTATTTTTTCCCGTTAAAGCGAGAAAAGTTTAGCATGTTGATGCACCTGCGTGAACAGGAACCATTGAACTTATTATGAGAAGCACAAATGGTGCCACAATATTGCTCTACGAATTATAACTACAATGATTACTTTCAATATGTTTTACATATGACAACAAATTTGGTGATTATTTTTTATGAAATACCTTCTAAAATGTACTCTCTAAATTGTAATAACCTGGTCATAGCAATAATGCGATATATTTGAAATTGTAAAAAAAAATCATTTTAAAAGGTTTCAACATTGTTGGTGATTATCTTTTATGAAATTCCTCTAAAATGTTCTCTCTAAATTGTAATAACCTGGTCATCATAACATAATGCGATATATTTGAAATTGTAAAAAATATCCATCAAAAAATAAAGACACTCAAAATTTGAGTGGCTAATGGAGAGTTGGTCAGTAAAATGCATGTACACACAGGGTTGGCACAAGGTTATAATGGGGCAACACCAAATGCATGATGGGTACACATGATCACCATGGTACTGACTATGGATATTGATGGGTTCGCATAGGGAGGAGGGAAATTTGACGCAATACTGGGTCCACTATGGAAGGGTGGTGCACAGGAGCTGTGGGGTGGTATATGAGTTGGAATGAATCAGCATTAACCCGAACACTCAACACCCCTGAGGCGCGGCACGGAAACGAACCAATAAATCGCCGCGACCAGCCCGGGATTCGAACCAGGTACCTCCGGCACATGGGGCAGAGAATTCCACAACACGCCATGACCATCCAAGCCACTTGGCGCAGTATATTGCGCCAAGTTGATTATTTTATCGAAAACCTTCCACCCAGGCGCCGGGAGATGGGCTGGGCTGTGGTATTTGGTGGTATTTGGTAGGGTTAGGGTTGGGGATAGATCAAGGTTATGATTTGATAGAAGGAGAGGTGCGGGATGGTTAAGAAAATGGTAAAACGGTTCAGGGTGATAAAAAGACAAGTCAGATAGTTGGAAAAGTTGCATGTTTTGATCGGCAAACAGATTTTAATAGCATGATGTGCCGGTTACCACCAAATAAATTCAGTTTAGTGTACTGCAATTAGGGATCATAGGTCAAGGGTCATGGTTCAAGTTTACAAACTATACTTATGAAAATGTTGCAACAACAAATGATTGATGAGGCATGCTAAATAAGGAGTCGTTTGCATTTTGTTATAAATGTTGGCAAAACGTGAAGAGAAATATTATCAAATTGGCATTTCGTTGCAAAATAATTTTCAAAAATTAGAATTAATCAATTACTGCATACAAATGTTCCCATGCATTTTGTTAATCAAAAAGCCTTTAAAAGTGACAAGAAAAGAAAGAAAGATGTGCGTTATGAACAAATTCACATTATTTCGTAAAAGTAAAGAAAGAGCAATTGAAAACCCACAATATCCCAGATTGCATTATAAACACAGGGAGGTGTATTCAATGATGGAATAGCCATCAAATCAACCACAATTCTAAATAAACTGTTTCTCTTACAATGATGGAAGACTATGTACTACATGTAGCAATGTATCATGTCATACACAAGCACACACAGATGCATGATGGGATGTTGTGAGTGCGCCCTCTATAACAGCCAGTCGGCCCGCTCACCTGTATATACAGAATCAAGCGCAGTGGACTGATGGTATGTCCCATCCGAGCCTGTAGGTGTGTCTCTGTTACTGAGTGGCTCAGACTTGACTATACATAAAAGAAGAGAGATGGGGGAGGGGGAAGAGAGATGGGGAGGGGGAAGAGAGATGGGGGAGGGGGCAGAAAATGGCAACATAAAAAGAGAGAGGTGGGTAGAGAAAGCATTTTAGTGACCAATCAACATTAATTAAACAGCAATTAATATGAAATTAATAAAAGCGGCTGTTATAGCGCTTGGATGAAAGCATTATTGACAATTTAAAGCATTAATATGAATAAATTACAGTTTCTGATGGTTATGTTAGTGATATTCCCTCTCTAGTCTCTACTACCCTTCCCTTTGGTCTTGGATCATTGAGAGAAGATTGAAGAAATCTGCAAGCAATGCTGAAATCGACACATATTAAGTCCAAAAGTTAACAATGTTTGTTAGACTTTTTTGTTTGTGTTGAATGAGGGGATTCAGAACCAATTTACCACTTGACCTTAACCATGATAACATTCATTAAAACAACATAACTTACATCATATCTAACAACATCTACCTAAACTAATAAGACAAGAATCTGGAAGAAAAGTGCTATAGTTTCTCTTTTCTTTATCTGTAACCATGGTGACAGACTAAAATACCCCAACATTTGATTCAGGAAAAGAAGAAACAAGTCTACAAAACGGTGCAGAGACATAGGATACATTGGTGGTGTACATAAAGTGCGAGATAAAGAAGACGACGTGTGCATTATTTGTACGATATAACGTCCAAAAACATTACAAGATATACCACACCATTAATAGCCTCAATTCCAGAGGCACAGTTTCATTGTCCACATACTGGTAGTGCTAAGAAATGTACCCACTTGGGTTTTTTTGGGGATTATTCCGGTAGTTTATCATACCGAAGTACACAGGGTAAGTTTCGTTATTTCACATGTCCATGTTAACACGATGGACTTTGTGACTGAGGTGTGAGGATGATATGAAATTTATGTCTGTATTCATTTTTACAACATAAAAATAAGTTTCTATCAAAATTGGTATTTTGTGTTTTCTTTCCTCAAATCTTGAAAGGCTTGCATTTAGAGTTGAAGTTGGAAACAGGGTTGGTTCACCAAAATGTGTTATAAACTTTCATTCAAACAATGCAATTTGGGAGTTTTTAAAATATTGATAGCAAAAGTTAAAAATAATGATTCTGTCACAAATTCATTTGATCTTGGGAAGACCCTTTTTCAAGGAGTTAATATTGAGTTAATATTTTGGGTCAGTTATGTTAATTTGATGCAGTAATTGACAATCAAATGTAATTTTCCTGGTCCAACTTATAAAGCCTACTAATTAATTAGGAAGAGTAATTGTTATGACAAATTTTAACCGTTTGTGTACAATCAAGTGTATGTTGGCAAATGAAAACTGTGCTCAGATGGAAAAGAGGCCATGAGAGGGTTTATGGCGGTGGCCACTTACTCGGAGCGGTGGACGTCGTGGATTGGACCGAATTCCAACTGTTTGTGTTAGTCAGCACACTGGTTTCTACAGATGTCGCCATGGATACATGGTTACCTAGCAACCGGATGACAGATGAACAGAGAGTGTCATCATTATAGTATCAATTATTTCTTCTTTGGTTTTTTTTCTTCAAGTCTTCAAGACGTGAAAGTTTTGGGACTAATTCGAGGGATTAGATTAGTTAATGATCTTATCGTTTCATATTAGTTGCTAGTATTATATATACATACAGCGCTCATGAGATGTATTAACACAGTTTGGATGATGGGCTGGATTATCGGTTCTCTTCAACAACAAAAAATGCACCAAATGATCGAGGCCTTATGGTATGTGGGCAACATTTGCGTAGCTGATCCACGACCAAATATAACGGCAGTATCAAGTTGCATACATCTTCCAAACCCCCACTGTCTTCCTCATAATTCCGTCCAAGTCTTGTGTAATGCTTTCCCCCCAATCTCCGTCTGACCCTAAAATATCCCAGATTGTGATCACATTAATCATTTTTTCGAAAGTTATAGGAAAAAATTGAGATTTTGATCACCGTGGAAACAGAGTTGCGTAGTAACTCAGCAGCTTGGGATTTAGATTCGCATCGCGCCGTTAAAGCCCGGGACTTTGTCTCGGGGATTTTCTGTTTGTACAGAATGCAATAAGAGAAAAAGGATGTACCGTAAATTGTGGATTTAGTGCCAAAAAAGTAGGTTTGACAACGATTTATTTCTGTCAATATTTGGCCAACTTTCCGTAAAGAAAAGCAGCAAACAAAAAGTAAAATCTCAACAAATTTCCGCGCTCTACTTTGTGAATAACGATGTTAGGTGTCAATATCACGGAGGTATGACGGATGCAAACAAAGCGATACATAAAGCAAACAGAGAGACTTGCCAAATGAAATTAGAATTAAAATCCATTAGTTTTGTGGTGAGGATATAAAGGAGACTTGATTTATAGACAGATTCGTCTCCGTCTCACATTATTTGACAAAAGTAACAAGGAAAATCTGATTTCACAAAACAAACAAATAGATCTGGACAACAGAAATCTCCTAGGTGTGAACAGAATATAAACACACACGCGCGCGCAGATGCACCCGCTTTGAAATAAGAGACGCTGTAATTGGCCATTTTCCATTACCATCAAATGAAACCACTAATAAACAAGCTTGATTGGTAAAAGTCACTTTAGTTATTTATTTCACCAAACAAAATGTGAGGACAGACTCGCAGTTGAAATTGGAGAAAAAACGGAGAGTCTCAAAATCAGAGTTTGAATTGATAGACATAAAATTGACCAATAAGAGATCTTGTTAGATGTTAATATATGTATATTGGCTTACCATTGGTTATTACAAAACTAATAGAACTGTCAAGAGTTTTCATGCTATGAATTGCCATTTTGTACAAAAATGAAAATGTGAGTCTCAAAACCAGTATGAATTGAAAAACATTACATTGACCAATAAGAGAGCTTGTTAGATGTATAGACATGAATGTTGGCTTACCATTGGTTATTACAGAACTAATAGAACTGTCAGAGTTTTCATGCTGTGGTGAATTGCCGTTTGTACTGGATACCTGGCTATGTGGGCTAGCCAGTTGCTGAATTTCCATAGACCTGGAAAAACACAAATAATATGGATGTTAATAACAGGTACGCACAAAACAAACCTCCAAATAAGCGGGCACCAAGGAGTTTTTTTACCCCCAAGGTTCCCAAGTTTTGGCTCCTGGTGTTTTTCAAATTTTACACAGTAAAGTATAGGACCAGGAGCTATTTTTGTTGATAAAGTATAAAAATAGCTCCTGGTCCATGCATGCTTATTTGGAGGCTTGGTACAGAAGGAGTAAAAAATGATTAGAACCCAAATACCACTTCTGAGCAATACTTTGGCAAGATTTGTCTTTTCTTTCCTTAACACTTTCCACACAGCTATACCGTTTTTACCATACAAAACAGATTTTTTAGAAACCTTTCCCAACTTTCAAAGCCTTATCTCAAGAACTACTGAACCAATTACTAGACATGCTTGTACTTAGTTTAATGCATTTCTCATGGTGATTCCAAATATGTTGATGAAATTTAATAATTTTGACAATTTTTAAAAAACATTTTGTGAAATTTTTAAACTTGTCTTCTGCAGACAACTGCCGCGTGGAAAGTGTTAAGAGTCCAACACATCAAATCAATGATTCACGGTATCTGAACATCCACAAAATAGTATAGGATACAGAAATTAGTTATCCCTCAGTTAACCTCATCCCACCCTGAGTTTCCCACACACAGTAAAATCATTTTTAAATCAGTAAGCTTAATTGTAAAGCTTAATTGCGAGGTCATACAATCACAAACAACTTCGCAGAATCTACAGCTCCCATACAACCAAAATACATAGGCCTCCTGAGTCAAATGGATTTCAAAATGTCAGAAGTTTCAAAAGTTACAAACTCTTATATTATAACTGACAAGGACTGTTGAAACATTGGGTTATACCCCCATGTGGAGTAAATATTGGGTCAAGGGCTGGTTGCTAATTCCGCACAGTTAGCAGCCAATTTATGACTTCTGTAAGATACAACAAAATAAAATAATTATTACATGGGGATTACATGGGGAGGTTGTTTGTTGGAATGGGGTCTCCACTCATCATTACCATTTATACCATGCAAGTACTTTTATATACTGACCATAGTATAACATTTGAGAGGAATATGTGACCTGTCACATCAAAATGGACATGTTGGAGGCCCGAGTCAAATCTGAGTTATTGTTATGACTTAGAAGAGCTCATTTCAAACTTTAAAATGATACCATGTTGACGGTAATCCAACTTTGTAATCATAAGATATGATTTGAAGAAGCATACTTTTTTCTATTATTTTCTTTATAATTTATAATATTGGCCTCTATCTCAAAACTGTGTTTGTCGACAATGTCCTCTCTTTTTTATGTGTTTACTGGTCACATTTGGGAGGAATATATGGGAATTGAAATACTGGTCAGATCATTCCATGGTCAGATGAAAAGACTTCCCAAATGGATTCCCATCCTTAAGCCCCATGGATTACAGGATATTGTGCGAGGGATTTGGCCATCAAATTAGTTTAGCATATGATATGAGATCAAAATGAGACCCATTCCAACACAAACTCTCGGTTTGTATTTAACAATTTTTGGAGTTCCTTTAGCATACCCTACCACTACTGCATGTCTTCAATGGGAACTTTTTAAAGAATGACACATACATAAAAGAGATGGTTTGTAACAGCTTTGTTTCTTTCTTTTTTATTTATATGCTTGTTAAACAAGTTTTGTGGTGACCAACCCCTCAAAGTTGATCAAAGTTTATCGCTAATAAAGGCAATTTTGCACCAAAAGATTTTTTGATGGGGGGAAAAGCAGGCCTCCTCCTTCCTCCTTTCCAAAAAGTTTGGACGCTAAACATTTTTTTAAAAATTGCCTTAGATATGGGATCAGCTTGGATCATCCATTTGCTAAACAATAATTATCCATGTCTGAAAATGGACAGATATCGTCATTTGTTACAATTGGTCACATGTGTTTTCAACAAAATAGATATCGTCGTGGTAATCGCAAAACAAAATGATAAACATCATGCCAGCCAATTCCATTTCATCTCACGCAATCCGTCAAAAAATAAAAACAAATTCACCAATCCTACTAAGGCCTGTTTGTAATATCACTAATATTCTGCTACGGTATTTTCACACAAATTACTGTTAAGACTTTCCACCCGCCATGCATCTGCAGACGACGTTCCAAAATCTCACAACATGTTTCAAATAAGTCAAAATTATTGAATGCAATTACCATATTCAGAATCACCATGAGAAATGCATTAAAATAAGTACAAACATGCCTAGTATTGGTTCAGTAATTCTTGAAATTTATAAGACTTTGAAAATAAGGAAAGATTTCTGAAGAAGAAAAAAAATCTGTTTTGTATATATAACTAAAGTGGAAAGTGTTAATGTGATAAAATAAATGCTGACAAATTGGCAATTTTGTATTCCATTACAAAAACATACATATTTACAAAACAATTTTACCTAATTCACTTTTGGACATTTTAAAACGCAAAAATTAACGTAGAGCAAAAAACCTCAGATTTTACAGTGTATACTATTATAGACATCGTAGAGCACAGATGGAAATGTACATGTATCTGGATCTGATTCAAAATGAGACCCCAGACTGATTACACGCTTCGTTCCATGGTCTTGAACACACACAAGAAAATCACAATCTGGATCCAATCAGAGTGTATTCATCTAATCACAAATGGATACAGGGGAGAGATAGATGAATTTTCAATGTGTTGACTAGTCACGGTGTGAGCCAGACAGGACTGTGTGGTAAAGTTAGGCAGATCTGGGCTCTGGTCACTGTAAAATAGTATAGGTGCGATGTATGGTTGAATGCTTTGTTCTTGGTTAATTCCATACCAAGTTATTGTAATACAGTGATTTGGATACTGTAAACTGTTTAATTATATGTAAGCAATTTTAATTTCAATACGTTTAATTATATGTAAGTCCTTTAATTTCACTATTTTGAAAGTATCTTAGACTCACAACATTAAACATATTCCAAAATATCCATGTATGTACATGTAAGTAAGGCTAACCAAATTTGTTCTGGTGCCAAATATCTTGAAGTTGGGTCGGTCGGTCGATGTTCCTCTTTTTCGTCTGAATTTATTTTTTGCTGACAAATATTACTGACAGACCGCGGTTCATGTCAAGACTAAATTGGTAAATGTCAATTTGATTAATGTTTATAGTGTGATGATAGTTTAAAAACAATTTATTTAAGCACTTTTTCATTTCAAGCAGAAATAGTAATACTTGGGTTTTTAAAAAAATTGTGACCCTAATTTTTGAGATTTTAGGGTCGGTCGCTGAGGGCAACAAATCAACCATTTTGTTTCCACCTAAGTGTATATGTTACCTCCATCTGTGCAACTCAACCACTCATAAAAATTCAATTATTCAAAATTTTGTAAATGAACTTTGATTCTCTGTTATACATTAATTTATCAAACACTCGCACATATTAGACCAACATACAACCATAGCACCGTTAGTGAGTCAATTGTTTTAAGGCCTAAAGATGTAATGTGGATATTACTTAATGAATAAAAAGTGAAACTTATAATCATATAGGTTGGGCTTATCAGAATATTATGTTTTCTAAGGTAAATTATGACTTCCTATGTTTTGGTTTCGGTGCATTTATGGGGTTATGACCGGTAAACTGTGAAAGATTATTGCACTATAGTTATATTAATGTTCAGGAGTCAATAATAAATGATGTTAAATATGATATTTTGAGGATTGGACTGAAAAGATGGAAAAGACTAAATGTGACTTCGTACTATATCTTACCAAATATCTTACCATTCAAAGCATTCAATATTCAATATTTGCATAAGGCAGATTGCTATAGACGCAATTTCAGAATTTATGTTAGGTCTACCTGCTCACTCATCTAGTACATGTGCAGAGAGTAGGCCTATGATAAATGAATTCCATTTCACCGAGAAGTCAACAAAAACACCACTGACTTTTCCAGTATTTATGCTTTAGCCAAGTGAACAACACATATCTCCAGGGATCTATCAATTAAATTACACAAACTCTGCCTAACTTTCAATCACATCTCTTTTTCTTCCATATTGTGCCTAATTTTACCACAAACAGTTCCAAACTATAAATAGCAATTTTGTTCTTATTAGGCCAAACTAAGGTACAGTATTTTTTAATTTCTTGCTGGATGGAGTAAATCCACATGATACAGATAAAGCACAACCCCAACAGGCAAAGTTCTTATCCCTCATCACGCTCACCAATACCAGTGGCACTTGCCTCTAAAACTTGTGCTGAATATTAAAAAAATATTACAATCCTTAGCACAAACCCAACAGGCAAAGTTTTTATCCTTCATCACGCTCACCAATACCAGTGGCACTTGTCTTTAAAACTTGTGCTATATATTCAAAAAGTATAACAATTATCTCCATCGGCTTCCCATGCATTCAACATCGAGCATTCATTCTGTTTGTGGTTCCACATGAATTTACGAGACTATACCAACCCCTATGGCATAGCCTACCTTACCATACATCACAGAGGTGATATATAGTAGAGGGAATCGGACAGCGTCTGTTATGACAGATGCGTCTTGTTCAAGTAATAGGACAAGACGGCTTACAAGTAGTACCATGATCAGGATAAGCTTTATTACCGTTGCCATTACAAGGGACTCGCTCGGATCGCAAATGATTCCCCGGCTAAAGAATTGTGACGGATAACTCGGGAGGGCTGTTTGTTCAGATGCAGTATACCTGCATTTTTATGAGGTAGACAGCGTGGTTGGGCTATATATAATAGAGACCTAGTTTCGTGGAGAAGAGAGTATTCGTAATAGTATGGTAAACGAATTGATAAATGCCTATCAGGGTTATCCCGGGTTAGAAAACAATTGAATAGGATAACATGAGATTGTTTTACCATATCATTATTAATATCGCGAGTGATGATGTGATAACAAACAATTGAATATTTTTTACTTGAATTTCTGGCACGAAATGCTACTTCATATCCTCTCTTTCAAAGAATAAATAATTTGATAACAATTACAAAACTAACCAGCATTATATACAATAATATTAAAACGCTCTAACTTTTAAAGAAATGAGCTAACCTATTTCATGACTATACAAACCCTCCAATGCTCAACACTAAATACAGACCAGTGCGACTCACAAACAAGAAAGAGAGAGAGAAAAAACCCACATTTCTAACGCAACCTTTTCCATCACCCTTGAAAATACTATAGGTTTATATGATCAAGACCCCCATCTGTCAGTGAATGGCTTAGAGGTGCATGTGCCCTATACAAAATCATACAGTAGAAGGATTAGTGAGGACCTAAGTCGGGCTGCCGGCTTGCCTTGGCAATGCTGTATGGAATATGCACGGAGGCAGTCACAACAAAAAAAGAAGGAAAACTGGTGCTGCAATGGTGGATTTATGATGACAATAATACAATATTTCTTGGGTTTTTTGGTACCATTTCTGTTACGGGTTCAATCTATGTTTTCTGCACCCTCACTGTGGAACAGCCTCCAAAAACATCAGGGAGGCATGTACACTGCATAGTTTCAGGAAGATTTTGAAGTCTCATTTCTATCCATCATATTGAGTTCTTTTTTGTTTTTGTTTATTTTTGTTTGTTTTGATCATGGCGCTTTGATCTTTCAGGAAAAGAACCATATAAATGTTGTTTATGTCTAAATGTTATTTATGTATAAATATTGTTTATGTACAAATGTTGTTTATGTATAATCAAATATATTTGAAATAGACGTAATTAGTACTAAATGGTACAAAACGCTTGCAAATGTTAAACAAATACTGATAGCAGACAACAGGTCATACCAATATTATCTTTTACCAAAATATTCCTAGAATTAACAAATTCAAATCTGACCCTAAATTATAGCCTAACTCCAGCCCATGATTTTTTTTTATTTCATGAAAACAAAAACAAATTTAGATTAAAATGACATCCATGAATAGCCTATGAGTATGAAATCATTAAACAAAATCCCAAATTTATTCAAAGAAGAAAAAAACAAACAAAGTTCTCCAATACATCCAGAAAACATGATCAGTATTAATAACATGGGGGGGGGGGGGGGGGGGTGGCTAAAGTACCAACATTAGACATTATTGGGAAGTAGTTTATATCTTCCCTACAGATGTATATAAATCCTCATCTTCATTTCATTATCTAAAATGTCACTGCAAATGTCATCGAGGACAGGTCAACAAATATCAATGCACAAAGAGCCAAACCATTATAAATACCAGTTCCGGGAACTGATGCCGATCAAGAAGAAAATACAGGGAGGGAAACAAGAGTAACACATAGGCCTATTAATTGATTGTCCTACTAATACTATAGCCACACACAGCTAACATGTACACCATGTTCCAAATAAGAACGAGACTATTAATCAATGAAGACAAATTGCAAAATTATCAACACACCAAAAACAGGAAAATACATATAGACCTATATTAATAATAGTCAAAATGTCAAATCCACCACCACACATAGCTAACATACATTATATACTACATGGTTACGACATGGGGGATTGACCCCACATCTTAGCTGGAGCGGTCCATTTGTCTCGCCCATGAACGCACGGACACACACGGCAGCGGCGCATGTGTTGAGAGTTTGACAAGTATACGGTGAAGTAGGCTAACACTAACTAAATAACCACGGGTGAGCGAGAGAGAGTGTGCCGGGGTGTGTATGTATGCTATGCATTTATACCACTACCATACTGTATACCACACTGAGTTGGCCGACTGATGATAACAACTATAGGGACCAGTCTCGCTCTAGAGGCCTGGTAGAAAAATATATAGGCTAGGTTGGGGTACTAGCGTGGCCTACATATTTTTAGCTGTTTACGGAATGGGAAAAAGTGCATAAAGTGCATTAGACTCTTCAGTGCATGTTATTCTAATCGTCTGTGTGAACTTGATGTGAAAGTTATGTGAAGTTCATAAAACAAAATCAGAATTGAAGATCTAGGCTAATCGATATTTTATAGGCACTGATACTTGATATTATTATTTTTTAGAAAAAGTTATTATACAGTTCTGGTTTTGACATTGTATAAAATGAGTGTATGATCATAATTATTTTTATCATACTGGGTTGTTTTTCAAAGAAAATTAGTTTTAACTTTGAAATAAATTCGAAGAATTTATAAATAATTTGTAAACCTTATATTGGTGAAAATTATAGTATTTCACGAGCATTATGCTTATAGAAGTGTTTTATTGTTGGAAAAAAACTTCTAAGACGGTATCAGTGTTTTCAGATGAAAACCTATCTAGATCCCTGCGTATTGATTACCAAATATAAGTAATTTAAGAACATTTGAAATATCAAAGTAGTACTTACCAACCCATTCATAAAATCCACTATCAAAGAAAAAAACAGCAGTAGGCTAGTAGCACAAACTAAAGGCTACTATATATCCAGCATTCCCGGCTAAGGAGACGAGAATGTTACTAATATCAGGATGATCCTTAGGTGAATTTGACCACCAATGTCACTCGGAGAATGTATTTGACCAGTCGTCCGCAAATATTGATTATTCTGATGCAGCCGATATCCAAAATTTGTGAATGGTATCCCAGCACTGATGCAGGTTTAGTTATGCCAAATTTAAGTTGACAATTGAAACAAAAAGTTGATGACAAGATATTGAATGGTAGCTGTGTTAAGTTATTATTAAGCTGATGTTGTTGTTATACCATTCCTCAGATACGATGTACACGTTGTATTGTATGTAGACCAACGAGAGCTCCGATGTGTGAACACAAATCGATGGTACTATACTATAAATCCAACGACATGTCCAAACAGAAGTAAATCGAAAAGTGACAGTCCAAGAGATATCGGAAGCAAACAAGAGAGGATGATCGGTGTCGGTTTATCAGTGACCAAACACACACTGGTAGCTAGCTAGCACACAGGGTTTAGCCAGTCAGCCGGCTATTACGCTTATAGTCCTACTTCCACTGCAGAGTTAGCCACAATGGGTACTGAGTCAGTCAGTGACACACACACAGGTATAACAGTGGACTGGCTTGGCTGGCCGGTTTGTTTTGTGTCTGGCCGAGTTCATGCACATACAGGGGTCGAGCTGGTAACTAGAGACAGTCAGCAACACGCCACGACCAACGCTGACTTGGGTCATGTGCTGTATGCAGTGCCAGTAAAATCAACTTGGGTTTTGTGTTTGCAGATTGATCCTGAGATGCTGCTGATGGGTTTTGATTAAGGTAGTGCTCGACTCACCACGGTCCTCACTCGCTCTGTAATTTCTTTTCTTCTCTCTCTGCTGTCCCGGCCCGGCCGTCTTTCGGAAATATGCAAATTATTTTTCCGATTGTAGGTTGATAGTATAAAGTAGGGTATAGTGCACGGAGATATCCCACAACAACTGCAAAAATTATTGTCGCTTGTTATATGTGGGTTAATATCGAGGCGCGTTTGTCTCATCAATACAAGATCTTCACTTTGGGTTGTGGATTGTGTGGCGCGTAGAGTAAAATAGACGATTGGGCTAGTTTGCAATCGCGTCTCAGCTTACATGTCACCAATGATGATACGGACTTGGCAATCTCAGATTTGCTAGTATGTTATTACATGCACACAGCTTATATGTAGGACATCCCAGCTATAGGGGTTCGCGTACAGTCCGGTTCTGTGGCATGCGAGTAGGATGGAGAAGAAAAAAATAGATAAAGATAGTAGAGATCGAATCCTATCCCTGTTGTGTCGTTCGCTATCGGTAGTTTAATATAGATGATGAAACCGTTCCTCCGGATGAATTGACCTGGCGTGTGTGTATATACTGTGTATATAGTCAGCAATAGAGCAGCAGCGCCCAGGTTTTATCAATGATTATAATGCAGCAGCACACAGCCCTAGTAGTTGACTGTAAGGAGTGCACTGAATGAATGAGCTAGCTTGAGTGAATGGGGAAATCAGGGCTAGAGCTAGAGCCGTGCAAGCCACAAAGCCAGTCAACTCTCTGAATCAGCCTAGCTGCACAAGCCTGAGCCAGTGGGCATGCATACAACTACACACAAGAGTAGGAGGCAGTATATATCGCTCTGATGCTTCATTTCATGCTGTTAATCTCCCAACAAATCAGGGCCTGACAGCCCGTCTCTCCCAGGGTGCTCGGCTACCCGCTGGGCCCGTTTTTCAGCCTGATTCTCGCTTTGGCTCTAACCAAAGTGCCGACGAGTGAGACACGGCCCTAGGCCACTCCTGACCCTTTGCGAACAAGCTTGTTAGCGCACCGTGCCCTGTGTTGAGCTCAGTTTGGAGGGTTTAAAGACGAAAGAAGGAAAAAGACGACGGAGGAAAAAAATACTGGCACTTGGCAGCAGGCTAAAAACCGAGCTAAGGAGGAGAAAAATGCAATTCAAACCCCCGGGCAAATTTCTACCAAACAAACCTCAACTATTCCTTGATTTCTTGTTTCAATCAACCATTATGGCAGGGAATTGCGCTAGAGCCAAGCCGTTCTGTTATCTTTGAATGCCAATAAAAATTTGGTAGCAATCTCCTGGGCCTTGGCATCAAGTTGGCTTGATAATCTGACCGATGACTGTTTCTCTTTGTGTTTCTCTAAGTAGTGGGTGGACCTACAAATCTACGATGGCTGCGAGATATTATCACCACCGCACTGAAATACACTCATTTTTTAAACAATCAACATCTCTTGGTGTGTTATATCTACCTTTAGAAATCATAAATGGATGAAGGTAGTTGGCGGCAGGCCTTATAACAACGAGATGTGCAAATAAGAGACATTTATCCACAAACATGTGGGTAGTAAGCATGGTAAGGGGGTGGGTGTAGGGACCTGATTTATTGACAGGGTAAACACAAGATTACTCCATACACTTCAAGTGAGATGAAACATTGGCCCTTTTTAAAGGATTTCTTTTACAGAATGGCCCTGACATTAAGTCAAAAATCTTCAACTATAAATACATGGACACTTCGCTATCAAAATTCTCAATGTAAATTAAATGTCAAAGTAAAGAAAAATCAATAATAAATCAAATTGATATCCAAGATTCACTTTTTATTCAAATAAGCGATCAATTACTAGTTATAATATCACATTTAGGCCTAAATATTAATAATGACCAGTTTATTTCACATTTATTATTACATCTTGCCAGTGGCGTGCGCAGGATATTGTGACTGGGGGGGCCCACTTTAAAAAATGAAATTCCCCCGACTCAGATTCTTCTCAAAGGTAGCCCCAATTATTTTCTCAGTCACCTCGTGTCGTGATTTTCACGTAAGTGGGGGGGGGGGGGTAGGTTCAAAAAAGTTCGCACGGTCAAAAAAATTCGCGCGGTAATTTTTTTTCGCACAGTAAAAAAAAATCGCACAGTCACAATATCACAGTCAAAAAGACAGCCAAGTAAACAACTACTATAGGCCTATTGGACAATTATGATCGTTTTAATCTATTTGGATTACACCCCCTCCACACACACAAAAAAATCTAGCGACGGTCCATCCCCCAACTGGCAGTAGTTTCCCCCGACTGGCTGAAGGTTCCCCCGACTGTAGACCAAACTGGGGGGGCCTAGGCCCCCCCATCCCCCCCCCCTTTGCGCACGCCACTGCATCTTGCGTGCAAAATGGTCATATCTTTCACAAAAGATATGAGATCTATATTTTTCAGACCGCATATTTCCAGGTGACCGTCAACTGCAGACAACAGTTGCAAAAGTCCAAAAATGTTTCAAAAATGTCAAAATAATTACATTTCTTTGCGATACTTGGAACCGCCACGAGAAATACATCAAAGTACAAACATGCCTAGTATTGTCTCAGTAATTACATAGATAAGCTTAGAAATTATTCTGAAAATAACTATTTTGCATATGGTATTCGATATCACTACGTAGATAATGTTAACAATCATGACCAGCCAACCCACCAATTCCACCAAATCAGACTTATTTTTTTACAACACACAATTCCCCTTTCATGCCTTTAGGAAACTGATTAAATCTTAATTCATGGCATAAATAAATATAACAGTTGTGTATGAATACAATAGTGTGGTAAACAGTTAACAGTTAACTGGTTCCTTTGTGAGGGTAATTGATGTTTAAAGAGAGTTAAACTGGATTACCCTAATGGTTAACCTAAGTCAAATCAAGTGTGAAAGTGTCAAGATTCAGAGTAATAAAGGCTGATTAGGCAACAAAAAAGTTGTGTTGCCCTCAAGTGCCAACAATCTTGAAGTCCGGTCGGTTGGTCGATTTTCTCTTCTTCTTTTTTTGCTGACAAATATTACTGACAGACCGTGGTTCATGACAAGACAAAATTGTTTCTAGTGTGATAATAGTTTAAAGCAAACTTATTCATTCAAAGCAGAAAATAGTAATATTTTGTGACCTTGATTTTTGAGATTTTATGGTCGGTCGCTGACGGCAACACAACAATTTATTTTTGGCCTAAAGGCTGATACAGCTTGAAACAGTATGGTTCGGAAAGCATAGATCTTGTTTTTGGAGCCAGCCATCTAAAAATATGAGAAATTGGAAAATCATTTTAATATTCAACCCAATACTTCTTCCATAAAATTCATAATAATAGGAAATTTATCTTCCGACATGAAAAGTATAACAAAATATGCTTTTACAAATCATTTTGAGTTTTATTTATCTTTAAAGTAAATTTGCTATACTTTTATATAAAATATGCCTAAGTCATGTGTGTCTATCACTTGGAAAATAGAATTTTCTTTTAAAATGCTGTCATTATCACATCACATTATATGAGAGAGGAAAGGAAGAAGTCATGTTATAGTTTAAAACCAAAATGCAAAACCCTTAATTTCAAAAATAAATATGCAACTCTTCTTTCTGAGCACAAAAAAACCCACTTCAAAATCAAAATTATCCCAAATTTCAAAATAAATATACAACTCTTCTTTCTGAGCACAAAAAAAAAATCTCACTTAAAAATCAAAATTATCCCAAATTTCAACTTGCAACTCATCCTTTGGCAAGTTATATGTGGTGCGTGTCAGGGGTGCCCTGCATCCAAATATTGACTGGCAACCCTGACTCATCACATACCAAAAAATAATTCCAATAAATACCTTATGGCATGACACGTTCTACCAACATCACATAAACTGTAACATTTTTCCATCACAGGGGGTCTTTACATGGCCTTAAGGAACCATTTTCAATCACTGGTTTTGCAACAAACCTCTATGTAGAGCTTGAACTATCTCCTAACTCAAATCCCTCCAGTTCGCCCCCACCAATCAATGTTGAGGGTCCCAATGACCGTGGTAATGAAACGGTGCCAAACCAACATTAAATGGAGGAGGGGACTGGGGGAATGATTTTAATAAAGTCCTCAAAGTGTACCAACAGCTATTTCTTAGATTGTAGGTCTGATCTGAGTCTTGCAAATAGTCATAAGACTAAGAGTGGCTAAGCTTTGGCATTTTGACCAAATGTTTCACAAAAAAAGACCATATCGTCTCATCTTTTCATTATCTAGTGTCAATTTTAAAATATGGTACTTCTCTTGGCAACAGACTATAGGATTGATTTAATCAAACTTGTCAAATGAAGCCGTTAAATATTATATTTGACATGACACTTGTTTACAATATTTATACAGCATGGGTGTGATTGATCAACAAAATTTAACTGAAAATTGCTAAAGGGCAGAAAGTTATTTCAGGAACTGCTGAAAGGGTTAATTTTGTATATATTTTGATTAATATTATGCTACAACTATCACCAGGTAAAATGCTGCAAAATATGTATTAAACAGAATTTCATTAAATATTTTCTTCAGACAACCCTGTTATTTTTTACAAAAGTTTTTAACACTTTCCACGCGGCTATTAGTTTTACCATACAAAACAGATTTTTCAGAAACCTTTCCCAACTTTCAAAGTCTTATCTCATGAATTACTGAACCAATACTAACCATGTTTGTACTTATCTTAATGCATTTCTCACAGTGATTCCAAATATAATGATGAGATTCAACAATTTAGATGTTATTATTGAAATATTTTGTGAAATTTTGGAACTGTCGTCTGCAGACGCCTGCCGCATGGAAAGCGTTAAGATTGAATAGCACAACTATCATTAGGGCCTATTTCAATACCCCTAAATGTTCCCTGTTCTTAGTAAGGTACTTTTAAGAGCTCATTGCGACCTAAAAGCAATAGCATGTAACTGCTTACAGCTATTTACAACCTGTGGGCATGGTAGGGTAGTAGATGAAGGAGTTTCACATCCATGGTAGATAGCAGTAAGTTGAAGTATTGAGTACTGTATAATTTTCGCGCTACATTTATTTTCACGCTTTTTCCGCAAACAAATCAGCATTGGCGAAAATAAAAACATGCACAGATATTCATTTTGTATGTAGGTCTGTGTAAGAAGCTCAAAATCGCAAACATTTAAAACAAGCAAGATTGTTCAAGATGTGCAAAGCGCGAAAAATTACACACGCGAAAATTTCCACTTTAACAGTAATAGAAACTAGCCTTAGGAAAACCATATGATGAACACAATAGTACTCGGTCATGACCCCGCTTGAAGAAACATAATAAGGTATTAGAGCATAAATGTCTTGTCTATAATAGCTGCTCCTTGGTATTTTGTTAACACTTTCCACGCGGCTATTAGTTTTACCATTACAAAACAGATTTTTCAGAAACCTTTCCCAACTTCCAAAGTCTTATTTCAAGAATTACTGTACCGATACTAGGCATGTTTGTACTTAGGTTGATGCATTTCTCATGGTGATTTCAAATATGGTGATGAAATTTAATAATGTTTAAATTTTTGAAACATTTTGTGAAATGTTGGGACTGTCGTCTGCAGACGACTGCCGCGTGGAAAGTGTTAAGCTTTCAAGGGCCTCAGTATGACAATGTAACAAAATAACCCATAGGAGCTATTGCAGTTGAAACCTTTTTTTCCACCATCCCTTGATCAAAAGCTGCTCTAGTTTTGAAGTGGGGGTTTCCCCCCGGGGGGGTCACTCACATATAACAGTGCGTCGCATCCGCGTTAATAAAAACGTCGAAAATGGGTCGGATTTTGAGTATATAGCGTCGTCGACGTTTTTTAAAATAAGGGGTCATTTTTTGGCTCTTTCGACGTTTAGGGGTTCATTTTCAAACCATAGTTTTCGCCATAATGGGTCAAATTTTCTGGGTATAAATCGGCCGGTAAAAAGACGTCTGTTTTCGTGCAACCCCTCTGAACTAATACGGGAACTAATATCATCCTCACACAACAACGCGAAAGCAAATGCCTCACGGAAATGTATATGTGGCGTCTGTCTGATATTGGCATATTGGACACGTGAAACGTGCGTATGAGACTATTGGCCAATGCTGGTTCCCGGGCTGGTTCCCACTCTCAATATTTCGCGTATACCGGCCGATGAACGAAGCTGCAAGTCACATGGAATCGGGCATGGAATAAATATAAATTCTACACGGAAAATATTCCAAAGTAAAACGTCGGTAAGTCGGGCGGTAAGTACACACAGTTTTGCTTACTCATAAAAGTATAAAATGGAAGGGATATCATGGATATCATGAATAATTGTGCATTGAAATGTACTATGAGTTTTTAACACTTGACGCCATTACGCCATTATGGGTATGAAATGATAACACTTGACGCCAATAAGGGTATCAAATTAACTTCCACCAGTTACGCCAATATGGGTCAGTTTTGAGGGTTGATTGATTAACAAGCATGGGTAGCACTTTTATATGTGAGTGACCCCCCCCCCCCCCCCCCCCCCCCCCCCCCCCCCCGGGGGTTTCCCATGAAATTCTTCACAATTGAGTTGACCTTTGACATTTCAGATAGAATGCTGGCTACTTGAATTGAAAATAACATTACAAAGAAGTGTATGTGTAGTGGTACATTAATTGTCATGCTTTTTCCCCTTCAAAAAATAATGTGGAAACATAAAAATTATCATAAGGCGATGAAAGAAAAAAAACATGTTTTACAGGCGGACGGACCTATAGGGTTGGTCGGTCGGGCAATTTTTTTAATTTTTAATTTTTTTTTTAAACCTATAATGTCACCAAATTGTTTCAAACATTTGTGGAAACAAAAATTTGACATATTTTCGGCCAAAAACGGCTGATTTTACATGATTTGAGAAAAAAGTATCTTAAAAGAAATTTAAAAAATCTTGAAAAATGCAAAAAGTGGGTCGGTTGGGCTCGTAAAACAGGGTGGTTTTTTTCCTCGCATAATGTAAAAATGTTACAATTGATAAAACAAAAACATTTGTACACCAAAATAGCCAATTCCTAGAACTGTCTTATCTCTAACTCACCTGCTGTATGAAACCACCATTTCTTGTTGACTTTTTGAACCATGGACACCGGTCATGTACTATTACCTTGGTTTGGTCATAATGGTCTATTCCAGGGGTGGGCACTTAGTGGATATGAGATCACGGGGATGTGCCACCAAATAGGGTCCCATTTTCACCCGTCTGGTAAATGAATGACCACCCTTTCATAGCCTATTTTTGGTAAATTTATGGGTCAAATATCCTTTAATTTGCTGTTTTTCACAGGAATTTTAGCATAATCTATCAAATCTGTAGGAAAATTATGGGTTTCTGGTAAACATATGGGTCCATTCCCCCCCCCCCCCCCCACCCCCAAACTGGTAAATGTTTGGGTCAATTTTCATTTTGATGGCGGCACATACCTACCTGAGTGACAACCCCCAGGTTCATTGGTGCATACAGAAATCCTGCATTGCATTTCATATGACCACGAATAGAAGTGTAATATTGAATTTCCAACCAATTTTGGAACCTTCTTGAGAGACCCAGATAATTTGACAGGATAGACTGGAGCTAGAACCCTGGACCTCCGTATTGGCAACCCGTTGTCAGAACCACTCAACCACGCACACTTACGACTGAGCTGTAATGTGACATGATATATGTGATGCGATCTGTGAAAACCCGCCACATGTCGGGATTTTTCATATTGGAGATATTTATATCATAATAAAGCTGCATCTGTGCTGATTACAGAACTGTTTCGATCATTTTTCTACGATCACTACAACAAAAGTTATGAGTGAATGATGATTGTGATGTAATAAAACGCTATAAAACAAGAAATCATGAAAACAGGCCATAAAAGATACATAGTTCAATAGAATAACATTATAAGGCTACTTAGAAAAGTGACTTAAGTAAGTTTTTGAAGGTGAAATTTCATAAAGGTGATGACACAAAGTAATAGAAATTAATTTTCTAAACAAAATCTTGAAGAAAAAAAAATTAAATTTTTTTTTTATTTATTTATTTTTTTATTTTATTTTACTTATAATCCCTATTTCACATTTTGCGACATCCGACGGGTTTTCACAGATCGCATCACATATGTAGGAATATATTTGCATAATTATTTTAACACTTTTCACGCAACAGAGGACATTCCAAAATTTCACAAAATGTTTCAAAAATGTCCACAATTATTTAATTTCATTACCATATTTGGAACCACCGTGAGAAATGCATTGAAATAAGTACAGACATGCCTAGTATTGGTTCAATAATCCTTGAGATAGACTTTGAAAATTGGGAAAGGTTTCTGAAAAATCTTGTTTTGATGTGGTTGAGGAATAGAACTTACCTTGAAGACGTTGGATTAGTATCCCCTGTGTTGTCGTTCTCTGTTCTCGCTCTTTTCACCTATAACAAGAAAAAGAAACAAAAAAATGTTTTAGAGGCTGTTTCAACTACTAATTATATAGACTGAACTTATGACTAACTAGCGCAGGCCTTTCAGTTTCATAAGCGTCGTTGGGTTGAAAGTTTAAATCTGGTGCCCGAAGTTTTGTTGATGATATGGTAGAATTTGGTAAATTATTAGTCAAATAATTATTAGCAATTTTTTAGATTATAACAATTTACTAAAAAGCAGAGGAGAGAGACATGACCCTTGGATCATTACATAACATATGTTTTTGTGAGTCAACAAACAAACAAAACTCATGTATTATTATATTTTTTTTCATACATGTATGTTATGCGCCTCGGGGTTGTGTTCACAATGTGAGGCGCATTATAAATGCCCTTTTATTATAATTATTATTATTATTATGTAATAATCAATAGCTTCTTTATTTTGTTGTTGTCCAAGTACATGAGGCCATCGGCTCAAATACACAAAATATTGCCACGATTATTTATAAGCTTAAAATATTAAGTCTCTGTTGCACAAGTTCCTTCCATAATGGGACCAGTTACGTCAAAAAGGACATGTTGTCGGCAAACACAGTTTTGAGATAAAGAGGCCAATTTATTTGGTGGAATTATAATGGGAAAATATATGCTTCTTCAAATCATATCTTGTGATTACAAAGTCCATTTACCTTCAACATGGTATCATTTCAAAGCTTAAAATGTGCTTTTTTTAAGTCATACCAATATAACCAATACCAATAACAAGAATGGACTTGGGCCTCCAACATGTCCATTTCGATGTGACGGGTCACATATTTGTTGTTGGTCAGTTTATTAAAAATAAAACACATTCCCACCAGCAACGCAACATGTCTATACAAAACATAGCATGCAAATACCAGACAAATTTCTCCGTCCGAAATTGGCTGATGGCTATAATAATAGAGTTAGTTGGCCCTAACAATTATTGGTTTTACTAAACCTGCGATGTACTGTCTTTATTGGGCTACATTCTTACAGTGCACCCCAAATAAATTATCCAATAGAAGCATCATTTTTGTCAATATGTGATCTGTCACATAAAATGGACATGTTGGAAGCATGAGCCAAATCTGAGTTATTGGTATTATTTGAAAGAGCACAATTAAAGCTTTGAAATGACACCATATTGGAGGTAATCAGACTTTGAAATCACACGATATGATTTGAAAAAGCGTATTTGTTTCTATTATTTTCTTTATATTTCACCAAATATATTGGCCTCTATATCTCAAAACTGTGTTTGCCGTGTCCTTTATGATGTGACTGCTCACATGTTGATACTTAATAATGTTCAATGTACTGACGGGCCAATATTTTAAAAACTGAACCCCATAATCAGGGGGCACTTACACACAGAAATATCTACATCATTTTATTAAATCAATACTGTAAAAGTGGTAATTTTCACACAATTAAATGTTCGTGCTTTGCTAATTATTTTTAAATTCGCGATTTGAAAGTCCATTACAAACATAGACTTATACACAAAAGAAATATATTTGTATGTTTTTATTTTCGCGGTAGCTGCTTGGAGCGCAAAAATTAATGTAGCGCAAAAATGTCCACGTTTACAGTAATATATACCGGTTTGGGCCAACGTTATGTTTCTGGCAAAACTGCCACCAGTTTCAGCCTAAACCCATATAATATGTACAGCCTGTCTCATTACGGCCTTTTCAATATTAGCGCCAAGAGCCTTACAGATGGCCATCTAAATGAGTTGACAAAGATCATTTCCCACACTGCAGCTCAGTGGCGTTCTATTTTGGGGAAATTCTGGAGAAAATAATTAGTGACGACATTCTTTTGGACACCGCTCTTGCGTGAAATGTTGGTGTTCCGAAATGAACTAGTGGTTTCAATTCCAAACTATTTCTAAATTTTGCAAACATTCCAGTCTATACTTGGCATATTATCTTTAGCATTTATGAAAATGTAGAAACAGGTCAAACTCTTTCTTTTCATTCAAAAATGTGAATGAAATAATCACAATTTTATAAACAAGAAGTGTAAGAAATTTAAAAAAAACCATTTACATACTTGCTTTACTGACTCATAAATTTATTTTTTAGTATTTCCCTGTAGATATAGATGTTCTTAGGTGTTGTACAAAACAAAATAACACATAGGAGCTCTTGCAGTTGAAACATTTTTTTCCCACCATCGCTTGATCAAAAGCTGATGGTGGGAAAATTTTGGGGACATTTTGGGGAAATTCTGGAGAAAATAATTAGTGACGACATTCTTTTGGACACCGCTCTTGCGAGAAATGTTGGTGTTCCGAAATGAACGAGTGGTTTCAATTCCCAACTATTTCTAAATTTTGCATACATTCCAGTCTATACTTGGCATATTATCTTTAGCATTTATGAAAATGTAGAAACAGGTCAAATGCTTTCTTTTCATTCAAAAACTGTGAATGAAATAATCAGAATTTTATAAACAAGAAGTGTAAGTAATGAAGAAAGAAAAAACCATTTACATACTTGCTTATTGACTCGTATTTTTTTAGTATTGACCTGTATAATATGTACAAACAAATGACGATATGTTATATTTTGAGAGTTGCAGTGACAAATAAATACAACAAAACTTGTTATTTTGTTCAATTTTGCAAGTTTATAAAATATGTGACTTTGCACCCCTCATACCATATAATCACATTCATATATTATTAACAAATGTGTTGCTCATTTTAATTTTTGCTAAAGTGTTAATATACACAAACTGGTTAAAATTGTGAACATTTTCCCACTGTTTCCAATATGTCGAAACAATTGTACTGATGAAAAATGAAAATCCTGAAAATTAAGAAATCATTTGCCAAAGTAAAAACGGTGTTGAGAATCCATCGCCACTCTTCTTCTTCTCGCTAACAATTTCATCCCATTGTGTGTGGATTCTCAGGCCACACAACTATGAGTCATTTGTATTTTCGGGTTGGTAACTCCTAATACTGTAGCGAGAAACAAACCTCGCAAGGAGCGACCAGCGAGCACAGATGTGATCAGGAATATTTGTAAAATCGCGAACGATCGTAATCACAAAATGTGATGTACAAACATAGTATATTCTCAATCACAGATACACCGTTCACTGATCAATGTCTATTGTATGGTAAGAGGGTTTAGGGAGGTCTTTATTTTTACCGATTTTTCCTGCATGGATATTTTCTACAAAATTGATAATGCACCACAAATGCATAAGATGGGAAGTTCACACATTGATTACCGCCCGCCCCTTCTGTTTCTTTTTGTAAAAATATCTTTATCAATTCGTAGTTAACAAACTATAAATTTATCTGTCACTTTCATATTCACATGATATGCATATTCAGATATGCAACTAGCTTTCTGATACAAACATTTCATTTTTGTTGTAACATTTGAAACTCACAGAACCCTCTAATCTTACTGGTGCCAGGAATCGAACCCCGGGTCCTGAATGTGCCCTTACCCATCCCTCCTGGACCGAACCTATGCACGGACTTCCCACATTGGACCGATTGGATCCCCTCAACTAAATCCTTCACATCAGATAAACACAGTATATTAGTTAATTTCTTGCTATGAACTTCAGAGTACAATGTTCAATTCAACATCGCTAATACAAATATCACATTTGGGATATGGTCACGATCTTTGGCTTACCAGATGGGTTTTTTGATTTAAAAATTCTTACACAAAGTTTATCCACAATATTGAAAAACAACATAAAGGGCAGATTTCTTATTATGTTTAACTCTATTCAAAGCCATTACCTCTCCTTAAACATCTTCTCCTATCGTAGCACGTTTTTATACATCAATATCACTACCGTTACCCCTCTTGTCTTGTTCCTATTCGACAATGTTTATTTATTTTACAGGCTATTAACGAGCGATCGTTGATGCACTAGTCATGGGTGTATACATTAATACGGAAAAGGGCAAAACAAAGTGACAACACTGTTTGTTCTGCACGCCTCCTCAGTCCTAGGCATGTCACTTTAAATGGCCATAAAATGGCAAACGCTTGTCTTCTATCTGCCGCAGCCTTGCCATAGACGAAGGGTGTAAGAAGAAGTAAAAAAATGCATCCTCTCATTCTATCAAAACCGCCGTCCAGGATTTATGCGACGTCCAGCACGTTCCACTGTTTACGCAACATGAGGGAACATCGTAATTTTGTTCGTCCTCGTTCCCGGGGTTGTTTCACGGTAATGCAACGCTACATTAGTTGGTGTTTGTTTGCGATTGATTGTATACCTAACCATATCAACTGAGTTTTTTCACGGACGGAACAAATTTACTAGTTGCGCAAGTTTTGAAGGCATGTGAATTGCATTCTAGTCGATGGCCATTCTTGAAGGTATAACATTATTATTAAAATAACTAACTGAATTAATGTGAAATAATATGAATTCCAAAATTCACGATACAAATTAAAGGTTAATTAAATGAATAATAGAAATACTGTAAAACACCATAATTTTGCGGATACTTTACTTCGCAAATGTGAAATAACTGCTATTTTTGCGGGCATTTAATTTCGCGAATCCGGAAAGTTTACTGTTACTTTCAATGCAAAATTGTCAGTTTCGCAAATCCACACCCCTCGCAAAAATGGACGAAATTAAATGGTTTTAGAATATAGTGTTAAACTGTTATGTGATCAAGAAGAAATATTGTTTTTGGTTTGTGATTTGTTTTTGGGGAGAAAACCTTAACACTTTCCACGCGGCTATTATTTCTACCATACACAAAACAGATTTTTCAAAACCTTTCCCAATTTTCAAAGTCTATCTCAAGGATTACTGACCCAATACTAGGCATGTTTGTACTTATATCAATGCATTTCTCATGGTGGTTCTAAATATGGTAATGAAATTCAATAATTTTGACATTTTTTAAACATTTTGTGAAATTCTGTAATGTCGTCTGCAGCCGCCTGCCGCGTGGAAAGTGTTAAATGTAACAGGGTTTTGACTAAAATATAGCATTGCAGAGATGAGTACTGTAAGTCACTTAAAATTTGCGGATACTTTATTTCGCAAATTAGCGAAAGCCAACCTTTTTCGCGAGGATTCAATTTTGCGGTTCCAAAACTTTAAGCTTTTTGTATACTACCGATTTAATTTATTTCACAGGGATTTAATTTTGCAAATTTAAGGTCCTTGCGAAATTTGTAAATTGAAGGTCCTCGCGAAATTTGCAAAATTAAGGTCCTCGCGAAATTTGCAAATTTAAGGTCTTCGCGAAATTTGCAAATTTAAGGTCCTCGCGAAATTTGCAAATTGAAGGTCCTCGCGAAATTTGCAAAATTAAATACCTCGTGAAATTTTACAGTAATGCAACCATGATAATAAAACTTGAGCAAAACACACGACTAGAGTCAAAGGTAAATGGGTTTTCAGAAACAATGAGGAAGTTTCCGCACAATTTATGCCCTTCCTGTACCAGTTACTTCTTCATAGTGTGCATTGCCCCACACCAGGTGACGTGACTGGATGGCACTATAGTAGATTTATAAACAGCCGATCGTTTATTGATTTGGACCCGTTCCATTTAAAATTAGAGGAACCACAAATGAGACCAATTAGGACATTATCGGCATCGTTTAGATGCTATTGGTTTCGCTGCGATATAATAAGACTTCAAAGCAACACATTCCCAAATATTTATCCATCCATGAATTTAAACTACCCAAGTAAATAAGTGACACATATTGATCATCATTTGTAACTCTTCTTATATAGATGAGGATTAAATTAGAAAATAAAAAATTTTGGACTTAGGCACGAGGAAACGTTGTCATTATTCTGAACTACCTACGATGTGTTTCAAGACACAGGGAAGCATAGAACCATACGTGCCAATTATCATATTAAGATTTCAAATCACTGCCTCCCCCTTAATTGGAAGATATACTGAAATGGTAAACCGGCCAAAATCTGTGAATCTACTATAGTAGCACCCTATTCTCACAGAGTACAGAGTTGCCAGTTCACTATCAAACAACACTATAATAACCACTTCGTATTGGGTTAATGGCCTAATTCGAACTCAAAATTCGAAAGTACAGGGCGTATAGCATCGGATGTTTCTTTTCTACACTAGAATAATATAACGATTGTGATGTTTGCGGTATGGGGTGTTATTATTTCCGTACCAATGAGGAAATAGCAATCCAATCACACAATTTAAGTATCTTCCTGTACTAGGTACTTACACACCATCTATAAGCAGAATCACGACCTAATTATGAACTGATACCACAATTAGACCATGTGAAAGTTCACCGTTCTACAAAATTCTTTGAAGGAAATTAGAGAAATAATGATTTGCGCTTAGACTTTGAAGGGTTTGAAAGAAAATGTACGGTCTGAGGTGGTTGCCTGCGAATTATATAGGAATCTTGGAAGAATTCACCTTAGATCTTTATATACAACTAAGTCTAAATTAATTGTTTATAAGTGACCATTATTATTGGTTTGAAAGGATACCTATCCCCTAGCATCATAGATTTTTTGTGTTCTGTTACAGACCATTTTGGGCTATTAATATCACATAAAAGCTTTTTTTCGTGAATTCCTTTACCATTTCAGACCTGACCTACAATTCAGGAAAATTGGTGTTGGACCACATGGTCCATTTCTTTGCTAATATCCCACTTTATGGGACTATTTTCAAGCGCTGATTTTGCAACAAACTTGTGTGGGGAGCTTGAGCTATCTATTAAGTGATATCCCTCCCCCGCCCCCACCAATCAATGTTGAGGGTCCCAACGACCGTGGTGATGAAACGGTTCCGAACAACATTGAATGGGGGGGACTGGGGGGTTGATTTCAACGAAGTCCTCAAAGTGGTTCAACAGTTATTTCCGGAATTGTCTGAGGCTATTGGTAAATGCTCAATATGACAACTGTCTATAGGAAATAACTCGTGTTCTATACATTGCATAATCTTCTAATTTGGAGAGTGGCAAGATATGTATATAATTGTTATATACGGTAAAGATAAAGTAAATACGACATTTACATTGTTAGGGACTGGTCATTTTATGCGTGATTGTGGCCCGTTTGTATGGCAAATCACTCAATATGGCAACTGTCTATAGGGAATAACTCGTCTTCTATACGTTGCATAATCTTCTAATTTGGAGAGTGGCAAGATATGTATATAATTGTTATATACGGTAAAGATAAAGTAAATACGACATTTACATTGTTAGGGACTGGTCATTTTATGCGTGATTATGGCCCGTTTGTATGGTAAATCACTCAATATGACAACTGTCTATAGGGAATAACTCGTCTTCTATACATTGCATACTCTTCTAATTTGGAGAGTGGCAAGATATGTATATATATACTTATTATATATGGTAAAGATAAAGTAAATACGACATGTACATTGTTAGGGACTGGTCATTTCATGCGTGATTATGGCCCATTTATATGGAATGCGCGAGTGTTAGGCCTACATGTAGTCTTACATAGGGTGCAACGGGTGAAATTCATTATTTATACTAATTATATGACAGTAGTTTATTATGCAACAATCAATTAAAATCCTTTTTGTTATCGTAATGCGTTTCTTTTTTGATAAGGGACCGGTCACAACCGCATTATAGACGCTATAAAGTAATAACTATTGTGTCAATTATTGTATCGTTGTATTTGCCATTGAAGTCATGGAATTATTGTATTTTCTTTGCATTTACTCACTGATTTACTTAACTTGACGGTTATAATTTTATCTTCCGTGTTTAATAAATGCATTAAAAGTACGAAATGCATTGTGACGGACTGGTCATTTTACATGTGGTAGACAGAGAGAAAGAAAGACAAACAACAACCACCGAAAAAAGTTCAAAAATAAAGAACAAAAACCAAAAGAGAGAAAAAACAAAAACAATATGTGACAAACAGATGAATAAAATAAACCACTTAATGAGCCACGCGAATAACAAAAATGTTATATTAATACATTATTAAAAACACAAATGGCTCCCGCCATGAGGATTTGAACCCGTGTCTCTGCCCTTAAGTATGAATAGGCCAACGCGCTAACCAATTGAGCTAATCGCCCATCTATGCAATATCAAGCCAAATCAAGTGTCATATTATCTTCGGCTTTAGAAATTAGCACTGATTCACAATACACCTTTCATAGTCACGCCTAATAGCGTCTTTTTATTCAGAACCATGCCCTCGTACTATCAGAGTATGGTCAACCGTTGCGTTTGTCCATCCATTGAAAAGCATGCACATCGGTCGATTGTCCCCGATAAATAATAGAACTAACTGCTATTATCTATTTAATTTAGACGGACAATCGTGTACACGCGTGCAATTCAATACGGTCAACCGTGTTACGATTGTCCATCACCGCGTCATTAGAATTCCAAAGACAGGGTTCGGCGAATTACCCACAATGTAATGTTTATACCACTGTGGACGATGCTATTTAATATAATTCTCTTTATTTAGCTTTAGCCTTGTTATTATAATGTTATAAATGTAAACATTCTGTAATAAATGATTGCCGCGGTAACGCGAGCAATGTCGTGCGCTATGTCCGAGCCGCTTGGAGAGATATGCGCGAGGCGTGTCAATCAATGTGCGCGAAGAGTGTCGATCGCTGTGCGCGTGGCGTGTCGATCGCGGCGCGCGAGACGTATATATTGTTAATCATGATCTGTACACGAACAATGAATGTAATGACTGAACCTATTCATATCTTGCCTCTATTGATATGTAATGAACCGCAATGTTAGTTACCATCTCATTGTTCATGTTATTTCTTGGTAACAAAGTCGAGTGCTATGCTCGAAGTTTATGCAAACGCGTAGCGCAAGCTGTAACCAAGGGATACGCATGGGATTGGGTCGAGCGCCACGCACGAACCGTCAAAGTTGTATTTAAATCATATTTTATAATGTTCTCGTGTTTATCGGGGTATAAGATGTGTTTTTTTAAATAAACAAGTCAGGCTTCCTTGAATAATAGGAGCAAATATGCAGGTTTAGGTATTTAATATGACCAGTCCTTAATTCGGTACTGTAGACACCTCTTGATGATGGTATATCAGGAGATTCATAGCATCTCTATTTACTGAAAATTTGATCAAAAAAGACTTACAAATAAAAAAGTTGTGGCTAAAAATGTAAAATCAGATGATTTTTTTTGGACTTCATTCAGACAATTCAGGAAAATTGGTGTTGGACCACATGGTCCATTTCTTTGCTAATATCCCACTTTATGGGACTATTTTCAAGCGCTGATTTTGCAACAAACTTGTGTGGGGAGCTTGAGCTATCTATTAAGTGATATCCCTCCCCCGCCCCCACCAATCAATGTTGAGGGTCCCAACGACCGTGGTGATGAAACGGTTCCGAACAACATTGAATGGGGGGGACTGGGGGGTTGATTTCAACGAAGTCCTCAAAGTGGTTCAACAGTTATTTCCGGAATTGTAGATCGGCAATCTTTGATTTTGTGTAAGTGCTGATGTTTTGATACCTTAACTTAACACTTCCATGCCGCTATAGTATTAGTTTTACCATATACAAAACAGATTTTTCAGAAACTTTCAAAGTCTTATCTCAAGAATTACTGAACCAATACTAAGCATATTTGTATTTTTCTTATTTTTATGCATTTTTCATGGTTATTCCAAGTATGGTGATGAAATTCAATAATGTTGTCTTTTTTGAAACATTTTGTGGCATTTTGGAATTGGCGTCTGCCGATGACTGCTGTATGGAAAGTATTAAATGTTGCATCATAATTGTACTTAATCTACGATATCACCAGAAAATACAGCACTTCTCGCTTTATTAATAAGAAAGTTTGTCAACACCTTGAACACTATGCAAATTCCCATAGACGAAGAGCCTGTAGGACAAAGGTTATATCGAGTTAATTACTTCACGCTGCAGATATAGGCCATTGATTGCGTCGTCTCTTATAGCACTAGGTATCAATAAGGGACAGCCTAGACACACAGCTACATGATACAAATTCAATGTCGTCAAGATGAGGAACACCATTGTCAGTACTCAGTATAGACGGCGTCATCACCATTCACATTCTACTTATGTAGTCACTGCGGTCTGCAGACGACAGTTCCAAAATTTCACAAAATGTTTTAAAAATGTCAACATTATTGAGTTTCATCACCATATTTGGAATCACCATGAGAAATGCATTACAATAAGTACAAACATGCCTAGTATTGGTTCAGTAATTCTTGAGATAAGACTTCGAAAGTTGGGACGGGGTTTGAAAAATCTGTTTTGTATATGGTAAAACTAATAGCCGCGTGGAAAGTGTTAATTAATTGGGTAACGGGTAACAAGGCTCAAAATAACAGTTCGCATCCATTTGTATGTATATTTAGTTAGGTTTACTAGACCATGTTTGGCTAGGTTTAGTTCAAATTTGGTGTCAACTATGTGGTCAAATATGAACTTTAAATTAAGTATCGATTTTACATCTATATATTATCCTGCAAAATTTAATAAAATACTACGTACAAAATATTAATGTAAGATAACCATTATTAATCATATTAAAAATCCACTCAAAGATCTTTTTTCACTGTGACAATTATTTCAATAACACTGAACTGGAACTGCATGAAAGCATCTCATTTTCTAAGACGACCCCTTTGATAAGACGTGGTTGAACACCTTCAAGACAACTGACTATATACACCGATGAAATACTCTGGTGAGAAAACGCGCCGCGGAGACTTGGGAACCAAACGCAGACATGCCAAGAATCGTACAATGAGACCATAAAAAACAATTATTTGATTGGCGTAACCAAACTAACCTAAAATTAGGGCTACCCTAACTATTTTATTATATCTTGGTGCAAACAATAAATAATAATAATAAATAAGCGTTTATAATGCGCCATTTATCTATAATAAACAAGATCTTACTCAAGGTGCAATTAACAAACAAGAAAACAACAATACACAGTGAAGCAAACAAAAACAGACAGCATTTGAAAGCACAGAAATATTGAAGAAAAGAAACATGATCTGTAACAAATCTTGCGCTAAAATAATGAAAATAATCATTGACAGATGTAAAAAATAACCCATATATTTGACTTCAAATAACCCAAAATTACACCAAGGTTTCGTTACATTACTCGTAACTACTCGTACAAATCCATGACTACTTATCTGATTTTCTTACGCCAAACAAAACATATTTTCATTTGTAGACTGATCATATCAACTGAGAGTTTATTGGTAAGACAAACATCAAGCAAAATCGATAGAAGCTGAAGCAGTCTCTCTCATATTATCATCTATTTTCTGTGACATGAATTTCTCAATTTATTTTCTTAGACATGAAAATCTATTTACCACTGCAACATGAAAATGTATTAATTTAAAGCTTACAACTCTTAATCACAAGAGGCCACTCACATCTATAGATACATCTATACTTTTACCATGATAATTGAACCTTGTATATTTAGAATGATACCAGGTAATTAGAAAGATACTAGAAACGGGGGATACACAAAACCGGCTTTTCGATGAAATAATGGCACCATGGTATATACATGGTATATACTTGGCGAAGTTATACTGAGCCAAGCGTGGCCTAGTGGTTAGTCATTTGCCTCTAAACCCAGAGGTCCGGGATTCGAGCCTGAGGGCGTGGGGGCCCTTTTCCCCCTTGCTTTTTGGCAGCGAAAAAAAAATCTTCAGGAAAATGTGCCTCAGGGGCTAGGGTTATGGGTCACTTTTTTCATTTTAGAGAATCCGTGTTAAGGGTAGTTTTTGAGATTGAACTCACACGGATGTTTACAACTTTTTTACAGGAGTGCCTCCCCGGGTAATATTTAAAACAAAAACATACTTTCTTATACTTACTCATCGGTTACGAATGTTTCCCAACCCATTTAAAATAGACATCATCAGCAAACTAGTCATTAAAAATAATCACACCTTTTCAATTCACTTTTAACACAACTCTTCATATATCAGTGGGTCATCCCAGTTAGGAACTTGGCATAAAACGCAGAAAGGCAACAATGATGATGGCGCCCCTGTTGTTCTGACAGCCAGGTTCCATAACCCCTGCTGCCTAACGAACATAGGCTCCTTGGTTTGATCTGGCAAATTGCCTGGTGTCGCACCCTACGATTACTCAGCTGACCGATGCTGTAGGAATGGGGATAGTCTCGCGCAAAGCTTAAAGGGAGATCAACTAAGAGATTGCCAAGAAAAATGATAATTTGGACAAAAATAAATTGTTTCAATAGATAAGGTATATAAGAACCCTGAAGTGTAATAATTTATGAGGAAAGGGTTGAGTGATGGCGCTAGATAGAATTCGGTTGAAGCAACTTATGTGGCGAGTGGTGCTGATAATTTTAATGTGATGTACATCGAAATTACCAAATTGTGAAATTTTACATGATAGACGGCGAATTACGGTAAATGGTTTCAGATGGCAGTTAGTATATGCCTAAGTATTACATAGGTGCAAAAAACCTGATTTCCAGGAAAATTGAGGGTGTGCTTCAATATATATCTCGCAGTGCCCCTTTAACATTAAGGAGACTTTCCTCTTTATCTTTATTCTCACCTACATAGCTAACCTACATTGCCTCATAACCTGTTGTTTGACATGAATGAGAAATTGTATCACACCATACGAAATTGATAAAAAAAAATGAATTGATAAAGCAATCCATATTTTGACTATTAATTATTCTGCGCTGGTTTCAAATTTATTACAATTTTTATTGATGATCTTCGATCTGCAAATAATGAACCAAAAAATAGGGACAGCGGTCCCAAATAGGTCGTCCGTTTATATGGGTAGATTAAAAACAAGGTGGATCTCAAACCACAGGCATCTAGAAAGAAAGAGGTTAGACCACTAGCGGATCCAGGATATAAAAAATAAAATAAACATCCTGGAGTTTGGTTGCAATTGTACTTCACCTGTTTAAATGTAATTAATTTTACACATGCAGCTAATTTTACATCTTGACCTCATATGACCTTTGACCTTGGTATGTGACCTTTGACCTAATTAACATATGAATGTTTCCATGTTGCATCCGTGACCCAAGTTTGGTTGCAATTGGTCATTGTATGGAAAAATGAACAAGAGACAAAAAAAAAGTGTACTAAATTTTACATCTTGACCTCAGATGACCTTTGACCTTTCTATGCGACCTTTGACCTCATTAACATATGCGGGTTTCCATGTTGTATCTATGACTGAAGTTTGGTTGCAATTGGTCATTGTATGGAAAAGAAATGGAAAAATGTAATCAATTTTACATATGCAGCCATTTCTACATTTACATCTTGACCTCAGATGACCTTTGACCTTGGTATGTGACCTTTGACCTCATTAACATATGAAGGTTTCCATGTTGTATCTATGACCAAAGTTAGGTTTGTATGGAAAAGAAATGGACAAATGTAATCAATTTTACATATGCAGCCACTTTTACATATACATCTTGACCTCGGATGACCTTTGACCTTGGTATGTGACCTTTGATCTCATTAACATATGAAGGTTCCCATGTTGCATCTATGACCGAAGTTTGATTGCAATTGGACATTGTATGGAAAAGAAATGGAAAAATGTAATCAATTTTACATATGCAGCCATTTCTACATTTACATCTTGACCTCAGATGACCTTTGTATGTGACCTTTGACCTCATTAACATATGAAGGTTTCCATGTTGTATCTATGACCAAAGTTTGGTTACAATTGGTCATTGTATGGAAAAGAAATGGACAAATGTAATCAATTTTACATATGCAGCCACTTTTACATATACATCTTGACCTCGGATGACCTTTGACCTTGGTATGTGACCTTTGACCTCATTAACATATGAAGGTTCCCATGTTGCATCTGTGACCGAAGTTTGATTGCAATTGGACATTGTATGGAAAAGAAATGGACAAAACAAAAAGTGTATACCAAATTGTTGAAAAAGTGTATACCAAAAGTGTATACCAAAAGTGTATACCAAATTGTTGACACACACACACCCCCACACACAGACAGACTACATGAAGGATGCTGCCATAAGGTCTCTCTCCTACGGACGACCTAAAAAGCATTTAACTAAGGAAGGAGACAAGGATTGTTTAGCGATTATTCCAACTTGATGAATGATTTCAAAATGAAAGTAAACATATTTTTCTAGAACAATTCAGTTTATCAACATTATGAAGAGAGGGAAATCTGCAATTTGGAATATGGAAAATATTTTACAAGGTGTGGAATCCAATGTTATTTCATCAACAGCCAGGAAACACAATAATGTAGCATGCCAATAATTTTGCACTTATATTTTTGCGTGAGCTGCCAAATTCAACTATTTTGCTTTTACTGTAAATTTGGTATGCCTTTTATGAATTTAACTTTGTGGAAGAGCATGAAAGGTAAGCTAAACGTGTGTAAATTAACACATTCATTAAAAATAGATAAATTGTATTGTTAAAAGTTCACCATCTAAATATGATATAATAGGCCCGAGGTTACTGACCACAACAATCGCCCACAACTATCACCATGGGAACCAAAGGACTTGCAAACAGCCTACAGAAGACATCACGCTGTGAGTTTTGCGCAAGCATACAATTGTGAGTGCATCGCAGTAATTAGAATCAAAACAAGGAGGGCGGTTGCAATCATCACGCAGCGGGAGGGGGGCAAAATATGTGCGAAGAAAAAAGGTGTGGGACGTCCAAGGGAGCGATGCTCTCTTTGGACTGATAACATGTGTAACCTTTTACTATAGTTTGATCAGTTCTAAATTGGCAAAGCCTTCCTTATTACAGCAGCGAATGAATACAGAGGGATGTGGGTGCACATAAACGCAACAAGTGCACTGTGCATCAAATGCGTGACGCGTGTGTGGGGCCAAAACCATGTGCGTGTGGACATAATCGCGCGAGTATGCTTGGATTAATTTTGCCCGCGGAGAGACCAAAACCAATTTGGAACTGATTTGACTATAGCTGCATGCAATCTATAGGGCATCAAAATAGTGATGGTTATAGGAAATCACATGGTTGGTTTTCTACTTCAGCAGATAAAATGTGGCTTCTACCCAGAATGCAATGCAGCACACTTAATTATAGATCAATAAATGCGTATGTGTTGTTCCGAGAGAAATTAGACAAATTAATATATGCGTGCTGATGTTGATGTGTGAATAATGGTATGCAGGGGGAGTGCTACTATGATAATTTTAACATTTGTGCAAGTGCATTGATTTGTCTAATTTTTCAAGAAACATAACATATAGGTATTGATCTAATTCATACACAACACTATACAAACCAAAATTCAAGATTATGTGCATACTTTTAAAAAGATGATCCTCATAAAAATTAAAAATTTGGCAAGTAGAATATCAGAGTCCAGACTACCCTAATCATGCAACATTAACAAAACAACAATGTTAAATACTCCCCCACTGAGGTGAATAAAGCAAAATTATGCAACGAAGTAAACTAGAAAACATTTTGTGCGATCATATGTGATCGGTGACACGATCAAGCAGAATGAGTAGGATGTCGGGAATATTGATTTTGAGTTTTGAGATGTGACAAAATGTTTTACTTTGTTTTCTCAGTTAGTAAATTGTTTGTAATTTAAAGTTCGATTTTAGTGGGGTTTGGACCATACTGTAGCATTTTTCATCTGCTTTTTATATGATGGATAAATATCAAAATTGAAAATGGCCGACATGTGACTTATTTCGCTTGATCACATATTGTTCTTCTTTAACCCTCTAAGGATGGTGAAAGACTCAAATTATTTTATATTGTAGGCAATTGTACTATGGATCCTCAAAAACAGCACAATATAATTGTTTGTATTCTTTCTTTCTTTTTTTCTTCAATCCTGATCGTGAAACTATTTTGTAATTAAAACTTCATAACTGTTGTTTTCAAGAAACTTAAATCATGTAAATCGCAATATTTAGTCCCAATACTCCATGTATTTTACCCTAGACGCCAGTTGAAATTGCTGTTTTGAAAATACTGAAGATTTGTATCTTCAAAATTAGGTCACAAAATAAAGGTCACACACAAAACGGTGGCTTTATCAACAACAAAAAGCTTGTTTGACATATTCTGACAGGCCCTGGTTAAAAATTGTATTTGTGACAGATTCTGGGTTACAGATTTCATTTATGTTAAAATGTGCAACTTTAATACAAGTTAAACCTAAATTGCATAAAAAATCTTTTAATTTTTCAAATCAGGTCAGTGAAAATGCTAATTAAAAAGATTTATATGCGATTTATGAGTATTAATTTCTAACCAGTAGGATGAAAAACTTCACCCATCTTAAGTCTGCACCCCAAAATGTGTTGCTATTTTGACAGTATCAATGGGGGAATCTATGATTTTGCCAAATCAACAACAGTTATCCTCTCTGTAAATTTCAAGATATACCCATTTGAATGACCAATTGAAATACTGCTTCTAAAATATTTTACTCCAATCTTTAACAGGGATACAATTATTCTTACAATGTCTCTCATTGGTGCAATAAATGATGAAGCCATCTTGCTGACCAATCGGCAGGCAGTTCTCAGGGCGTTAAAGAGAAATATTGAACAAAACCAGTGTAATAATATTGTTCACACAAAAAGACATATTTGATGGGGACAAAAATATATATATAAAGTCAATTTGTTCGAGTACCTTGTTCACCCACCCTACATGTACCAGGCTATTGTAGACATACGAAGCTTTTGAAATCACCATGCTTCCATTTTCCCATCTAAAACCGCCCTGCACTTTTATCACAATTGGAAAACAAACATAGGAGGTTCATAGCCGCCATATTTTGCTTTCAGATCAGCATAAAAGACTTTAAATGTTACCAAAAATCTGTTTTTAAGGCCTTCGGGGCTATAAAAATAACTTTTTCTTGCCCTTTTGATAAGCGAGGGACCCAATCTGTGAGATGTAGGCTGGTTTGACAAGTGTCACAAAACACCGTTAATTTTTGTACGCATAATATTTCACAGGTCCGCTGAATTTAAACGATTGCCCACATTGTTAAATTTTACAATTTCATTTACCTTTTTACAAAATACGTAGTTTAATATAGTTTTGGAATTCATAATTTTTCTTATTTTGTACAGCCATTGCTGAGCTAGAAAAGCTGCGAAATACATATTGCGAAAAATCTCGACTTTCGCGGAATACAGTATATTCAGAGCTAATCTAGCAGAAAAACTGTGTCTGATTAAGAGTGCATTGTCCTCCCTTAGTGGGAGGGCCAAATGCATGGTGGCCTATTCTTACAACGAGAGAATCACGGAACAATTGCAATGCTTGTCTTTTATGTTACCGATTTGGTTTACCCATTGTTTGGCCATTTAAAATGTACCTTAAATAAGGCGTTTGTATAAAGAGTACAATTTGGTATTCATTGAGGTTAAACACCTGTGTGATGTGTGAACAATCACAAACGTAGAAAGTCACGTATAGATGGTATGCCAATGCGTCCCTGATCCTTCCTTGCACTTTATTTCCCTAGCTACAGTTGCTTAATCATGAGGACAATTGTTGAAAGAAAATAGGACAAGTTTTTGTGCGAGGTGTGAAATGTTTGCGCTCATAAGATTTTGTTTTGACAAATTTTACAATGAATCATAATGTGTACGTACAATCATGTGCTCTAGATTTCATTTAAATGCTGACATCATATTCATGTAAACACAGTTGCATTATTAATCAAAGAACATAGGGACACATTTAGTTTGCGAAATAGTTTATGTGAGGTGTGACATTTATACATTTTATAAGAGAAGTTTCACTCAATAAACCACATCAGTTCACATCAATTGTGTTCTCTCAACTTGGCAACCACTCATATCATGTACCGCATATGAAGAGTGTAAGTTTGAGCTGTAAAAAGCGCTATTAAAACATTTCCAAAATTCATTTCCCAAAATGATGTCAGTCTACAGAGCCTTCATTTTTGTACAAGAAACCCCTTTGTTTCAACAGATATAATATAATCTTTTGCAGTAGTTTTCAATTTGTTTCAAATATTTCCCCATCAATTCTGGGTCTATTTTAAACTGAGCACCCCCCCCCCCCCCCCCCCCCCCCCTTCCCGGCTGAAAAATGGGGAACTCAAGAATCTGGCTCCTGGTATGTTTAACTTTGGAGGGAAATGTTTAACTTTGGAGGGACATTTTCGGTATAAAAATAATATGAAGGGAATATTTCTTTATGAAGAGAAGATTTCAAAGTTCTGTTTCTGGGAAGTTTGCATTTCTGGTGCTGCGCCCTTACCCCCTGGTCCCCAAAGAGACCATGGCATTATCTCAGTGCCAGCCAACAATGACATACCACTGTGTACTTCCATCATATAACCCTCTGGCATATACAGTGCCTCACCAGAGAGCATTATCTCTCCTTTCGTCAAGCTAATTATAGCCGACTTGCCGTTGAAAAGACGACTCATTGAGATAATTAGGGGGATACATTGTACTGTTATGACATATTACAGAGACACAACTAATGTGATTCCAATTGCGCTGGCGGTGGTGGGGAAGGGGGGAGAGGTCAAAAGTTTAATGTAATGTGAAGTTGATTTAGCCTCAGCCTCATGATAGATGTATATATGAAGAGGTATTTTGCAAAAGGGCTATGGTGCATTTTTTCAAAAAATGAGTTTGATATAGAAATGTATAGGGAAAAATCATATGTTTCAAGGAAACAAAGTCATTTTTTTCAAAAAGACCTACATCTCATTGTAAACAGCCATTGAAATTGTTGTTTTGTTGCAAAAGGGCCTGTATCCAGAATTAAATCGGGATACAGGCCCTTTTGCAACAAAACAACAACTTCAATGGCTGTTTACAATGAGATGTAGGTATTTTTGAAAAAAATGACTTTATTTCCTTGAAACATATGATTGTGACCTATACATTTCAATATCAAACTTATTTATTTGAAATGATTAAAATAAATGATTTTTTGTGTGTGGTATTTTTTCTTTATGTACAAACAGATGGAGTTTTGTTGCAAAAGGGCCTACATCCAAATGTTCAAAAAATGTAAACATGATTTAAAAAACAATTAAAACTAGCACATTTAAAATTTATTTCAATTTCAATTAGTATGTAGTGTACCTCTTTCATAATCCATTCAGTTTTTCAATTGCTCAACTTGAATATTTAGAAACAGTTTTTTGACTTTTTCTCAATAAGAGCCAAAGTGGATGTACCGTATTATCCCTATTAAGCGCCCAGGACCTTATAAGCGCCCACCCCTGTATTTCTCAATGACTAACAACAAACAATCTCTTATAAGCGCCCACCTTTTTAATTCCCGTAGCACTGTACAACAACATTCTTCATGGCGTCCTTCACTAAAGCAGTACCAGTAAAAGCCGTGATTAGATCGCCACCATCTCTCCCCGATCACACTAGGCACCAGGCTACTGATACGCGTACAGTAGCGCTGATACCACTGCCTGTACAGCGACCGGCGAGTGTTAATTTTCCGTTTTAATCGCACGTGGTAATTCCACTAGTGCAACAGTTCCGTGTATCGTAGTCATTCATTGTGTCATTCATTTGTTCAGAAACGGGCACCACCAAAAATTATCACCACAAATGAAAAGCAAAGATGGCTGCCCACATGAAAACTAGATAAATATTGATGGCATTTTCGGCTAAGTTTTTGTTTTTTTCTTACACAGTTTTTGAACAAAATTGTAACAAATCGTTGGCGATTTGTCTTTCACAACTATTCATGGAATGTGATTGAAAAATCATACTTTCTTTTTTTTCTATGAGCTAAAACATTATTGGTATGTTTACCGAAAAAATATCTTCGCAACCTTGCCGAATTCGACAGTCTCAATGATAAATGAGTTTAAAAAAAGGTAATATAATAAGCGCCCACCCAAAATGACTTTGCTAACCGCCCTGGGCGCTTAATAGGGATAATACGGTAGGCCCTTTTGCAAAATACCTCTTCATATACACCCCAGCCTAAGATAGCTTACATGATCCAAGACATTGTATTATAAGTGAAGTATAAACACCTTTTTTGATTCATTATGTAGATCAATATGTAGACCGAAAAAACACTCCGTCATAATTGTCCAGCTACTTGCAGATTATTCTACAATTATTCCCAAAAGGTATCAATATTTCAATTCGGATTACAAATATTATTATCTGAAGCCAAAAGCCATGCAAAAAAAAAAAATCAGTTTTTTTGCGTGGTAAAATTTGGATTCCAGGTTGGGTTTGAGACTTTTTGAGAAGATGCATAAAACCGTTGGCCAGTTTTACTTTAAACACGTTGAAGGGCTGGTAAAAACATTTTGACAGAGCAGGGACATTAGTATTGGGCTAGCTTTCACTGTAAATTGGGCATAGTATATGGTAAAACTAACCACTCAAAAATATGTTGGGCAAGGTGACTGGTAACCTAAATAGCAGACACTATATAGGGGAATCCTTGATGTAGAATTAGACCTAATTGCCGAATGTTTGGCAAGTATATAGTAGAGAACATTAACGAGCATTGCCAGTTTTCCGTGCTGCGGAACGTGTGCCACCTCTTACTATCCAATTTTAATTTTTGCATCGTGAAGTCATCATGAACCCTAGCGCCCTCGTCTTAATGAGCTGCCTATTTGCGTAGTCACAGCTCAACGCACGGCTGCCTGTAGTTTAACGATGCCGCATTCCGGTGGCCAGCCGACCAACTCGCTGTACACAACAGTATAATAGATGACCCGGTGAGGTAGTCGATGCAGAGAAGAAAAAGGCAGCTTAACTAAATGAGCTGGCTCTTTTGTCTTTAGCTTAAGAGTTGTCAAAAACCTAAATGGCTGCGGACAATTCTTAATGGGTTTCTTAAGAAAGTTCTTTTGTTTTATTTTTGATGCACGGGCAGAGGTTGGTGGTTGTCCGTAGGTGTGTGTGTGTGCATAATGTGACCATAATAACATGGGCAAGTGTCAGCCTGAGGTAGTAGCTCTTTAAAAACTCGGTCAGAGTCAGTGAGGTTATTAATCAAAGTGTCCTTTTCTCTTCACGATTGAACATCCACCACCTTAAAATTGGATGACCAAAAATTTAGCGAGATTCAGTTGGGTTAGGGTTTTAATCCAATTGCAACACACCAAATTGTATCATTCTGCTAATTTAAACACCCTTCTGCCATTTCAAACACCATTCCACCATTTCAAACACTATTCCACCATTTTAAACACCCTTCTGCCATTTCAATACCCTTCTGCCATTTCAACACCCTTCCGCCATTTCAAACACCCTTCCGCCATTTCAAACACCATTCCACCATTTCAAACACCATTCCACCATTTTAAACACCCTTCTGCCATTTCAACACCCTCCCGCCATTTCAAACACCCTTCCGCCATTTCAAACACCCTTCCACCATTTTAAACACCCTTCCGCCATTTCAACACCCTTCCACCATTTCAAACACCCTTCCGCCATTTCAAACACCCTTCCGCCATTTCAAACACCCTTCCGCCATTTCAAACACCCTTCCACCATTTCAAACTCCCTTCCGCCATTTCAAACTCCCTTCCGCCATTTCAATCACCCTTCCGCCATTTCAAACACCTTTCCGCCATTTCAAATTCCCTTTCGCCATTTCAAACTCCCTTCCGCGATTTCAATCACCCTTCCGCCATTTCAATCACCCTTCCACCATTTCAAACACCCTTCCAGTCCACAACTGTTCCTCCTTTTCGCTAGGTATATTATTTACAGGGGAAAAACATTTAGAGGACCCCCCATCATCTTCTCCTAAATTTGAAAGTTAGAATAAAGGCGTTTCTTTTACTTTCAAAGGAATACAAACTCTTACTTTTAAAATTCCAGAAAAAATTGTTCTAAGGATTTGGCATTATTATAAATTGTGGTTTTGTCATGCTTTAAAAATGTTAAAACATCAACTTAACAAAATAAAATATATACAATTGGCACATTTCATATAGGCATTTTGAGAATAATTAAAATTTCTACCCTAAGGAATGCCAACCAAAACATTTTTCCTTTTTTCCGTATCAGCAATTTGTCACTGTGTAACAGTCCTAATTTAAACGCTGTAGCGGAACAAAAAGCGGCAGCTTTGCATGAGGGATATTAATGTACACACAACCTTATTTTTGAGGCTTTTGTGACATGTGGCCCACCTTCCTCGTTAATTAAACTGGCTGCTTTCCCAACAATTCCCACGTGCCGCAAAATAATTATTTAAAGCCCCAGTTTTGTTCAAAAGTTCAATTCTCTTTAACCAGCCTGCCGCGGAAATTGGGCTATGCACGCCGCCGCAACCAGGGCCAACACATTTTGTTGACGGTATACACTCATAAGGGTGGGTCGCTTAAGGGTGTGCAAATAGACGAGTCAAATTGATTAACATCATCCGACTTTCTTTTAATTTGGTTAAGTGTAAGAGGTAACTCTCGTGAGAGACTACACTAATTCAAATATTATAAGACCTATGGGGGTATATTATTATGTCCACTTATTGAGATTGGATTAACGATTGGATATTTAAATGCGGTGTGTCTATAATTAGGGGTGTTGATGCGGGTTTACTGGTGAAAACCTTGTTTGGATTGTCTCAGAAAACAAACTTCCAAGAACTGGGTTAAAGTTCACAAAGTTACTGTAAAGCATAATATTTTTGCAATATCAAATATTTTAACCCATTTGCATATTTTATACTGCAAAATGAATATTGGATAGCTTTGCCAAGTGTATAACATTATGTGTAATTTTTTTCTCATCCATGACCCAGTAACCATAGTAATATGAATCTTACTCTTTCAAAATTTAGGAATACAATTGGTTTACCGTTACATTAATTTGGCATAATATGATGAACAAACCGAAACTCGTCCCGTCCGAATTCTCCCAAATGCTCACAATTTTGCTCCAATAAGCGTCCTATGGAAAATTAGAGTTTGTACAGTAAACACATCGAGAAAATACACATTTTGAGGGAGAAAAGATCAAGTAATGGAGGACAAGAAACTAAATTCTTAGTCTTCAACCTAAACTAGTCCACACCAAGGACATTCCATTGCCCCCAAACAATAATATTTGAAATGTCGTCATCGCTCAGCAAACACTCCACTACAATTTTCGCCTTTTCAGAAGAGGGGGCAAGAAAAGGTTGGCATCACTTCACCCTGGGGTCAAGTGGTACCTCAGGGGTATTTTGTTAGCTTACCCATGCAAACTTGCTCCAAACACAAAAGGTATAGGGATCACTGGTTTCTTTATGTTTCGTTCACACATTTATTATTAAAGCGTCCCTTATTGGCTATTTTTGTCCACGGTATCAAACCATCTTGCCGTTGCGGCCCCATGACAAGTAAGGTATGCAACTGTATGTATGGTTAGGCTTTTCTCTGGGTTCACAATACATGTATAATACTTTGTAATAGCTTCATAAATTCCTATGATAGCTGTATTATTACTATACTACAGGCATGGGAATGACAGTTGACATTAGAGAGAATATATAAAAGCCATTTAAGAATACAATTTGTATTCCCATAACCCAGATCAATATATCCAACCTCTAAATGAACCCCCATCAGTGCTAATACGGTCTTTTTGATTGGCTATTCCCATCATTATATTGTATAGTTAACCAATGAAACATACTGTACAATGGCAGTGGCAGTTCATATAATATGATAAAAAACCTGCCCCATAAGAATAAGATAAACATTTCACAATTTTTATTCGCACATTTGTTTTTTACGGCTCAACATTTTGGTAAATGTGTTAACTCACAAACAATTGGTGAAAATGTGAATGTTAAAATCAGAAATTTGAAGACTTTTACAGAGTCATGTACTATGTAGTCTTGAATTCCAAGCTGACCAATTAATGCCGTTTATCGGTCAAGCATCGCCTTTGAAGTCACTGACCAATACCGACCATCTGCGTTAAAAGGGAACATTGACTGGCGCAGTAGCTCCTTATACGAGTAGCTTATAATAGAAATGTGAGAAGCTATGACTCTTGTTCTTGGCTATCAAGTATACGGGATCATATTGCCCAATCATCTCATCATATTACCACCGATGTATTGACCATCTGATTTACATCCGCTGAAACCCTATATAGCATGTTCTAAAGATCAATACAACCAACCAAATTCATAAATCAAACGAAGCAACAACAAAAGAAAACAATCAATCAAACAATCAATCAACCAACTCATTTTTAAAATCAATCAACCAATGAATGATTCAATCAATTAATAATTTGACCAATCATTCACAATCACTCAATCAATCATCAATTAATTTTAAAAATCAATAAACCAACTCATCAAATAAATCAATCAATTGATGAATTGATGAATCAATCAATCAACAATCAAAATGTTGCACAAATATCATAAAATTATAACAACGCAAGTTAAATACAAATAAATATTATTTACATTATGATACATACATATGGACTCTGAAAATCCTTAGATTGAAATTGTTTTCTGCTTAAATAAAATCTCGCCCCCATCATCCAACCCCAAACCATCCAGTCGCTTGTACATATTAAATTTACTATCATTGAACTTGTAACAACGACAAGCCACCAAAAATGTGCTGTACGGTTTAGTCTCAACAAATACGAACCGCTCTGTTTGAACATACCCTCAAACCAATTTTGCTTTTCATTTTCGCTCTCAAAATGACAAACGGGAAAAACAGATAGGAAATCATCCATCATAACCGTGCCTCGGAGATTTAACATCATGTCTATGCTTGATCCTCCATATAAACGCTGGAGAGAAAAAAAAGGTAATTTCAAAGATTGCTTCATCTCGACAAATTGCTGAATATAGTATTGACCTCTTCTTGTTGGCTTGGGTCATCCGTTGCCGATGACGATGACGAGAAGTCATTTCGAGAAAAAGTAATGACATGAGCGAAGATGAGTTGAAATATGGATCAATTGTTAGCAATCCCAAGATGCATCTGGATAAAGGATGGCTGCATGATGTTGAAAAATTGATAAAATGATATAGATTGACCGCAATTGAAAATGGAGTGAACTATATGGCTAGATAAATCAACATATTTGTTGGTCCAAAATCGGGATGCTTATTAGTTTTAACATACAACTGTGCAATGGGTTGTTCATCTGGTTAAAATAAATATATAGCTGGTCAGATGCGTTCACCACCTCCCAGTATTTTTAACAGAGAATAATAAATGGGAGGTCTAGAATTATTCAAGCTTGACCTTTAAAAAATACAACAAGAAGATAAATTTACCCTGAATATATATATTTGACACACATAAAGAGTTACACTCAAATTCATCACTTTTCTAATGGATTTTTCAATGTGATGAATAACCTCAAGTATCTTGTTGTTCCTAATTTTTTTGAACGTTCTGCAACGTTATAAAACCAGTTATAAGCTGCGTTCAGACAGGCGTAAATTGGGTCGGAGTAAGGTCGGAGTAACGATTGGTCGTGTTAAAGGTCGGAGTAGTGACTGTGTGGACGGCACTCGTGTTAACTAATCCGACCTTACTCCGACCCGATTTAATCCTGAGATTTCTCAGAAGTAAAGCGCTAACACAACCTGCAGGTCAGAGTAGCACCCCGTGTGGATGCACAATCTCTGGCGTAATCCTTCGCCAATGATGTGACGATGCTACAAAAGCATCCGATGTTGCTCATCCCTATCAGATCGTCTGCCTTAAAAAATACCGCTGTTGTCATAACAGCATAGGCATTAAATATTGTATACCATATCCGTAAAGAGGCGAAAAATAAGTTACAACAAGAGAAATTTCGATCTTGGATTCATGTTTACAAGCGAGCGATAAATAAACCTGGCTGAAATAATCAGAACTTGCATGGTTTTCATCGGTCAAAGGTCAAAGGGTGCGGTGTGTGTACTTCCGATATTTATTCCTAGGCCCCCTGCGATAGTCGTGTTAACTCTGTCGGAAAACTTCGGAGTAACGTTGTGTTTAGTACCGTGTGGACAACTGTCCGGAGTAGAGGAACTATTTGTGGAATTTTGATTGCTGCAGGGTCTAAATTTACTCTGATAACTTACACCCATCTGAACGTACCTATTGTAATTGAACAACTTGTATTATATTTTGCTGCATTGTACAAAATCTGTTTGGATCAAAACAGACCAGAAGTACCTATTGCTGGAATGCATCACATACAATTGAATGGGACTATAATTCCATAACATTATGTAACTAAACTGCTCACAAAAAGTATCGAAACACTTAGAAATGATCCAATATATAACGACTCGAAAGGGTATGCATTAATCGAAGCAAATAACCAAGTGCATAATTTTGTTCTGCGTATTCTGACACCTCGATCTATGAGATACGATGTTGCGGAGCGGAGTTATTGTCATTTCAATGGTCGTGGGTCCAATTTCAAAAGTGACAATCATCCTATAGAAAGAGGTTTGCATTACTGTTTAGAATGATCAGATTCGTGATTTTCAATAGGGATGAGTGTCACTTTTGAAACTGGACCCACGATCATTGAAATGACAATAACTCCTCTCCGCAACATCATATCTCAACGATCGAGGTGTCAAAATACGCAGAACAAAATTATGCACTTGGTTATTTGCTTCGATTAATGCATACCCTTTCGAGCTGTTATATATTGGATCATTTCTAAGTGTTTCGATACTTTTTGTGAGCAGTTTAGTTCAACTCTCTCTCTGCACAATCAGGCCAAGAAAAATAATAAGTTGTGTTGCCCTCAAGTGCCAACAATTTAATATCGGGTCAGTCGGTCGGAAATCCTTTTTTTCTTTTCTTTTTTTTCTTCTTTTTTTTCTTCTTTTTTTCTTCAAAAGTTGTTGTTTCTTCAATTTTTTTGTTTCAATTTCTTTTTTTCTTTTTTTTCTGGAAAATATATGGGTAATGTCAAGACAAAATTGGTATATGCCCATATGTCAATTTAACTAATGTTTCTATTGTGACAATAGTCTTAAAACATTTATTTAAGCTTACTTATTCATTTCAAGCAAGAAATAGTAACATTTAGACACTTTTAATAAAATTTAAATCTAAAATAAATGTTTTAAAAAAAAATATGACCCTTGTTTTTACGATTTTAGGGTTGGTCGCTTGCAGGCAACACAACTTATTATTTTTCTTGGCCTAACCGTTCATGCAGTGAAACCTACATTGTGAAATGATGCAACACTTTCAATCAATCTCATTCCAGTTTGAGGCTCTCCTTGCAAAAGGCAGATCCGTGCAAAGAGCAATCGAATAGGCATTTATACAGGTGTACAATGATGCATTATGGGAGATGCTGATATAGCTATAATTTAGCTTAATTCTATTGAATACAATTGGGGCACAGAGAAAAGTTTGAGGCCCAGCCGTGCATGGCAAATGAGTTTTCGCATGTCTTGGGGTTTCCTGAAAATGCAAGCGTTCACTAAGGAATAGAAAAACAATTTGGTGAAGATGAAAAATAAATGAAATACATGAAATTCTATAGCTCGGGTATAAACAGCTACCAAATTGTACTGTAGGTCCACTTGGCAAATCAAAAGAGTTTAATATTTTGCAATGGCATCATAAAAACAATGATCTTCAATAAAATAAAAACTTGAGAAATATATTTCTAGTTTTTCTTGTTTATAACACTTTCCATGCGGCAGTCATCTGCAGACGACAGTTCAAAAATTCACTAAATGTATCAAAAAATGTCAAAATTATTGAATTTCATCACCTGATTTGGGATTATACTGCCCGGCCATTCCCTGGCTTATATTTTAAGTGATGTACGTGCCCGCTACATTCCGGCTACACGCCCCGGCTAGCGGGGACACATTTTGTACGTACCCGGTACACGCCCCCGCATAGCCGGGCAACGTTTATTGTACGTTTGCGTACGGTCCCCGCCATGTCCCCTCAGGTCCACCGGGGCCGGAGATGCAATTGATAAGTGCATTACTGAACCAATACTAGTCATGTTTGTACTTATTTAAATGCATATCTCATGCTGATTCCAAATATAGTAATAACATTCAATAGTTTTGACATTTTTGTGAAACAGTTGGTGAAATCTTGGAATGTCGTCTGCAGACGCCTGACGTGTTGAAAGTGTTAACCCAGGGTTCGACTTTAACGCTTGCCCGTTGGCAATTGAGAGTTGTAAATGCGTCGGGCAAGTTGTAGTATAGCCTTTACTTGCCCGTGTGTCCAGTTGTCAATCTAAGCTTATCATTAATGTTGTACATTTCCGTTTAATGAACTATCTGTTTAAACTATTATTTATGCCAGTTATCTGCATCTTGGAATAAGTAGAATTCTACTTATTCCAAGTTTGCATTGATTTCATTGCGATCGCGATCGTCACACTTCGTTAGTCGCCATTTTTATTTATTTTCATTCTTAGTCTAAATCCTCAGTCAGTCGTTTAACAATATCAATATAACGCGTGTATGATAGGCCGATATTTATTTCTCCCGGGTTTTTATTTCTAGAAACGTTATCGTAATAATTTTGACATGTATACGTGGTACAACAATGCCGTTTCGACTGGTTTTTTTTGGAATTTATTTCTAGAAACGCTATTGTAATACTTTTGACATTTGACCCTGAATCGCTATTGCGCATGCGGTCTAGTACGTCATTTCATTTTATTAGCAAGTGTTTAATTTTATTAATGGCGGGAGGGGGGGGGGGGGGGGGTTGCAAGTTGATTGAACAAAAGATTTTACAGCCTTATTATTCACAGATTTTGAATTTATTATGAGAAAAAAATGTAACTCTGAAATACCTTGACACTTTTTGAAAATTTAAGGGCAAGCCGAAATGCTGGTGGGCAAGTTGTAAAATACAACAACTGGCCCAAGCTTTTTCCACGGACAAGTTGTTAAAAAAGTTAAAATCGACCCCTGGTTAACCCAACCAGAATATAGATGTATTCATACACCTTCTTCTGATCAGCTTCTGAAATGGCTTATATAATCCAAAGACATTATCATACTCTACTAAGGCCAACAACAAAAAAAGAGTTGACTTGCCCTTTCAGGTCAAGAATGTGGGTCGGACGGTCTGATTTTCTTTTTTTAATTTAATTTTTAAACAAGCAGATACTACACAGAAACATGATTTTAAAGAATCCTTAAACATGCATATTTAAGTAGTAGTAAGATTTTAAAGACTTGCGCTGTGAATAAAATTATATATACCTATACGCAGACCGTCGCCAAAGTGACGCTGGTTTTCGGCGAGCACGTCTAAATTCAGCAGAAAAGTAACAGCGGTCTATAAAACGTTTATGCTTACAAGTGATATAAACATACAATGCGACATTTGATATAAAGTATGTGAGCAAATGACAATTTTATGTGTTTATACCGTATTTAAACGTAAACAGAACATGTTTTGCTATTTCTTAACCAAAATATGACTTGAAAAAATAAAATAAATAAATAAAATAGCGACCCTAGATTGGGTCGGTCGGAAAGGGCAAGTCAACTTCTTTTTTTGTTGGCCTAATGTAGTACTGTACACCACTGGGTTATTACATGAGCATGCATTGGGCCTAGAGTTTGCTCAGATCAGCAAACTGCCTCGGATGGACATTGGATTCAGGGGTAGTCAGAGATTGGGGTAGGGCGGATGAATCTCGGGTAAACTAGTACACCGCTGAGCATGCATTGGGCCTAGAGTTTACTCAGCAAGCTGCCTTGAATGGACATTGGATTGGGGTAGTCAGAGATTGAGGTAAACAGAGGATCTATATTCAGATCTACCAGAATAGTGTCTGACAGATGAATCTCGGGTAAACTCTCAAACAACAAACTCCAACTGCTTCGGAGACCTGCCTGCACCAAGGGTCAACTTGGCGAACAAAAGGATGCGCCCATCCCAATCAACCCTCGCCTCGTCTCTGTCAACCGGCAAACCCACGGCAGAGAACTAATATTTGCTATCATCAACGCCCGCAATCAATTTATATCGCACTGGCTTGGTTAAAGCCGGTGTAATTTCTCCCAATTTGTTTCTATCAAATTAACACAACAGAGATGGATGGATGGATGGAGAGAGAACCCAGAAAGGCGTTTACAGGGAGTGTTCTGCACACCACCTGTTATTAACCAAGTGATAACTTGTTCTGAGAGCCATAAATAAATAAAATGACAAATAATTTGGGCTCATTTCTTAATTGGTATTTAGAATAAATCCTTTTCTATATTTGAGTTATTAACACAACTATATCCAAATGGAATGAGTTTTTTGTTATCAGGGGTGCGAAGGCATTATACCAGAATGAGACGGATTTTTATATTATTTTCGAGAAGGTTGTGAGATCGAGAGAGCCTTGGCGCATACAAATGAGATGGTTTTTGGATGCAGGGATAAGTGTATATAGCCTAGGGCGCTATATTTTATTTTACCGACCCGAGCGCTACTACTGCACTAAGTAGTCTCTAAAATAGGCTCGGCAAGACCCGACTCTAACATCCACGTAATGCTCGGCTGTCAATCATCTTTTTATTATTGACACGGCAAACTGGGACATACCAAAATCAGCCCCTAAACGGGGGTGTGCATAAAATAATAAATCTGGAGGGGTTGTAATTATGGATTTATTCTGCGACACCTAAGCTCGACAACAAACTACGTCGGCGGCGCTTGACAGCGGCGAATGCTTTGGCAAGTCAGTTGAATGTGATACTCGGTAAATAGTTGTAACACTGTCGCAAAAATTTCAATGTTGACACCTGCGTAGTACTGCTAAGCAAACAAAATCGTTAAAACCGCCATGATCGTAGATATCAGAAAACATTTCAAATCTTTACACAGCCTATTAGGATAAAGAGATGCCACATTCTGAGAACCGTCTCATATTCGCGTCAGCCGACGTACACCGTACACACGTTGCATCCCGCGATAATAAGCAAGACAAAAAACCTGAAGAAGAGTGGGAAAGAGCTTCACGTGTAGTACTACTGTCTATGAAACCCGTTGAAAGAACTTGCCCAGAAGGGTTTAGTCTTTTAACATCGTTTGTGCAGATGCACAAAATGAACAGTTGAAGAGCTCGCAATACTTCACTTCCCATTTTGCCTATTGAAATCTAAATAAAAATTCTTATTGATAAGTATATTTTCACCCGTGACATGTATGAACCTGTTTGGGTGAGTTGATTTTTAAGGAGATTTCCCGAACAACTTTTTATCCTAAGTATGGTCTACTATCTTCGACACATAATTAAAGGGGGGAGGGAAGGTTTGTCAGATATTTTTAAGGTTGTTACCTAACTGGGCCAAGAAAGACATTCGAATAGCAGACTGTGCCAGTTGCTTGATAGCTAGATACGAAATGGATCATTCACTAATTGGAGTTTTATCAGTCATTTCACATTTTTAATTGAAATATTCTTGAAATGCTGCACTAAGCTAGGAAAGATTCCTGATTAAACTTAGGCCTACTTTCCGACAATTCCAAGTGAATTTACATAACATGTATTCTTCAATTCTCTCAGACACTTTTGTCTTAGTAAAAATCAAGTCAAGTTGAATAATGAATGATGCACTAATTTCAAACGTGGCAGCCAAAGCTCCCTTGGACTGACGACATTAAAGAAGCAACTGGTCTATATCTGATCTCTACACATCGCATGTCACAAAATAGACAACGGTGGTGCTCTATCATCAATAGGGTCACAAAGAATCAGCCATGATCCATAGAATGACGAAAACATTTCAAAGGGCCATACCATCTGAGTGATACCGAGTCTCCTATCTGCCCTTCATTGTATACTTCCCCACAAATATCTAAATGTCAAGTTTAAATGAAGGGAAAGTAAATTGAGGCAATAAACAGCAGCAATGCAGCATATTTATCACATTTTTTTCTTCAAAAGCTGAGATACAGAGGCTATTATTAAATACAGATTTAACTAAATAATTGTGAAGACACAAGGTTTTCAATTATTTTCAGAATAGTGTTTCAATTTTTACACAATATGGATGATACTTGTTGAAATGTAAGCTTGCTTCATATTGCATTGAATATTGTCAGAACTTCAGGCCTACAAATATGGTCTGTTGGGTAATTAGAGTTGAGAAATCTCTTTGTGAAGAAAATGACACCAAATGTTGTTTTGGCCACATAAGTATAGTTTAATCAGTTCCAAATTGGCAAGAAATATTTGGTTTTGATCTCTCCGCACGCAAAAGTAATCCAAGCATACGCGTACAATTTTGTCCACACGCACGCTGTTTTGGCCACATGCACGCGTCACGCCTCTGATGCAGTGCGATTGTCGCCTTCATGCGCTCCTGTGTCCTTCTGTATTCCTTCGCTGCTGTAAGGAAACTTCACCAATTTGGAACTGATCGTACAATAGATTTAAGTTCTCAAAAAGTCTTAAACCCTTTTCGCACCAAGTGATTTCTTTCAAATTGTCAGATGGCCAAATCATTACATGGTAAAAGTGGAAATTTTCGCACTTAAATCAGCAAGTGTGAAAATAAAAACGCACAAATATATTCATTTTGTATGTAGGTCTATGTAAGGAAGCTCAAAATCCCAAAAATATAAAAACAAGCAAAATTGTTTAATGTGGGCAAAGCGCAAGAAATTACACGCACGAAATTGACAACTTTTACAGTATTGCCAAAACATCCACTAATGTCCTACATTTTTAGATTTTAAATAGTCGTCATTATGATATGTTCATATGCATTAAGCCTCAGAACATGACACCATTACAGCACCACACTAAGAGGCTCTGGTAAATATATATGTAATTACTAAGTCTAATATAATATTACTGAGGGTTACAACAAATTTATAGACTGACCTCATTCATTATTTGATAAAACTGATATTTTCCAGCTCTATGCGAATTCTATACTGATATTGTGATATGGGTATTATCAAGTTATGTGGAAGTTTCTGGCATCTTACCCTTTTTTGTATCAGTCTGTTTACACCAAAACCCATTGGGCTTAAAATACTTCCGGCAAATGGGCTAAAATCTAATATCGCAAATACAATTTATCGCAAATCTAGCCGGGACAGAAATTAAGCGACATTTAAACCCCGTAACTCGAGCACACGTGGGCCTTCTCGGTAACATCTCCGTGAATTTGTCGCGCCGGATTCTATAAACTGGTATAAGATGGAAAGCGAGATTAACAAATTGAATTTGATGCAGAAAATGGTGCATAATTTGCATATGAGTAAGGTAAGGAAACTGGCTAATTTAGAGACTTCGTTTAGCCTACTCCTTTAAACTTGTTAAACTGTAAGGTATCTGCCATACAAGGTAACCTTGGATTGGTAGTATAAAAGTGGCAAATATGCAGGGGCATGAGGGGGGGGGGGGGGGGGGGGGGGGGAGGGAACTAGAAGGGGCATCCCCCAACCCCCAACCCCACATAGAAGGCTTCCCCCAAATGAAATGACAAAATCTACTTATACATGTATATATACCCGCACTGATTCAAAACACTTATTTATTCTACGACTTTACCAATTATGTATATACAAAAAAATAGTCGGATGCCCTCCTGATCACAAGCCTGCCCCCCCCTAATGCCCCCCTCAATTGAAGACCCTGGTTACACTACTGCAAATATTAAGTAAATCAAATATCTGACCCCTTATTTAATTGCATATCTCAAACAACAAGATATGATGATCCTTCGTGCTAAAAAAGAGGATCGACTAATTATTACAAAGTGGCCATTTTCTCAGAGCAGATACAAAGTGGTCAACAAGATGTGTATATCTTTTACAACTGGAATTGTTATACACAATAGCCTTCACACATATCCCCACCCCTACCGACACATGGTCACACATATCCCCATCACTCACCACTACCGACACACACGGTCACACACCCCCACCCCTCACTCCTACCAACACCCCGTCACTCGCCAGCAATCGATGCTTACCAAATGATCAACATCTTTCAAACACCTACATTCAATGAAAAACCACTCAATGATCAATCGCATCATTTAGTGGTGGAAATTACTACTAATATTAGAAAACTCCAGTAAAAAAAAAGCGATTCATCACCCAATATTCAATCCCCAATTTTCAAATACTCACATGAAACAATCCGTCGGCATGATCCATACAAGCATTGTCTCGATCCCTCAAGTCACATCGGTCACTTTCCATCCACATCCTTTGTAGATATTGTGTCGTTAGACTTTGTAATGAATCTATGCAAACCTCTCAGGTATCGGAACCTGTATGGTCTCGATAGTCCACGCTGCTTCATAAGATATGCACAACGTATATAGGCCTAGGCTATCGAATGATCCTGCTTGGCCAGATTGTTAGCTTCTTAACACTATTGTGATAGGTTGCTAAGAGCAAACAGGTAAATCAGCCAATCAAACACTCCGGTGTTAGGGCTATGGGAATTTCAAATTGCTATGATATCTATAGAAGCTCTTTGCTGATTGGTTACTACTTTCCAAATAGGCAATATTAAAACAGTTCATATACCTCATCATCAGAGTTGACAGTTATATAAATACCAACTATTTTATTTTTGAACCAAAACAGGATGTTTAAGGTGGTCGATTTCGCAAAAGTATTTAAATCATCTAAAAATAATACAGGTTCGAATCTCTTGAAGTAAGATCCATCCTTAAATCATAATAATTTTCAATCAACTTCTCCCAATCAACTTTCATATTCATTCGACTGACCACAGTTGGGTCCATCTTTGACGTCATAAAAGAGCAAACAGGTAAATCAGCCAATCAAACACTCCGGTATTAGGGGCTATGGGAATTTCAAATTGCTATGATATCTATAGAAGCTCTTCGCTGATTGGTTACTACGATGCGAATCAATCATTTCCCCTGTCCAGACAGGCAATATTAAAACAGTTAGTATACCTCATAGAGTTGACAGTTATATAAATACCAACTATTTTATTTTTGAACCAAAACAGGATGTTTAAGGTGGTCGATTTCGCAAAAGTATTTAAATCATCTTAAAATAACACAATACCCCATAGCAATGTCTTAAGACCAATAGACAGGTTTCAAAAAAGTTCTCTTGAAGTAAGATCCATCCTTTAAATCAATATAATTTACAACGAACTTCTTCCATCAATCTTTGACATTGTAATCATAAAAGGCCACATTATAGGCACAAAAAATGAAGGTCTGTCTTACATACATTTGGGAAAATAGCTATGCGATATGTGATTTTAAAAAGAAAATGTTAAATTGGGCTCATCGTGTAGGGTTATGCGGCAAAAGTGACTCCACATACTTGTGACACAGACCCCTTTTTTCTTGGCCTTATAAATGGTGACTAAATGCACCGTGTGAATATTAAGAACATACCTCAATACCTGCCGACCTAACTATTTCAGCCTAATTAAAAGATGTAAATATGTATTTTTGTATGTCTATGGGTCAACAATCAGGAGGACATCAGTGGTGCGCTGACGGTTGGGGGAAACGACTTGAATCGCATCAGCTGATATACCATTCTTCTCACCTTAATGAATTGAATCGTATCAGCTGATATACCATTCTTCTCACCTTAATGGCGTTAACTACTAAGTCTAAGTATATCTTCCTCTAGCGTACCAAATTGATTTTAAATTCTTAATAGCAATTTTCTACAAACAAAGCCATATATTCACAAATTAAAACTGCTCATAAAAGCCAGTGCCTTTCCTGTTCTGAAGAAGCCTTACATAGAAATTACATTATCTAAATACCACACGGTTTCACCCCCTGGCCAGCAGGCATCCGCTAACAGATATCTGCTTCCGTTTTTTTTCCAGCAAAAAATATGACCTCAAGCCGATAATAAAAACGCATCCAACCGACCACAATATCATCCGCATTCACTCAGCGATAGATCTGATGCTTATTTTGCTTAGTTACCTTTCCCCCCACTTTTTCTTTCCCCCTTTTCATTATATTTCTATCTTCACACTAATTTTTCCCCCATCTTTTTTCCCCCTATCTCTTTTGGCAAATCATCATCCATAGTCTATGGACACAATACCGTGTGTTCAAATCACTTAAGGGGTCTATAGGCTGGCGAGAGCCACAATTGAATTAATGAGTATAGAAACACTCTGGGCTCATTCCATTTGTTGACTTTGTTTCATCATTGTTTGCTATGGCAACCAATGATATAAAAAAAATCTTATTACTCAAGAGCAGCGGCAAACGCATGACTACAGGCTTACCATCTTACAACTATGAATGGAGCAGCGGTGGCCATTTTGAATGAGTATTTCCCCCACTATTTTCATTAAAAAAACATTATGGATATTGAATACATGATTTGACCTCAAGTTTAGAACAATATTTTCAGGTTGACCTCCTGAGAACTACCGGCCGATTGGTTGAAATTTGGAATGTGTCAAATATTGTGCCAATCAGAGACATCGTTAGATTAATTACAATTTTCCAAAATATTAGCATAAAATATTTATAAGCAAAACTGTAATTGGTCATCAAGATGATTATATCATGTAATTGACCAATGGGAATTATTGTACGAAAGACAGGTAGTGCCCAGGGGTTAACCTCAAGTACGAACAATATTTTCAGGTATAGGTCACATAAATAATATCTGTAGATTGAAATTTGTTTTAAATTAAAATTTAACTTGTTTTTCCTAATACCATCATTTGTCATGCTGACATCCAACTTTTTCATTTCATAAAATATGCAAGGGTCATTTTGCTTATCTTACCACAATGATACATTTGAAACATTTGCATAATTTGATCTTATGAAGATCAAACATACCAAATACTAAATAGTGAAGGATTTTTGTTGTGTTTACCATGATAACTATATAAAGCAACATTGCACATTTTTATATTTAAAACGAAAATTTGTAATATAAGAATAAATGTAATATCTTGACACTTTCCATGCGGCAGGCGTCTTCAGACGACATTCCATAATTGCACAAAATGTTTCAAAAACGTCAACATTATTGAATTTTTCATTACCATATTTGGAATCACCGTGAGACATGCATTGAAAAGTACAAACATGCCAAGTATTGGTTCAGTAATCAGATGCCAATTGTAAAAGTTATTCAATTATTCAAAGATGGAATTTAACACACCAAAAACATTGGTGACATGTTTTAAATCATTTGTTGTTTCAACCAACCGTCCTTTCTCAAATTAAAATATTCCAGCAGCGCCTCCCTACCAAAATTAAACTAGAGTGCCCCTTCCCCAAGCTACTAATTCTATATCTTCCATAAGGCATTTGTAATCATCAGAATTCAACATTAGTCAAATTAGGTCAGCACAGTATGCTAATTGGTATCATTGTATTTACACACAGTGAATTTGCTTTTAAAAGCATTTACCAATTTAAAAAGATTGATTTTGTTTGTCCCTTGTATAAATACAGTAAACTATGGCTGTACAATCCAGGGACATGACATAATTATCCACCATGTAACATTTGGCATCATGTTAAGAAGGTCTAATACAGAATAAAGAATAGGGCAGTCAGGGCCAGAAAAAAATGCAAATTTCCTGGGAACCTAACTTTGATGCCTAAAATTTTCTGTCAAAGCCACAAATTTCCCCCCAAAGTCAAAATTTCCCTGAAACCATGTTCCCAAGTTTTTTTTCCAGAGCAGCTATCTACTATGTAAATCAACTATAAAACAATTGCTGTATATGGAAAACGTATTAGAGGATATCGGTAAACATTTTTATTCTAAAACAAAGCCATTTACAAACGATTCACAAAACTGACATACTATTTTCACCCATAAATGTTTCGAGTGCTTTACCACATATCTTATATATCCAATTGTCGGGCCACCGCATAAATAGTGCTTCTTCCGGGCCTGTTCTATTTCCCGACCTCTCGTGTTATTTCTCCCTTCAAGATCGCAAATTTTTCTCTCTTTCATTGTCAAAACAAATTACTGGAAATATTGTGATGACGAATAATTACTATCTTTAGAGCTGCTGGGATACACCGTCCCAAAATTGAAATATTGGCCAAATTTGGGCTTTTGTTACGGTTCTAAGGGCAATTCATGGTTTCATTTTCAAATAAGAGGCATACCGAGCATTGTGGTATCAATTCAGGAAGTGCGGTGCGCCGTGGTTCAATTAAGACACGTCGGAACTTTGCGAGACTCGCGCTGCGTAAAGGCTACACATACCGTGGAAGGAAAACCGCAAAGACGGGAGTAGACGACGGTGCGGGTTGAGATTGTTGGTTTTTAAAAACCGACTTCCGTGTGTTTTTATACCATGATTTTACAGGGTAGCTTGCGGGTTAGCAGAAATTACAGATATCCCATTGTGGAAGACTAATCACTCGAGGCCTAAAGAAATTATTTGCTCTGCTAAATGGCGCTATGCTAATTAATTTACATATTTGATATTGTTAGGAGGCCCAAGCAATTCACTAGCAATCAAGACAATCACTGAATCTAATTCAAGATTAAATATAATAACTGGTGCAGGATAAAACAGTGTTTAGCTAAATAGCTGATGAATTAAACCTATGCCATCTGATGCATCTATCCAGCATATTAACACTTTCCACACACGGTAGGCGTGTGCAGACGACACTCAAAAAGTTCACAAAATGTTTCAAAAATGTCAACATTATTGAATTTCATTACCATTTTTAGAATCACCATGTGAAATGCATTGAAATTAGTACAAACATGCCTAGTATTGGTTCAGTAATCCTTGAGATAGACTTTGAAAATTGGGAAAGTTTTTTGTGTGCATGTTATGGTAAAACTAATAGCCGCGTGGAAAGTGTTATTGATTGTGAACCACATTGCCTTTCACTTAAAATACAAACTTATCAAATTAGATATGAATTAAAGACAGATGGTTTAGAAGAAAGTTAAGCCAATATTATTGATGCACAAATTAATTGCTTAAAATAACAGATGTACTTTGCTAATTAATTTGCATCTATGCATTTCTCCCTAATTTCTGTTGAGTGAGAATGAAAATTACGAAGATGCAGGTGAACTAGCAACAAAAATGCAGCTGAGTTTGCTATAAATGGGCTTGATAAAAATCATCATCTCAAATCACTCAAATTATGGATACAACAACATTCTGTGTAACACTTTCCATGCAGCTATTACTTTTACCATGTACAAAAGAGATTTTTTCAGAAACCTTTCGCAACTTTCCAAAGTCTATCTCAAGGATTACTGAACCAATACTAGACATGTTTGTACTTATGTTAATGCATTTCTTATGGTGATTCCAAATATGGTAATGAAATTCAATAATTTTGACATTTCTGAAACATTTTGTGAAATATTGGAAAGTCGTCTGCAGACAGCTGCCGCATGGAAAGTGTTAAAGCACATGTACCATATACATAACGGGAGTACAGACAAGCGGTAGACGGGATTCGCAGCAGCTTATTTCAATAATTATAAGCCGCTATCTAAATTGCTTTCCACCAAACTAACTCATTGATTTGCCCCCTTCTTTACAAACAAACCCCGGCAGTAAAAAATGTGACCAGCCAGAGTTGACATAATAACATCTATTTGGCTGAGAGCGTCATACCTTCGCCGTGTCCCACTTTTAAAGCGCAGGCACAAAAGCAGGGTAGAGACGTTGTTAATTAAATTTGCCGCGAGTGGGGCAGGTTGTAGATGGGGCTCTGAAAATGGTGGAGAAACAAATTTGCATGAAGTACTGTATAAAAGTGGCTACTGTACAACCATCTTAATTTTGTGAGGGATTTAATTTTGTGAATTTTGCAAGGGATGTGGATTCGCGGAATTAAATACCACAAAACTGACAATTTTACATTGAAAGTGACAGTCAAATGTCCAGATTCGCGAAATTAAATGCCCGCTAAAATAGCAGTAATTTTAAATTTGCGAAATAAAGTTACTGCAAAATTATAGTGTTTCACAGTATTTTCACATACTGAATTTTGCATTGAAAGTGACAGTCAAATTTCCAGATTCGCAAAATTAAATGCCCGCTAAAATAGCAGTAATTTTAAAATTTGCGAAGTATCCACGAAATTATAGTGTTTTACAGTATTTTCACATGCTGAATTTTCAACTTTCTACTAAGTATCACACATTGATAAATTTGCTATTTTGTATACACTTCAGATACAAATTTCGAGGTCATTATTTTTGCGTAAATTGTACATTAAAATTATGAACTCAAATGAAGCGTGTTATTAAAATATAATTATATGAATGATGGTGATTTTTAGTTTGACCAGGAAACAAATCACCTCCTATGAGCAGTAAGTATACACTTGAAATAAGCTTGCATTTATTTTGACATATATACATTTATGTAGTTTCAAATTCAGCATTAAAAAAGGTTGCGTTATTCATCTATCCCATCATCTAAGCTGATTTGCCTACCGACATACCACAAGTTATAAGGCAAAACAAAACAAAAAATTGTCTCAGATGACCCGCGTGCATTCGCTTTTTTTTTAGTTAGTTTTTTTTTCAATTTTTTTCTTTTTTTCTCAATTTCTTTTTCAATTTTTTTCTTCTTTTTTCAAATATCTCAAAAAAATCTTGCAAAATCCAACTTTTTGACCAAACAAATAACGATCAGGTCTAAATTGGAAATAAAAATAAAAAATCTGCAGACCGCAATAGTTTTTCAGTCTCTCATGTCATTTGAGACAAACCTTTTTTTTTTTTTTGGCCTAACTTAACAGGAGGAGAAACTTTCCCAATATAATTATGTTTACTACAAATATTGAACCGACTCTCCACATATTACTCCTTGCAAATTTACCGAGTCTGAAGACTGATCATATTAAACATGAAGGAGAAAGACTTCGCTGATATCGTCATAACTGCTACACAAAAAATAGTCATGATTGTCTACAAACTGCTCAGTGCAAACACACCGAGGGTCAAAACTGGAAAACAAAAGGGCGCAGAGGACTTCGTCAATATCGTCATAACTGCTACAATGTATGGAAATGACTCTGCACATATCGCTCGGTGCAAATATTTGTCACCGCTACACACAAATGAATTGTATTTATATAGTTCAATCAGTTCCAAAATGGCAAGAAATATGTGGATTTTATCTCTCAGCACGCAAAAGTAGTCCAAGCGTACATGCATGATTTTGTCCATACAAACATGATTAGGCCAAACGCATGCATCACGCATTTGAAGCACAATGCGCTTGTTGTGTACGGTGCGCCTGCAGCCTTCTGTATTAATTCGCGCTGTATAAGGAGGCTTGCCAATTTGGAGATGATCAAACTATTATAGTGAATTCTCTTCTCTCTACTATATGCTCAGTACCCAGCGTTCAATATCGTGCGAGATGCCATCAAATCTATAAATCACCTGGCCTGTTTGACATCCACTAATGATTGGCCAAAAATATATCAATCTAGGCAATGTGACAGATACCATTAAAGGATGGACTTCTTTCTATCCACTTGACGGAAGAAGTTCAAACAAACATCTCCGAGTATAATTTGTACCTGTATTTATTGGTAAAGAGCTCTTTGGTCTCTAAATAATTACAATATTTATGTAACAATTTATCTTTTTGTATATTTCTATTAAATGATTCTTTTTATTCACTTGACGGAAAAAGTTCAAACAAACATCTCTGAGTATAATTTGTACCTGTAATTATTGGTTAAGAGCTCTATGTGCTCTAAATAATTACAACAAAATAAATAATAACAACATCATGTCGTCTGCCGATTGCCTTATCGGCGTGAAACTCAGGGTATAAACGACTCCTTTATTGTAATACGCTCTGCTGTTTTCGGCATTGAGCACTTCATTCAAAAGATAGTCTAACCATGAAATATTATCGATATTCATGAATTTTTGTTAATTACAACATTTTTTTAACGATTAATTTGTTTGTATATTTCCATTAAAGAGTTACAATGATAAATCAATTCATAACTGGTTACAAATAAGCAGGGATAAAATGGATGAAAATTATAACACTCACCTAGTGGTGAACTTTTTTGTAGCAAAAAAATTAATCTTTATATTCTGCGATTCTGACCTGAATCCTGTCTTTGCTCTACTTTGCCCTCCAGATATGGCACATGTAACAAAAGCAAGCACTTGGATAAGATTGGCACTGTTGTAACGATATTGGACGGTTTTCTGGGACAGAGTTGAAGGACAGTAAATGTTTGCCAAAGAAAGCTTTTACAAAAATAGGAAAGATTGACAGAAAGTTTAAAAGGAGGATCAAACAGATGCAACGATAGTGTATCAAATCAAGATGATTGGGATCACCAAAGCTGCTGTTGTCAACAATCACTTGCCACAAAATGCTAATGTACTTCTTTGGGTTTGTGTCCTTAAAGTGCCAATGTGCAGTTTGGTTGTGCTCAAAACGAGATAAAGTACACGAGTTAAAAGTTTATCGGTCTGTCAATTGGTCGGTTCGGTCGGACGGCCTACCCCAGCTGGTGTGCCCTACTTCTTGCTGTTGAAAGCAGTTAGCGATGGTCGCCGACTTACAGTGGAATGGCCCAGTCTGTTTACATGGGGATTAAAATCCAGCAGGCTGATTGTGGATTGGCACGGTCTTATGAATGGGTCGGCACAAGAGAGGTTTTTGAAAAGGCACAAATGGGAGCAAACGTAACCCTCTTAGCACTCAGTGTTTCGCCACATTCAGAGTGAAAATCTACGGCTTGTGATTTTTGTTCTCTCGTCCAACTCCTTTATTTTGTGATTTACCGAAAGAGGCAACCACCATTACATTTGTGGTAAGCTAGGGCTGACTAAAGCCTTTTAAGCATGTCATCTTGAAAAAGGAGAGCTAGAGAGAGAGAGAGAGAAAAGAGTTGAAAGCTTGGGAATGCGTTCAATTTGATTAGTGAGTAGCAAGCGGGCTTCGTCAGTGAAAGCCTGGTGCTCTATACACTGGATTGCTAACATCCCCGAGGGGGTTAAGCGCTTGCCCGATAGGTCATACAGTCCCACAGCAAATGAAGTGCTTGTCCCAAAAGTATTTGTTGAAGAAGCGCCTGTGATAGTTAAGGGGCCGGTCTGTATACATTTGCCTAGACGCTGGTCATCACAAACTATCTCCTCGGTTTTTTTAAAGGCCATGGCAAAACAAAAACAGTGCATGCTACGTTCATTTAGATACACGTATACACAACTCCTTCTGCAGTACACACACCAGTTCGTAACCGCTATATATACAAACACACATGTTGTGTACGCCAGCGACGAGAGAGAGAGTAAAGGGCTCTTACTTGCTATGCTATAAATTTTATCAGTGCGGTAGAGCCGCTTCAATTGACACGGTCAGCGTGTAATATCTGCTAAAAGAACCGACTCGGCCGCAATGCGAATAAGATTGGTGGATTTTGGAGTAGGCTATTGGACTGCTGAGAGCTAGAACAAATATTAGAACGTAGAGACGAGATATCCTGGAAAAGGTGATATCAAATTAGAGGGAGAGAGGGAAATACACTGTGTATTAGAGGCTATCTCTGTGTGTGCTACGTGCGGCCATTGGTATTCTGTATTCTTTTTTTAAATTATTATTAATTATTTAAAGATATATAAAAATGATGAATTGACGTATGAATTTTAAATATGCCAAATTCAGCACTTTTCCAACCAATTTTTAAACAACAAAAACAAACAAACATGTTTATGCATCTTAAGAGAATATATATACTGATGTCTACTGCTGATAGCATATGCTACTGCTATCTACTGCTGATAGCAATAGGCTACTTTTATCTACTGCTGATAGCATGGACTACTGCTATCTACTACTGATAGCACTAGGCTAATGCTATATACTGCTGATAGCACTAGGCTAATGCTATCTACTGCTGATAGCATAGGCTAATGCTATCTACTGCTGATAGCACTAGGCTAATGCTATCTACTACTGATAGCATGGGCTAATGCTATCTACTGCTGATAGCACCATTAATTGATGAGGATATTATATATAGCATTTTCATTAACTTTAAATTATATACAAATTGTAAAGCTATCAAAGAGAGGAGGTTATTATTATCTGCTAATGTGTTTATACCATTGTGGGGAAAAGGATTTTTGGTAATATATGATGTAAACAAGCAAAATATCAGTCAGATGTCAGGAATATATTGCGACTGCACACACACATTTAAATGTTTGATTGTTTATTTATTTGTTTAATGGTATGTCTTTTGAGGACTTAACGTCATTCTTGGACCAGGCTTAAAACATAGCCTATGCGAGCATGCTGGCTATATGAAATGAAAGACAAATATGTAGAAAAGGCAGAATTAAAGAGCTATTTACCCCACAATTTGTACATGCCCTGAGCATAAGACCTGACACATTCAATAACATCCATCAATAATGAATCACTCGTAGGAACCAAATTCTAGATGTGCTTTTGTGAACTCTTTCAATTCCTATTTTCTCCGAAAAACATTACGAAAACGTGTAATTTGAGACAAATACTTGGATGCTTTATTGATCAGCTTAGAATATATTATGTACTGTATGTACTTGAAAAGGAAAGTACAGACCTCACATGCTTACGTTCACCATCTTTTTTCCATGTATAAAAAAATTGTCAATATGAATATAACAACTTAAAAATTACAGGCACATTTATAATGGCTTGTATCTTTTCGTAAGATCTACATTTTCATCTAAATAGCCGACAAGTGCACTCATGGGTCAATATAATCCATATTACAGCCTTCAACAGATGGCGGTGGTCACAATTTGAATAAGTTTGCTTATAGGTTGCGATATTATGAATTTCAAATATTGAAATCATATCTGCATAAGAAGCTTCTTACTGGGTAATATAAGGAAGCAATTTTCGGAGTAATTCTGTTATACCCTTCACAGAAGTATTCATAGTGCATGATTTTTAAGAACGACGCATACTACCGATGTAGGTGGGTAGGGTATAACAGAAGTATGCCCAATTTTCTTGCAGAGTGCTCAATGTGATGCAAAACGATATAAAGAAGTTGAACACTTCGTATTATGGTCATACAAAGTTAAAACATCCTGGGTCAAAGGTCAAACATTTTGCAGTGAATCATGGGTGACTTTATCAAATTATAACATGGTGGATCACGAAAGAGCAACGAAAAACCCAAAATTTTAAGTCATATGTGATTATGGTTAAATATTTGAACAGAAATATTCTGTTTTCATGGTTTTATATTGAAAAAAAATATATATGTAAATAGAATCAATGCCAAACTGGATTGCCACGCAAACAATAACAGGTCTGTATTTTCTTTAAATTAAAGGATAGGAAGCATGCTATTATTTACGTCTGATTATAGTGCGAAAAAGCCAATTATACGTTACGGACCAAGATTGTGATTTTCTTAATGGACCCATTAGACGGGCTGCTTCGCTGCATTTACCGCCAACTGGCATTAAGATTTGTCCGACGATGTTTCATGGCAGTTTATGGTCTGCGCTAGGCACAAAGATTAATTTGTCTCCCGTGGGGAAATTGGTCCGGGAGAGAGAGAGCTGCGATGGATAGATAGACGGATGGATCAAAAAATAGATTTCCATAATAATCAGTCCAGTAATGCTGGACATGTCAAATTATGTATCGGTCCATGAGATTTCTTTTTCACAAATTGGCTTTTTCGCTACATGCGAGTTTGCTCAGTGATTACAATTTTGAACTTATTTTCCAATTTTTGATCATATTAAAGTATGATTATTGCAGTATTGTGATGGACATGTCAAAATATAAAAATACATGTATCTGTTGAATGGTGTTTTAAATTTGAGGGTTTATTTTATGATAGAAATTTTGTTTTTCATTTTTTCAGATTCCAATCATGATATATAAATATTGAAACAATACTGGTGAAATGTTGTAGACACTCACTTTTGTATTTAATGTTAATTTTTTTTTTTTTTTAGTGGGTTTAATTAGTATCTATTGTATTATATTTGTCCTTAATATTTTTTTAATACAATCAAAATACAATCAAAATATGTTCTTTTCAATCATGACATTGACTTTTATGCCTCATTCGATAAGGGAAGAATTTCTTTAATTATTTGAAAAAGGATCCCAACATATTTTTATAATAACCAAACATGTTACGTTATGCATTAGTCAGAAAACATTGACAAATTTGCTTTTTAAAACCATGTCTCGACTCATCTTGAAAACCCTTCACCTAAACTGCAAACTGCACCGTATATTCGTGTCAGATATATAACGCATGTACAGATGTCTATCAATAAAGCCTATATGTTGGGCCTGTTCTTACATACAGTCTATCCAGTAAAGAGGATTACCGCCATTCTCTTGGGGGAACAAGGATGAAAACGAAGGATAAAAGCTCACCATAGATGAGCAGAAATAGTCCCTCGTTTAGATGGTTTAACCGTAAGCTTGTTCCAGGGGCTACTTTAAGATATTTTCCCTGTATTTTAGACAGGCTCTCTGCTATGATATAAAGTATTGTTTTAATTTGGTTTACATTGCTATAATATACAATATAGAATCATGCATTTGCTGTAATACATTCATTGAGCAATTCCTACATTTTCTTCAGCATCTTCAGAAAAATACTCCTAAATTGATGAATAATCCTGGAAACGGTAAACAAATCAGTGCCAACTGTACTGTGGAAAGGAGTATCAGGAATTGTCCACAAGGATTCGAAAGGTGTGCTAAAATTACACCCAAGGAAGCGACATCAAGTAAAAAACACAATTTATTGTTTCCTTGGATGAAGTCATTAAACACATGTTTAGTTATTGTCATGCTAATTGTACTGTATAGGCTATAGTTTTATACTAAAATATTTTTAACATATCAAAATTGTTGAAAATCAATCAAGTAAATTCCACAATTCTTATTGGTGTATCATACTTATACAGAATGAAACAAAAAGTTGTCCATTTTAAGTCAATTTTTCAACAACGTTGACAATACATACTACATGTAGGAATATACTTAAATCTCTTTCCATCACCAATGCAATGCGGACATATATACGCCATACCTTACACACCCGACTCTAACCATGGACCGACAAATCGACTCTCATCTTAAGTAATTCACAAGCGACCTTTCCCCGTGTCACATGTTCCGTGCTGTCACAATCTATTATACTGTGTCAATGGTAACAAGCCCTAGTCTATCTTCATCTAACACGGTGCCATCACATATGAGAGATAGGCCATGTGTGTGTGTGCTATCAGTGGCCTACATTTAGTCTCATTTGGTTGCTCGCTCGCTCGCTACTCCAAACCTGTGTTATGGTACATGTACAATACACAGGCTACATCAATAGGTATGGTAGATGTATCTCTCTCCGTTGTTTGAGGTACAACATTTATGAAACACTTGAGAAAATTCAATCAATTTGCCAATATTTTAAAAGTAGACATGTCTTTGGATTAAATCATCCTGAAATGTTAAGGGCACACGGAAGTTTGTAGAAATGAAATCAAGGTGTGAAAGTACAAGAATGTGAACCATCAACAGCTGCCGAGTGATATAAACATGGGTATTCAATATTGAGTAGTAAGTAAAAGTAACTCCAGATACAAAAGGCAGCAATTGTTGAGAAAGGTCTACAAAGGCCAATCTAATAGCAATCAAATAGTGTAGTCAATAAGCACAAGAAAACAAAACCAAGATACACAAGGCAGCCTTTGCTGATGAAGTGCAAAATAAAACTCTGTGTTCAATAGCTGCTAGTTGTTAAAATTGTTAATAGAGATCGATCAATTCCAAATTTGCAAGCAAATTAATACAGAAGAGCGTGGACGCGTGTAACGCAACAGGGCACACTTTGGAACATGTGCTGTGTATGTATGCCAAAATCACAATTCGCAATATGAATTTCTTGGGTCGGTATTTATTTGCACATAAAAAAAACAATTCACAAATTTCTATTGAAAAATGGGTCGGTCGAGCCCATAGTTTCGTCGCCACACTTTGTTCTCTATATGGAAGCTTCACGAAAAGGAGCCCACAAATTTGGTCCTAAAAATTGAAAAACCCAAAAGGTTCATATAATAATACACATTCTATGAACAGTTATTAGATTAATTACTCTGATAAACATCATAACATAATCAAAGTGACCCTTACCGTCCATCAGTTACAATCACACCAATTTACAATACCATTCAACATAATTGGAAACGATGACATCTTGGAAAAAGATTATCACACCAGTGCCGGATATTATGAGGCATGATACAAACAAATAATTTTCCGCATCGTCACAATGCAACATCCTATCAATCTCTCACAAATTAATTGACGGAACGGTGGGACACAAAATACAAATCTGGACTGATATTAAATGTTCAGATGATCATTCGGGGTCAGATGTCTGTCTTCTTTTATTACATTACATAACTGAGTATGAAAATGTGGACTATCTGCTCTAATATGTGTGTTTATTGTCAAATTAAAAGTTCTACTTATCCCATTGACTAATCAGGGGATTTGCTAGGCTACAAATGACTAAAGTTATAAGTTCTCAGTTAAATTATATGCTGACAGCGTTTAAATCTTAAATCTTACACAAGAAAGTTAGACTGCACTATGAGCATGTTTCTACTGGGACACTTCAAAGTTAACGGTAAGATTTAATGGTAAGTTTTTAATCCCCTCTGTTTCTACTCGCGAAAAGTTACCGCTAAGTTTATCGATCCTAGTCGATGGGCCACGACAGTTGACCTTCTGTGATACTGATCAATGCCACCCCACCTGAAAAAGACTGCCTCACAATGCGTAGAATCCAGCGTGACACGGGTCACAGAACTTAATGTTAAGATTAAATGGGTGGCTGTTTCTACTGGGAAAGTTACAGTTAATTTCCGGTAACAAACCTGGTTTGTGAAGGTTTTCACGGCTACAAAACTTACCGTTAATTAACGTTATCTGGCTGTTTCTACTGGGCAAACCATTCACCAGAGGCACACTAATTAATTATTATTGTAACCTTTGTATTTGCCAGTATTGCCAATATTTCTGTTATCTTCCTTTATTATCTATCAGCTACGTTGCATCAAGTCACAATGACCTAAATGGGTCATTTTCCTTGCCATCTACTGTAGACAGCAATACATGTTTGTTTTATAACTGCTATCTATTGTAGACAGTGATAAATGTATGTTTTATAACTGCTATCTACTGTAGAAAGCAATACATGTATGTTTCATATCTGTATATCTGCTAGCCACTGTAAATAGCAATTATTATCACAATTATTAAAGGTGTGTTTAAATATATATATAGCAATATACAGCAATACATGTATATTTTATATCTGCTCTCTACTGTAGACAGCAATATGTATGTTTTATATCTGCTATATCTACTGTAGACACCAATACAATTGTGTTTTATAACTGCTATCTACAGAACACTATCACCTATATATGCCAGCTAACTGTATGTAGACTACTAAATTAATTTACATATCTGCTATCTACTGTAGACAGCAATGTGTATTTACATATCTGCTATCTACTGTAGACAGTCATTTGCTTATTTACATATCTGCTATCTACTGTATACAACAATCTGTGTATTTACATATCTGCTATCTACTGTAGACAGCAATGTAAGTACTTACATAATATGCTACCTACCACACTGTAGACAGCATGTCTTTTACATTAAGCACATCATTATTTGTTTCAAATATTTCATCATCAAATAAAACAATCTTTTTTTTAATATTCTGACCCAACCTGAAATTTTAACCTCACATAAAATATCTCCACTGAGGGTAATGTTGATAGAAATGAATTAAAATGTCAACTATATCAGTTTTCCTTAGCACCTGCGTAAGACCTGACACAGTGACCGTACAAGTTGTTTCCACACCATACATCGACATATAGATAGATAGGCATCATAATCACAACAAATTTAACATTTAAATAGAATTTGGAATGGAGGGGACAGTCTTTTGGTATTTGTAACATTGGAAAAACAGGATATAAAATGCAATTTTCACTTGTGAACATGATCCCCTAGTATTTTGTAATCAGTTGCTTTTATATATTTCTGTGTTACATAACTACCAGGTGTAGCACAGCATTAGACCCAGAACACAATCAATGGCTGATCTTTGAAGGTTTGATAGGAAAAAAAGTTGTGTTGCCCTCAAGTGCTAAAAATTTAAAATTGAGTCGGTCGGTCGGAAATCTTCTCTTTTTTCTTGGCTGAATAATAAATGGTTTATGTTGAGACAAAATTGGTATAGGCCCTAAGTCAATTTAACTAATGTTTCTAGGTTGATAAATAATAGTCTAAAAAACATTTATTCAAGCTAACTTATTCATTTCAAGCAAGAAATAGTAACATGTAGACACTTAAAGCTCAAATTTAAATCTAAAAATTAAAAATTAAAAAAAAATGAAGGAAAAAGAATTTGAAAAAAAATGGAAGAAAATTAGCAGACCTATTTTTTACAATTTTAGGGTCTGTCGCTGAGGGCAACACAACCTTTTTTTGTGGTCTCATTGCTAAATGAAGTCCAATAAAGTTTACAATACATACCAATTTAAAACACATGTATAATAAGTCACAGGACATGTTTGGAGATCAATCATAAACATTAAGCCTTGGACAGAATGATTATTCATCAAGCGATGGATCATGGCTTTGTGTGAAGATACTTTGAATGCCTGTGTGAAAACACTTTACATACCTTCATTGGAAGAACTTTTTTTTCTTCGCAGCAGTGAATCAAAATTAAGGAATAGCTTCATTTAATGAAGTGCAAACAAACATGATTCACTTCTACAATGTTAGGTAGGCCTAATGTAAAGTCATCTCCCTTTCCCCCTGATCAATGTTGAGTCGCCCAACTTGCCAAACACCAGCCCGTGGCCTAGCAACATTGATTGGTGGGGGGAGTGGAGAAGGTATATTGAAGGGGAGCTTTCAGGCTACCAGATGCAAATTGGTATTTTCACATGACTCTAATAACGCGTACTATATGGTAATTAAAAGGTGCAAACAAGGGTCAGTGTTCGAACTCCTTTTTTCTATGATTGTAGTTTTTATCTTATGAATGCTTCATTGAAACAAATGTAGAATCATATGGCTGGGTCTATGTCTACAGATGACCTGTTAAGCCTGTCACGAGTTTGAAAGATTTTGATGAGTTTGAGAACAACAAAAATGATCCGAGACAAAAACATATTGTGGAAAACTCAACTTTCAAACCATACCTCCTGAATGAAACTTTTGTCCTACACAGTCCTATACAGTTGAACCCATATGCGATGCGATCTGTGATAACCTGCCACATGGTGGGATTTTTCATATTGGAGATATTTATATCATATTTATATCATAAAAAAGCTGAAACTGTGCTGATTACATAACTGTTTCGATCATTTTTCTACGATCACTACAAAAAAAGTTATGAGTGAATGATGATTGTAATGTCATAAAAAGCTACAAAACAAGAAATCATGAAAACAGGCCCAAAAAGATACATTAGTTCAATAGCATAACATTATAAGGTTAATTAGAAAAGTGACTGAAGTAAGTTTTTGAAGGTGAAATTTCATAAAAGATGATGACACAAAGTATTGGAAATAAATTTTCTAAAAAATCTTTTTTCTTTAAATAATAAAAAGATTTTTTTAAAAGTTAATTTTTTACATTTTACCCATAATCACATTTTGCGATATCCGACGGGTTTTCACAGATCGCATCACATATGTCCAACATAATGTCTGCGACACATTCAGTCACACAGTAGTCAGACAATAACGATTGATGTATTGTATTATTATTTGCAATAGATTGAAGCAAGTTGCTTTCAGTTGCCATTAGTAGTATGTTGAATCAACATTGACATATATTTGACAAAACATTCAGAGCAAATCAACATATGGTGAAATGCGGTGTTTGAGTTTGTTTTCTGAACAATTCATTTAATGTATCCGGCAAACTTTTTGAGGGCAACTATTTTATTGATAGAGCTAAAATGAAAACACAATTAGTACACAAATTGAAGTTGGTCATATAAAATATTTTGGCAAGAGGTTTTTCACATATAGATATTTTTATGAATTGAAAAGTCAAGAAAGATTTGTTGATTTCTTAATTTCTTAATTTTCTAATTGCCCAGTTGCTTCCTAAAAGCACTGAAAATCATACAATGTGACATTTCGCAAGTTGGTATCTAGAAAATATCAGTGGGTGCAGGTCATTAAAATAAAAATAAATAAAAAAACCCAAATATAAAGTACTACTAAACAGAGAATGCTGAAGCTTTCATTTGACTGATTATTTGGCATCAGCACAGTATATTTGAATCATGGATGTTTTATTTAAATTTGCATGTATGATTTAACACATTTTGGTAGAAATTGCAAACACTTATTCAGGCTACAAATATTAGGGTTTCCGAATTCTGCAATGACAACAACAACACTGCACTATGTGCTAAAATAGAACATGCAGGCCTATAAATATGAATATTCATTTCCGTTTCAAGACCATAAAGAAGAGGCTGTCATTATCTCTTAGACATCAAATTACTATTCAACATCCAAATATGGGCATCTATTGACCAACTATGGGCATCTATTGACCAAATATGGGAATTTGATATACACAATTTGGGTGGGGTCTTCTTAGCTTGAGAAACTTTGACAACAAATATCAAAATAGAAGTGCCCTGAAGATAGCCCTAGTTCAAATCCCTCATATTATCCCCTAATTTACCTGTTATCCCCCAATTTACCTGTTTGATACAGACTACCAGACCCTATCCACAGTATCAAATCGCGCTATATTTCAATGTTCAAGTTGCCATAGAGTGGTGTGTGTATACGGTATACCCAATAGGCGAACTCTATACTCTACAACTAACATTACTCAATCAATCACAGACTGGGTAAAGAATAACTCCATAAGGAAGGGGGATAGGTGAAAAATCACTCTTGGAAATAAGTGGGGATAATGTGTCAGTTGGTAAATAATCCCTTACTGATGATCCAGTAATCTGAGACTTGGGCTGTTTGTACTCAATCCGGTGTATTTTCGATCCAAATTGTGGCGTCAAGTTATTTCAATATTTTGGGTTTTTTTAAGAAGAAAAAAATCCAATAAATTCGGTCTATCCTTACGCACTAAAGGGTTAACGATATATTTCCACACTTGGCATAAGGCTGAGAGTGCAAATGTTACAAACTCTAACTAAACAATGGTGTCAGGACCTGACAAATTTGGTTATTATAAGAGGTTGTCACTTGTGTCTGTTGCCAGTATGTGGGGAGGAGAACACTGATCAATCTTCATGGTGTCACCATTCCAGTGTGGTATACAGGATTTAAGCCAGAGGAAATAATACCGCGCTATAGTTCATCCAACATAAGATGGACCTTTTATGATATATATTTATTTTGCAATGTGAAAAGGTCATCATAATCCTGTCCATGATACTCTTAACAGACTATAAGTTCTATAGTTTATTCACCATAACATAGAGCATGATCTTTGTTATTACTGTCCATTAATTTTGCATCACATTCTTTTGCAGTGATGTTCCATCTTACGTTGAACAGACTATAAGGTTAGTGATCAGGATTTACGCCTTAACGAGTGACGATCAACATATGATAACGAAATCAGGGTGTTAATAGGCTAGTTTAGGCTAGTTTACACCTTGCTTAAATTACCATTAACTGATGATTAGAAGCAATTAAGTTGGTATAATTAAATGTAAAGCAAAATGTGAGAACTTTTCATTTCAAAAACTCATATTTTCAATGGGTATGTTTTTATTATGATGCATATTATACACAAATAAGAATCCAAATGTAGGTTATTCTATGGTTGAACCCATTCAGTAAATTGCCAAAAAAACCAATAGAATAATGAATCGAAATAAACTACGAAGGTGCCCAGTTCAAATCTAGGACTGGGCACAGGCAAATAGAATAGACAAAAGAAAAAATGAAAGCGATGGGTTCTAATGAGCCAATAGCAATAAGGAAGCAGTGCACCAACATGAACAGAGACGAGGGGCAGTTCAATCTGAGTCGCATATACAACAATCTTCTAGTTGCAAAATCATCTAGTAATACTGTTGCCAAGCAACAAGACTGTAGCGCCATCACTTCATCAATGTTAAGAGACAGCTAAAAAGGTGTGTTTAAACCAAGACTAAATTAGCATAAATTAGCATATTTTAACATATTCTTATCAAAAACATCCTTCCTCTTCATTCCACTTTTGGTATCTAATCTAAAGGTTCTTTTAACACTTTCCACGCGGCAGGCATCTGCAGACAATGTTCCAAAATGTCACACAATGTTTCAAAAATGTCAAAATGATTGACTTTCATTACCATATTTGGAATCACCATGATAAATGCATTGAAATAAGTACAAACATGCCTAGTATTGGTACAGTAATCCTTGAGATAGATCTTGAAAGTTGGGAAAGGTTACTGACAAATCAGTTTTGTATATGGTAAAACCAATAGCCGTGTGGAGAGTGTTAATAAGTTGTAAATAATTTGCATATTTTTTCATTTATATATAGGCCCGCCCCTCAAATGTCCACACTCTCCAAATGACTTTTGGCGTCCTGATCTTGAAGGCAGTTCCTTTAGTGAATTGTTAATGATATTATATTGGTTAGTTGAGTGATGTCTTCTGATATAGCCATCCAGCAGACATGTATACACACCATTTACCAAAGTCATCAATCTTAGCCATCAGACTTATATACAGGGTACAGCTTGTAGAGGGTAAAGAATACAGGGAGTGAGTGAGGGAGTGAGTATGTATGTAATTACACAAACAAACCAGGCATAATATTTACCTTGGAGTAGTAATAGTCTTGTTCTACAATTCTGGTCGGTACTATCATACTTGAGCTGGCAAAACACGTCCCCCCTACAACTGGCGGGGAATGGAGTTTGGTTTGGTTCGGTCGGTTAAGTCCTAATTTATCCTTTCAGTAAACGAAATCGGTTGACAATCTCGGACGGTCGGTCGGTTGGATGAATGATGGCAGAAGCCGTTTAAGAATTTGGTATGGCGTGGGTTGTGCTAATATACTACTACCTTACTATGTTGTCGGGCATTGAAATATCTACCTGATTATATTTCAATGACCACGGCAGGCGGGCTGACGGACAGACGTTTTTTTACCCGGCCCTGTCCATAGATGACCGAGATTCTCTTTGTGTGGATAAATTGATGTGTTATAAAAGAGTTCTTATTCACAGTCACCACCACTCACAATAGGGTCACCCAGCAAAGGTGCTAAATAGTGTGAATTGCCTACTACCGCTGGGCCGACACAAAGTAGCATTCAACTCACTGTTTCTATGAATCATTGTGTAGCTCTACCGATGATCATGATGATGGACCGAGTCTAGAAATAGGGAGAAAAAAAATCCACCATGTGTGTTGTTGAGTGTCACTATACCGCCGTAACCGCGACCTATACGCCGCACACACATACACACAGACAATTTACAGTGTGACTTTGCTTCTCCCTTGGATTGACTGGGTTAGCGAAAGTCGGCGCATACGAAATGAGGGCTCCCCTACCTAACAATGACGGTACAAAAAAATTAATTATCGCGGACTGCAGGAACAGCGATAAATATTTTGCTCGTACGGCTTCATGGGATGAGAGTGAAATCAATAATCTATTGTGGGGGCTCAACACATGGGATGGAAAGACATGAAGATGAAGATGCAGTGAAGATACGGGTGAAAATTGCTGCAGGCTGTTACGTACTTCAATTGCTCTATGGGCGTGCATAATTGTCGACGCAACCCCATAGACTGCCTCGTACACATCTCTCCCCCTATGTTGTCTTCCTCTCGCGGATCTTGTGCCCCCGAGGCAACTCTTAGTCACTATTCATTAGTCGCTATTAGATGTATAGCTGTGGGGGTGTGCCCCAGCCACCACCAATGTGCTACAAGCCCACAGGCAACAAAACACATGAAGGGGGAAACTTGCAGGCTTTTTTTTGTTGATGATGAATCATGGAAAATGGTTCAATACTGATGCGAGAATCCCTCGCTTCGCTACCAGCTCTACTATGACTCCACTCAACGTGAGGAATAGTGTTGGGGGACACTCCACCTAGGTCAATGCCACCCACTTAAGATGGTTAACAATGTCATCACCATCTGTCTATTTATATATCATAATGCTCTCCCCCCTAAGCCATTTAATGTTCTTCTCCCTTACTAACCAATTTTCCCCTGTACAAATATTATTACCCGCTATTGTGGAGTTTGATGCGTTGTTAGCTTTTTAGCTTAATTACTTATCACAACTTTAGGAATAAATGCCCACACTTTCGGTGGGTCTTAATTTGCTGTCATCGCTGCCCGGCGCAAATTTAGGGGCTCGGAGCTGCCGCGGCTTCACACCCGGTGTGTTACGTGTTTCCTGCGACACATTCTTGGGTCCTGTTTGCAACGCTTCTTCGCACTCCTTGGAGTAGCGATGACGTCGACGTGCCTGGAGCCAACACAAACACAGAACCAACGCAATATCATATGAGACGTTAACTACACACCAACATCAGCAAACAAAAATTAAATTAAAACTCCATGACTACCAATAGCCCACCACCGACCAACACTTCACATGAAATAACGCAGCTGAAACCAAATGCCAATTTCATATTTCTTCCAGTCCAGTCTTTACATTCATCGAACGCATATGTTTTTGGTGGTTTTAATTTAGAATTTGCCCAAATTTGGCTGACAGGTTTCCTGGTGATATTTGGTGAGAGGCACGGTGCGATTGTTTACCTCTTTACAAATTGTTGGAGCCTGTCCGTCCTCTATAACATATTACACCGCCCTTTTATGATGCAGTGGAACAAGAAGGAACGGCCTAGGGCCATCGCGTCTGAACCAATATTTGGAGATAAATTATTACTTCAATCTAACTCTCCAGCACATCATACGCTGATTATACAGCGAAGAAACTACAATAATAATTTCTAGTTTCTCATTTCTCAAAAACATAACAGCGTTCATTTATCAACGTATTCACGAAAACATTGCACATAAGGTGATGGGAATAACTTGCATGAATAGAAGTGGTGTGTTTAGTATTATTGATGTTTTCCTCCGAAACTGAATATATTATTGGGAACACTCCAAGACACATATTTCTTTAAACCTTTTTATAACGCTGATGCCTGTCACACACAAAAAACATCAATATACATAGCTTTGATAAGCAATATGTGTAATTTCTTAATATTGCATATCTGCGTTCAGCCATCATTCTGTCAATAGACTCGTTTCTTTTCATACTACATGATTCGGTTTGTTTTGACATTTTAACCTCATATTATAGTCTGCTATCTACTGAAGATAGCATAGGCACATGACATTATCATTTTGCTATAAGTATAATAACCAAAATGTATAGAGTTGCACTAATCAGCCCTTTTATGGCAAAATAATGTATCTTATGTAGTTTTCTAACAGTATACTTCCTTTTAACATGATCAAAGTTAGCTTTTTTTCTCTATAAATCATTAGTGGTAAAAGGCAGTATATTACTTTTATTGTCTTTACAAGTTGCAACCTTATCCTAAGTGAGGATTATTGAACCAAGTTAACACAATCCATGTTAAAAGGAAGTATATCATTAGGAAAGTGCATATAAGATACATCCTTTTGCCGTAAAAGGGCTGTAATGGCCGATTCCATTTTAAATCCATACATGCCCTGTGGAAGACATTACTGTAATCGTTCAGACAGGGATTGTCGATTTCAAATGGAGTCACCCATGCAGGTAACCCCATTAGAAATTCACACTCCCTGTGTGGAAGATTAAAGTAATGTCTTCCATAGGGGGTGTAAGGATTTCAAATGAAATAGCCTGATACAGTTTGCTCATTTCTGAAAATCTGACGATAAGAAAGTTCACCTCGAACATCAGTGTAGTTATAACTTATATATATATTAAATTTGCTGTCTACAGAATAAAGCACAGGTTTCTATTCTCACTCACACAAGGGGGAGGGGGTTACAATGACAATATGTTGTCTACTGAAGATAGCAGGAGTTTTGAATCTCACCTCAGAGTGTGGTGTTATTAGGGATTGTGATTTGCTGTGATAGCATGCATGAGTTACGATTCTCACCTCACACAACACTGAAATAAAATGTTAACCAGAAATTACAAATTGCTGTCTACTGAAGATAGCAAAAGTTTTTAAGTCAGTCCATCTCATACATCAGGGTGGTTTTATCATGTATTTCATATACTGTGTGCTGAAGATAACTTGGGATTCAAGTGTTGCCTCACATAACTACCTTTTTTATTTTAACTATAAATTTGAATTTGCTATCTACTGAAGATAGCAGGAGTTGCAGGAGTTTTAATTCTCCCCTCATTAACAAGGTGGTTTTATTTCAACCATTATTACATTTCGCCTTCTTGTTTTCTAAAGATAGAATACATTTTGAGTTCAGCTTTACACATCCCCATGGTTTCAACTAATAATTTTACTGTCTACTGGAAATTAAATGAGTGTGAAGTTTCACCACACAGAATGGCGCAGATTTATTGTATCCATAAAAAAAAAATTCTGTCTCGTCTACTGTTTTTACTTCACCTCAAACATCTGTGGGGGTTATATCTTAACATGATTTACAATTGTCTGTCAATTTACAATAACATGAGACTTAATAAGTTTGATCACACAAAACCATACAATCTAATTTGAACCATAAATTACACTTTGCTCTCTATAGAAGATAGCACCTCGTGTGGTTCTTTCTTGAATTAAAATGTACTGTCTACTGAAGATAGCAATCATGAGTTTCAATGCTCATCTCACATGACAGTATGGTTATATTTTAACCATAAACAGCAATTCATCTTCTGAAGATACCATAAGTTCACTTACTATATCAGAGCAGATTATTATGAATTGCAGTTTGCTGTCAAACGAATATAGAATGAGTTTCACATAGCAGAATTGTTTTATTCTAACAATTGATAACAACATGCTATCTACTGAAGATAGCACAATATACTATATATACTAAGATAGCACAAATATGTTATCTACTGAAGATAGCACAAATATGCTATCTACTAAAGATAGCACAAATATGCTATCTACTGAAGATAGCATAAATGTTATCTACTGAAGATAACACAAAATAAGCTATCTACTTAAGATAGCACAAATATTCTATCAACTGAAGATAGCACAAATATTCTCTCTACCAAAGATAGCCCTCATATGCTATCTACTGAAGATAGCATCTACTGAAGATCACAAATATCCAATCTACTGAAAATATCACAAATATGCTATCTACTGAAGATAGCACAAATATGTCATCTACTGAAGATAGCACAAATATGCTATCTACTGAAGATAACACAAGTATATAATGCTATACGTACATTATTTGTTATACGTTACAATTAGATGACTACTGATAATGGCAGGATTTTAGATCCTTTCTCACAATGTGTGATTTTATTTAACCTGAAATAAAAATATCCTATCTACCGAAGATAGCACAAGTTTTAAGTTGACCTCATACAGCAGAGTGCTACTGAAGATAGCATAAGTCTCAAGACCATATGACCCTTCAACTAACAAAGCTACAGATTCATTCTGTATATTTAAGGCACTTGCAGCACACAATTGTATATCAACATATTATTTTTAAATTCTGGACACCAAGCACGCACTAACGGCAATTGTCATTACCCAAACACGTTACTGTTTATCTAAGACATCTGTTTCAAAACCTCTGTTCTATTGTAGGAAATCCTGACCATTTACATTTCTAAAATAAATATTGCAAAGTGTTATTGGTTGCAATGTGTAAAACTTATTTATTAGACACATCAATGAAATAGACATCTGTGATAATAGATAATAAACCAAACCCTTACATAATTATGTGTGTATGCAACATAGCAAAGTGTCATAGCAAGTCATCTTATATTTGTTATTTCGGAAACAAACAAATATAACCTCTACTTCCTCAAATCAAAAAGTGTAGGTGCTTCATTTTTAATTCTACCCCCCCCCCACCCCCCCCCCCCCCCCCCCCCCCCCCCCCACCCCACTTCCCCCATTATTTTATATTATTCAAGGGAGAGGCAGGTTGTCTTTTAACTTTTCTTGCTATACTGATGTGATTCATGCATTTTTCACACAGCATTTGGTAAATCTTAGTTTCGACCAAAATGTTAATTCCACATGACAGATGGTTGAATCACGACGGAGGTCAAATTGGTGGTGGAACACACCAGAATGACCTGTGAATACATTGCATATGCCTACTGCAAATGCCCTGGATAATTTTGGCTGTTAATCTATCTTAAAGACCTCTTTATTATATACTTCTGAAACACCAAACTTAGATCTGAACCTACAATAGCGGTTTTGGGATTATTATCCTGCATAATGGTTTATCTATTTTGTCTTATTAACCTAACCCCTTAACCGTCTTTTTTTAACCAGGATCACAATTTTAGAAGAGAAACACCGACTAAATCGCCGGGGACCGGCCAGGAATCAATCCGAGTACCCTCCGCACGCCGACCCACCCACTAAGCCACGACCCTTAACTTAGACTACTACTCACTATATACGCTCGGTTGATTAAGTCATTTAGAAAGAGAAGTAGTATTTTTAGCATGGGGGGGGGGGGGGGGGGGGGGGGCTAGGGTTAACATCTATTTCATAACATACCTGAGAGAAGCAAAACCAGAGCGTAATGCACCCATGGTAGGCCTATCAGCGTGTTTTTATTAAGCAAACCGGCTTTTACCCGTCTTATAAAAAGCAGGATAAAAGCCGGTTGCTCGTGTGAGAGACATGTTTTTATTGCAGTACGATAAACAAACTTGCCGGCTGCCGCTGACCTCATTATAATAAATGCCAGTGAAAGGTCGTAAGCAGGTCACTCGCGATGCATTGTGGTATTGACAGTAGCAAAATGGCGTCTGCCGTACGACATTTACAGTGCGCTAGTCTGATGTCTTTTTTAACGTCACATGACTATACCCATTTCCGCTTACCATCGGCAAACGCGCTGAGCTGGAACCGTGCGTGTTTATACTGACGAAAGACTGCTTTTCCTAACCGGTTTCAACCGCTATTATCCTTGGTTTCGAAGGATAAAAGGCATCTAAAATCCAGGAGAAAAAAACCGGTATGAGCGGGCAAATGCCGGTGGTGGTGTGTTTTTACTGGGGGATTTTAATCCGTTAGCAGTCATATGCCTGCTTTTTTTCTTCAGTAAAAACACGCTGTATGTGTACCCTAAAGAAAACTGACAAGTGATCCATGACTTCCATTTGAAATCTACACAACCCCTATGGAAGATATCACATTCCACGCGGAGGCAGTCATCTGCAGACGACAGCTCCAAAATTTCCCACAGGCCACAATATTTAAAAAATGTGAAAATTATTGATTTTATCACCATATTTGGAATCACCATGAAAAATTCATTAAAATAAGAACATACATGCCTAGTATTGGTTCTGTAATCCTTGAGATAGACTTTGAAATTCGGGAATGGTTTCTGACAAATCTGTTTTGTATAATACTAATAGCCACGTGGTAAGTGTTAATCTTCCAACAGGGAGTATGCATTTCAAATGGAGGGTACTTGTACGGGCGAGTCTATTTGAAAAGTGCACTCCCTGTGAAGAAGGTTAAGGTGAAATCTTCCATAGGGGGTGTGTAGATTACAAATGGAATAGCCAAATTCCAGGGTACAGGTGTCACCAGATGTCAAAGTTCACCCTTAAGCATTAATATTCAACCATTAAAATACTGTAACAAATTTCCCTCTACTAATCCTCTTTAACTTAATAAACCTGCTCAATTTAGTAATCCCTTAAGAAAATTAGAGCTGATGAAAATCACTGCCTCACGCGGACTGGCAAATTTTGTTTTGATACATCATAATCCGTTTACGGAATAGCGTTAGATTTGTTAATCCTAAAAACAACACCCGGGAGTCATGATTGGATAAGAAAACCACAAGTAAAATTTATTTTAGGATGAAATCAAAAGTATCGTTACCGGAGGTAATTTTGATAGCGATCTAAAACAGGCGTTGAAGTGTCACGGTTAATCTGGCTTATTAATATTACTGTGGAGTTTACAGAATGTTTCATTTTCTCGCTCAATCTCTCTTTTTGCATCAATTTATTTTTCCATTTGCTAAACATACACTTACCTAATGAAGATCAACTGAAAAACACATTTTAGATAGTATCTTTTAATTCTATCAACAAACACTTACTTGTCAAGACCCATCAAACTGAGAATTTTCACTTTCCATGCAGCAGGTGTCTGCAGACAACATTCCAAAATTGAATAAAATGTTTCGAAAATGTCAAAATTATTGAATTTCATTACCATATGTGGAATCACCATGAGAAATGCATTGAAATCAGTGCCAACATGTCTTAGATTAGTTCAGTAATCCTGATATAAAAGTAAGAAAAGGTTTCTGAAAAAATCTTGTTTTGTATATGGTAAAACAAATAACCGTGTGGAAAATGTTAGTAATTAGAGAATAAAATATAGTTTGTAGCTGTTTTGCTATATACGTTGGTGTCATAATGTATATATGCTGTGCCATATTATTCTAATTAAAGTTGCCATAACATTGATTAACATAGAATTTTCCTCTAAAGACAAATAATGACAATGTATATTGTACACAATTTTAAAAACAAGCTATTGACAAATTGTTAATGGTGATTGTTTTTTTACAAATTTGTTAGATTATTTTCCAAAATTTTATTTTCAAAATTTTATTTTCAAAATCTATTTTCAAAATCTATTTTCAAAAAGCTTATTTTCAATCAAAATCTTATTTTCAAAATTTTTATTTTCAAAATCTTATTTTCAAAATCTTATTTTTAGAATCTTATTTTCAAAATCTGAAATGTAATATAATTGCTATTGATCAATAATAAACCACAGCTATCATAAGATTCCCCTACCAATAAACCTCAGCCATTGGAATCGCTCACTTAACCATTAATAAACTGAATCTAAATTTAACCGTCAAATTCAAAGAACATCACTTCATCTCACTAACTACCAGTAGATTCTTTCAATAAAATCCTTCAATTGCTTTTCAACTAAACAAACTCCTCATAAAGTGCTGCCTTTAATTACCAAAAGAAACGGAATCCTTTAGAAAGAGCAGCACAATATGCACAAGATGCAACAGTTTATCAAAGTTGTATCCGCGCCACGTAATTCATTTAATGCCGATGTCCCTGTTGGCGACAAAACAATCGCCCCGACGGTATATCGCCAGATAGCGAAACTAGGGCAAGTCATTGTGGAACCACTACCGACATAAAAAAAGGGGACAAAAATTATGAGGTCGTGAGTGGTTGCCCAAAGGTAGAGACAAAGAAAAATTGGGTTACAACACAACGTTTTGATAGCTTTTTTTTATTAAAAAGAAGCAAAAACATGAGTAATATATATAAAGTGCCAATAACTATGGACTTAGCCACTTGTGAAATAGTCTCTTGAGATCCTAAGAATAAACAATTGTTTCTTAGTGTAGAAAGGTGGTATAAAGGCAAAAGAAAGTTGTGTTAGGAGGTTGTGATTTACCCATTTCCATTATACATTTTTAACTGTATAACAAAGTTCCACGCACTAAAATATAATATATCTTATGAAAACATTGAATCTGTACAAAATTGCTATCAACTTGGAACGTTTTTCTCTCGTTGACAGAATTCAAATAGAAGTAGGTTAGGACCATAGATTTTTCTAGGTTGGCCTGGTTGTACCAAACAAACATTATTTTAAAATTGCTTGTTTGTTTTGTTGGTTTTCAATTTTTTCAAGCAGTTAACGCTTTCCCCGCGGCATGCGTCTGCAGACGACATTCCAAAATTTCACAAAATGTTTCAAAAATGTCAAAATTGTTGAATTTGGAATCACCATGAGAAATGCATTGAAATAAGTACAAACATGCCTAGTATTGGTTCAGATATCCTTGAGATGGACTTTGAAAGTTGGGAATGGTTTGCTGAAAAATCTGGTTTTTTTATGGTAAAACTGATAGGCGTGTGGAAAGTGTTAAGAGAGATTCTGGGTTGTACAGATTTGGGAAGAATAGGCAAAATTGGGGCATGATTTTTATGTTAACAAGTAGCAACTTGTAAGTGCATTGACACTTGTATTCATGTCTTCATTAAAGGGGAGTACTAGGCTAGGATAATATTTGCTATCAACATACGGGTGTACTTTGTCTAGGGGTTATACCTGGATTGGTCTGAGAATGAATTTGTAGGACTTTGGTGTTAATCTTTACATGGCGACTGCTGAATGAACCCAGCATACATACGTACGTCCATGAAAATGGCATTGCTCTCCATCAGTTTGCACTATAAACACTTTGCTCTTGAGCTGGTAAAGAAATATGCAATTTTTGCCAAATCAAGTAAGTAGACCCTTATTTTGGTAATAATGGTCGGTGTGTCACCGTCTAAACAAACAACAGATACTTTTCTCAATCATTCTCACAACCTAGATCCAACATGATTACACCTAAAAGGTCACTTATATCCCCTATAAGCATGCATATGGCATGTTCTTCTACCAAGAATACACAATTGGCTCAGCTTCAACATGGAGGCAAATCACGATCTTGGTGTCAAACTGTCAGTATTATGTAATAGATTTTATCAAATTTGCTAACTCTCTTAATATATATTAACATCTTACATTTACCCATTAACACCTATATCAGTTGATGTCATTTTGCTTAACTCAAAATAATATGGAATACAAACAAAGAATATATTTGAACACATTAGATAATGTTACTGAAACTCACACAATGTGGACGAGATATAGAACATCATGCAGTAAATAAACAGTTAACTACAATGACCCCTAGTGAACTTTTGACAATGCTGGAAAAAATCGACATGGCCGACTCTTACGCCATCTGGTCGCAATATTTGAGTGACCTACTTAACTGTATGCAGGCTTTTTTTTTGTAAGAGAAAATGTTCACACTTTGTTGCTTCTTTACAAATATTTGCTTCTGTGTAGATGGGATGGAGAAAAAGACTTTCACATACCCTTACATTTTTGCAAAACGAAATTAACCAAAACAAACATTTCTAACTAAATATTTCAGCTTTTTCATTATTTTATTTAAGCTTTCTGGCTGCTGAAATTGCAACATCATGAGAAAATAACTATAATTTTCCTCCAATTTATTGAACAGTTTTCATTTCCAAACCATAAACACCTCTAAATACACAATCTCCTGGCAGGCAAGGAGCTTGCCAATTTTTGTTTTGTTTGATTGTCCATAGATCACTTTAAAAAGTTGGGAAGGTCAGTCGGGAATTTTTTTTATTTTTTTTTTCTCACTTGCCCTTTTTTCAGGTACCAAAAGTAAAATGAGATGTACTTGTTGTGGTAACCAAAACAGGGAACAAAATCTTAAATATTTTGATGAGTATTTTTATTTTCTCAACACTTTAAAAAAAAATGAAAAAATGGAAATTTTGTTTTTTTCGACTAATATTTGTAAAAAAATGAAATATTCAACAAAACATTTGAAAATTTTAATTTTTTTTATAAAAAATTCAAAATTCAAAAAAAAATTCAACAAAAAGAAGTTTTGGGTCGGAATGATTAAGAGGGTCGGGCGGACGAGGACAATTAAACAACTTCTTTTTTTTGGCCTAATTTCTATTTTTTTCTCAAAATGGCTAATTGGTTTCAAACATTATGCCAATTTTCACATATATATCAACATACCATTTTTTTTACCACAGAGGAGATTTTAAAAATCTTGCACATATCTTATAGTTTAGAAATGACAATTGGTGATGTCTATTCATGCCATAGCAAGGATATAATTTGGAAAGAGTGTCAAACTACGTACTGTAAAAGTGTACATTTTCGCGCATATAAATGTTCGCGGTTTGCACATTTTGAACAAATTTGCTTGTTTTCATTTTCACGATTTTGAGCTTCCTTACATAGACCTACATACAAAAGAAATATATATTTGCGCATTTTTATTTTCGCGCTTGCTGTCCACCTTAACAGTACTGACTAGGAACCTCTTTTACAACAATATGGATGTTAAACCTTAATGTGAACCTTTTCAACAAATAAGACCATTTCAAAGAAAAGACGAACCTTTACACAACAGAATACGGACATAAATTTACCTAGATTCAGACGATTATTTCCAATAGATAGACCTTTTATCAAAGCAGGTTTTCTTTGCCATCAAATTTGTTATGTTTTGTGCTTTAGGGATATAGGCCTGCGTCTATTCTGAAAGGTCCAACATTTCATACAATCAATATTCTACTGATATGAAATAATGAAAACAAAACAACATACTATAAAAGTGGAAATTGTTGTGCTGCATTTATTTTCGCGCCTCTCGCCCGAAAAATCAGCAAGCGAAAAAATATTCATGTTGTATGTAGGTCTATGTGAAGAAGCTCAAAATCGCAAAAATAAAAACAAGCAAAATTGTTCCAAATGCGACAAATTTCACACATGAAAATTTCCACTTTTTTTACATTATTGCAAAATATGGATTCCGTCCTCAGGCCCCAAAAAAGAAGGTCTGTCTTACATACATTTCAGAAAATCAATGCGATATGCAATTTTTTTTAAAAGAAAAAATAGCTATGCTAAATGCAGAAATTCCTTTTTTATTGTGATATTGACCTACCTCCCTCCCTTTTCGGAGCCAATTTAAAAAAGAATTCGGACAAATGGAAAGGGAAAAAAAATTGGCTCATTGCCTAGGGTTATGCGGCAAAAGTGACACCACATACGCGCGCGGGATATGTGAGACAGATCTTTTTTTCTTCTTGGCCTAATAACTTTCCCAATGTGTTTCATCACCCACTTGTGGGTCCTCCATAGTACAATGCTATCACAAATACCTCTCCCACTAAAATATGCACAAACCTACCAATTGAAACGCCTACAAACAGTTGCCTCAAGACATAACTGGCAACACTTGAAAATGCATTTTGCATTAATGAAATCCCCAAACTGTTTTTCTTTCCGAACAATTGCACCTGTAAATAAACAATTTCATGCAATTTAGGGCGATATTTTTCTCTTGCGATCTCATCAGCCCGTCCTCGATCATTCCTATCACAACACGGCCCAAGTGTTTCTGTCTTAACAGTACATTAACCACTCTTGGTCTGCTCACACAATTCAATTTCACGCTCCAGACGACGATATGTAGCAAAAGATATTTTAGCGGTCTTCAATATCAGGAGTGCCAGCCAAGGATACTAAAGTATTTGCAATATTTCTTGGGGAGATCTGATTTAAATTTACCACATCTTAATAACGATTGTTTAATAACTTGGTAATTAATTGAGGATATAATAAACATATTGATGATAATCTATAGTTTGATCAGCTCGTACTTGGCGAAGCCTTTTCACAGCAACGAATTAATACAGAAGAACGCAGGCGTGCATGAAGGCAACAGCGCACTGTGTACCATATATGTGTGAAGTGTGCGTGTGTCCAAAACCGCATGCGTGTCGTCATAACCCCGCGAGAAAGCTTGGATTACTTTTGCCTGTGGAGAAATAAAAACCGAATATTTCTCGCCAATTTTGAACTGAATTAACTATAGTGGATTTTAGACTACTTCATAAAGTAGACCTGTATTCATTATTCATTTCCAACATCAACTTTCTTTGCGACATCAAACCTCATTGCTGCATTAAAGGTATATTATGTGATCTTTTCCAGGGGACGCCCTCAATCCTCGAAAAAAATTGGAAGCAGATTTTCTTGCAGATTTACTTTTCTGATCATAAATCATAAAAATATTCCAAGTTACAGAGCGATACGATTCCTAATAACCTCAAAATCATAGTTTTAGAGTGAATTTAGAGTAAAATTTGAAAAAATAGATTGTACCGCTTGGTACAATCTATTTTCAAAGCATGATTTTGAAGTAATTAGGAATGGTATCGATCTGTAACTTAGAAGATCTTTATGATTTATGATAAAAAATGCAAATCTGCAAGAAAATCTGCTTTCACAGTCAAAATAGAGGGCGCTACTTGGAAAAGATCACATAATATGCCTTTAAGCCATTTTAGTACATAAGCTTGTTACTATATCAAAGCACTTTACTACATCGAGCATATTTGCTACATCAAGCCTCTTTGCCACAAAAAACGTTTCTATATCAGACCTATTTGCTCTATCAAGTCACTTTTCTGCTTTTTGCTTCCTTCCTATTTTCTTCCCCATCACTTTACCTCTAAATTAATCACCTCTACCCTAAACCAAAACAAACCCGGAGGGAAATATCAACTCTATTCACATCTGATCATTTCCATACTCCATTTGGCATGGCATTTTCCACTCCTTAAGAATACAAAGAAATCCGCTGATATTAAAGCAACATCTTGGCGACTGACGCTCGGAGCAAGACATTCTTATTTCATGGATCTCCATCAAAAATTTATCATGTGCCTTTACTGCACTCTCTGCATGATCAGTCAGTCACGGCGTTAACACTTTCCACGCGGCTATTGGTTTTACCATATACAAAACTGATTTATCAGAAACCTTTCTTAACTTTCAAGGTCTGTCTTCAAGATTACTGATCCAAAACTAGGCATGTTTGTACTTATTTCAATGCATTTCTCATGGTGATTCCAGAAATGGGGATGAAATTCTATTATTTTGACATTTTTGAAACATTTTGTGACATTTTGGAACGTCGTCCGCGTGGAAAGTGTTAAGTCTTCCTTGCTCATTCATCTTCGTTCAGGCATGGATAATCATTTTTTTGATTTGCCAGCTCTTCGTTGAAGCGCCCCTAGCCGTGGGAATAGTATGTGAAATCAGGCATTTTGCCCCTCTAGCGCTGTTTGTCTTTTATGCTGATCTGGTCTGTGACTTGTGCGATGTTGCGTATGATGCGATTTACTGGCGTTTATTTCGGTTAAGTGCTTCTTATTAGATACAATAAACAGACACAGTTGTTCACCTGTTGACTATGTTGTGAGAGAAAGTCATATCCTGGTAAGCAAAAGCTGTTTACAGGCACAGAGGAGGGTGGAGAGGTGGTGCACAATCCTACTGAGTACTATAGTTTGATCAGCTCCAAATTGGTGAAGCCTCCAAAAGATGCGGGTGCGCATGAAGACAACGGCGCACTGTGCGTCATATGTGTGTGGTCAAAACAACGTGCATGTGGCCATAATATCTCGCATTCGCCTGAATTACTTTTCCATGCGGAGAGATAAAAAACAAATATTTTTTACCAATTTCGAACTAGTTAAACTATAGGTCCATATTTTACCCTACATACCCAACGGTATAATAGTAGTATTGATTTATTCCGTACTGTTTAAAAGGGACTAAAATCATGTTCTGGCCAGTTTACATCTTACTAGTCTAGTGGTTGAGAAAGATTCTTTGTAATGTCCATGGTTCGATTCCCACTAGGACCCCACTTTTTGCAACTGATTTATTTCCTTTTGTAAAAGTTAGGGTTAGAAATATATTCCAATTCCACAAAGTGTGTAGTTCCTACCTTGACAACCCTGGATAGACAGTTGTGTGGATATTTCAGTTGCTGCATGTTTATATATATATATATACAATTCAAAATATGTATACAGGAAGTTAGGGGGAAAACAAAACAAAACAAAATCCAGTATACGCCACCCTACCCTAATTTTCAATGGCATGTTAAGCCAATACAACAATTTATTTGTTTGCCTTATAAAGTTGATGCGAGTCGAGTATCGGGCTACAGTTCCACTACACTCAAACTTATGACAGAAGAATCATACGGTGCTCCTAGTTTAACCCTTACCCATTCCGGCACTTTTTTCAGATTTCTTTTCTGCACAGAGAAAAGTGAACCCAAAATTCTCTGCGATTTGAACCAGGGACCAGGGACCAGGGACCTCCAGCACCAGCTACACCATGGGTGTCAAGGCTACTTGGCGGAGTATACTTGCACACCGGGTGGAACATAGAGATTGGCTCATTGGATTCTGTTGGATTTGGCAGGGTTAGGGTTATGCAAAACGTCTTGGCTATTAAACCATTTATATACAATCATGAACCACTGTTGATTTGATTTGATTCATTCCATTGTCTAATAACCCCAAAGGTAAAACAGTCAATTGTTTGTATGGATCACTGAATAATAACTGTTACCTTTTTACTGAATTACAGAGTTTAATTCCATTGTATTCGGTTTATACGTATTCATTTATATTCAGTTAACTTGATTGTATTACTACTGCCTGATTAGCTCCAAATAGATTTTTTTTTTGCTCTCCACAATCCCACCAATATTTGCTTGCAAATTCCCAGGGTTTGGCAGAGTTGATGCATAATTCCTACACCACCATATCCAACGGAATCTGACGGAAGCACTGCGCCGGCGGGCCTCCATCTCCCATCTCATTACGCAATCATGGAAAGATAAATATGGGCTCCGAAAAGTTAATTTTGGGAGCGTGACCCCCCTTAGCATGATGGACGCTCACCTGGACTCCGACTGCAGCGGCCTGGGTTCAAGTCCCAGTGGGAGACACACCCCATTTTTAATGTATTTCTCCCCAGTTTCCCCCTGTTAGCTTTAGTCCTACAAACCGCCTGTCGGGTTAGGGTAATTGAATCACTTTTTTTCCATGTTTCCGAATCCAACAGAAGCAATGCGCCGGTGAGCCCCCATCTCCTAGTCCATCACTAAAAGGTACATATAGGCTCCGAAAACTTATCTTTGGGAGCGCGACCCCTGAACTTGATGGACACGAATACTTGGATTCTGACCGCTGCAGGCCTGGGTCCCCGGGCAGCTCACCCCATTGTTGCTGTCATTATTTCTCCCCAGTTTCCCCTTGTTAGCTTTAGTTCTACAAACCGCCTGCCGGGTTAGAGTTCAGAAAGTAGACCTCTGTGGCAATAAGAACAATTGTCACACCAGTTTTAATAGTTCAACATCAACAACCCCTTTTCTAGATCATTTTTAAGGGGGATATCAATGGGTCGAGGGCTCAACAAATCTTCAATGAATCTCACCTATCTTCAAAATAAATACATTTTTGTTTTGCGATTCCACTAAAAATGAATAACTGACGCCTACTGTAAATTTAACAAAGATAACCATAGTTTGATACAAATTGTGCAGTATTTACAATTAGTAGGGATATATTAGGGATTGCATTATCAGTATGGTTGTTTTAGTAGCTCAAAACTAATTCAGCCCCTAAATGCCCCTCAAGACAACCCTCTCATCCATAATCAAAACATCTTGTTAGCATTCCTCTCCATGCCTTCGTCGGCTAATGTCTTCCTCTCTTACTCAAGATGGTTTTCCTCCACTTTCATCACATCTACGGGTAGAGATCATCTTCTCACCTCAACCCCTCCTCCATCAGAAGTAGTAAGAAACCCGGTAGAGCAAGTACACATACATAAACATAACCCTTACTCGTGTGTACACATCGCTGGAGTACCTCTCAATCCAACTCAACATACAGTGTCACTTGTACTTCACCATTTATATCAATGATCATTAGTTTTGACAAAACCCAGGAAAATCTCACTGGTTTTAAATACACACTCGAGCCATGATAAGGGTGGGTTACCCTCTCCGGGGCCGCTGCCGACTGTATTCACCTGTGTGTAAATGCTAATCTGTATCCCTCGTTTCAAATTCATTTTTAACCTTTTCTGTCCTGACAAGAGTTGAAATTTTCTAGAAGAAAAAACTGTTTGTATGGCCGGCCTAGAAAAAGGTATACTGCTCTCTGGGTGCTTTCATAGTTTTCAGATCTTTCTTTTTATTGAAGATGGCTAATCAGTAGACATTATGCTTTAAATAGTGTCCAATTTGTTTGCCCAAGATAGTTATGCTAATCTATTGGCACAAAATTAATGTGAGAATACTAACTTTCCTTGGGTGTATATGCTTTATGTCACACGCAATGATATACTATAGTCTTTCACTACCTCAATCATACTTGGAATGATTTCTTGCTTAGGCAACGAAAAAACCCTGTTCTATGGGGTTCGATTGGTCTGGCTTTTTTGATGCATTTTTTTTATCCAGGACATTTCGGTAAAGTTTCAGCAATTTTCACAAATTTGAAAGAAATTCACAAATTTCAAAACAAATTCAAAAATTTCAAAACAAATTCAAAAATTTCAAAACAAATTCAAAAATTTCAAAACAAATCAACAATCTGCAAACAATTTGCAAAAATGTTCCAAAAATGTTCTAAGAAATTTTAAAAATTCAAAAAACAAATGGGTCACTCGGGCCCATAGACAGGGTTTTTGTTTTCGTTGCCTAACCGTGGTGACCAATGTAATAAGCCTGTAAGTTCATTTTGATTCCTTGAGACAATGGTGTCACTGAGTCAATGACTGATTACAGTGATAACAAATCATGTGCATCACTGTCCCATCTAAACAAAACCTGCAATGCTCTATAGTCCGATTTGCTTACTTAAGATTGTGATGTCAATGCATCATTATCTGATTGTTGTTGTAAATCTTCCGCACCTATTCAGCCATGTTTGAGTATACATACATGTACATGTACACAACATACCAAGACAATGTATAAGCACCTATTATGGTGAAATAACGATCTCAAGAAAGTGAGATAAACAGTACACGAGTCATTGTGAAAGGTTGTGCTGATGGGTGTATAGAAAATGCAAATATTTCAGGCCACAATTACTTGTCTCAAAAATACATTTATAACAAGTTTTTTCTGCTTTGTTTTGTTTTATATTGGGTTTTTTTTCTTCAAAGAAAGGGGGGAAAAGGCTTTTGATCGGAAGGTTTGGGGCAGGCGGCCAAAAGCCAGCAAACAATATTTTGTTGGCCTAATCAAAGCGCACACTAAGTAGCCTACATCTTTGGTACCGGTAAAGAAGACATGTGTATTATGGCATCACTGTCATGTCTAGGTATTATGCTAGACAAGTAACTCAAGTCCATCAGAGGAGAATCCGAGGAGTAACAATATCAAGCACACATTATGATGAGCTGCTCTTAGACTAACTCTGCCGATCTCAGTTTACCCCGCTCGCTTTTAACAGATTCCCCTAGTTTGGTTGAAATGTATCTCCTGCCCTGTCATGGAGGTGTCTTTTACAAGCAATGCGAATTGCATCAGACATTTCACCGTGGTATGGTTACAAGTTGGTGTTTACTTTCTGTATTCCACTCAGGGGGGGGGGGGGGGGGGGGGGGGGGGGGGGGGCCTCTGTCATTGGAAAAGGGTATAGGCATGTGCTGCCCTAAACATCCCCTCCCCCTCTTCTGCTTGCTCTTAAGACCCCCTTTTTGAGCCTGCTTTTAAGACCCCCATTTTATTGAAAACTCAAAAAAATTGTGAAAATTATCCTTCCAAAGCCCCAATTTTTTGAAAAAATTGTGTTCTAAAACTGTTCGAAGAATTAGCATTCTTACTAAACAAATTTGGGGAAAAATCAATTCTTAAAACCTTACTTTTTGAAGTAAATCAGTTTATAAGACTGCTGTTATGTTGGGCCTAAAGTCACTTAATTCATTTATAAATTTAGCTACTTATAGTATCTTGTAATACGGTTACATGAGCGTTCATGGCAGCTAAGGTATAATAACATGGCGTCTTAGATACATGTCTCACATCGGAATAATCCCATCAACATGTTTATATGTATTTTTGTACTAAAAGCTTTTCTATCTTATACCACCTGGGCAAGTATAGGGCTATTATATCAAGGGTGCAAATTGTCGTGAATAATGACTTTTAAATGAGAGGAAAGAACAGATCTGTGATCTAATAGTAACACTATAGTGAAATTGATGAAAAAAATGCTAATTGTCATGGATTTTCAATATTCCTGTAAAAACACAACTCATCTTTGATCTTTGATCTTGTTCAATTTCCTTTATTTTCAGTTGATCGGTAATATAGGAGTAAAACAACATAGACATCAGAGGATGGAGGAGAACTATGAGAAGGATGGTAAGAGGATAGTCTGTGTCAGCTCAAGTAGGTAGATGACATCACTGCATAATCCAGGGGGGGGGGGGATACTCGGATATTTTTTGGTAGGGATGTGCCGCCAGCAAATTTACCAAACTGACTCTATCCAAACTATTTCTCATTCTCCATCCATCATTCATACCTTACAGAACCTGTTTTTGACACTCCGTCTGTCTACATTTCAGTGAATGTTTTGTTCAGGTGGGTGGCACTCCTACTATTAAACTAAACCAATATGTAAGGTGACATAGCAAAATGTATCAGACAGTACAAGCAAAAGCTACAAATCGTCAGCCTGCTTCGATAATTGCCTAACTCATTTTTCCTAGTTCTTAGAAAACAACAAAAGTATGAAACCTGTTACCTGTGTACCTGTTACTCATTTTGCATTATTGATGGATGGATATTCATTACGTGGAATGTGACTTGTATTGTTGATGCCTCAATTGGCGTGCATGGATGCACTAATCCAAGTCATAGAAACAGATGAACACAGCCATACAATAATTTGATTAATTCCATGGATTTGTCAATGCAAATTCAATAATGCAAAATGAGTAACATGTTGGAGTGATCTGGTGGCCCTTTTGCAGCAAAGCTCTTCATTTATCAACACTTTTGATTGGTCAATGACTTGGGTATTATGACAGCATGTGCATAATGTAATGAAGTCATGATTTATGCAAAAAACTCAATTTTGCTGAAAAGTGAGTTAGGCAATTATCGAAGCAGGCTGACGAAATGTAGGCCAATCAATGAGTCACAGAAACTTTTAAGAGATACATGCTACGTCAAAACCAGGATATCGTCCAATAATTTTTTATATAGTATTTCCCCAAATCCAAAGCTTAAATTATTTCATCTTTAAAAACACATTTTATAAATGCTTCTTTTTCATCCTTCAATAAAAAAATATTGTTATTCAAGTTTACTGTGTTTCTATTAATATTTTTACTTTGTCCTCTATCTCTTAGGGCGTGTTCACACTATAGCTAGTTTTCTCCACGACCCGGGTTGGACCCGGGTTAAAGTCTGGTGTGAACAGAAAAATAGGCTCAAAAAACCGACCCGGGTCGGAGTTCAACCCTGCGAAAGTGAAGCGTAGAACCCGGGTTCAAACCGCATCGACTGTAGTGTGAACAGAAATCGCTGTTTCGACCCGGGTTACCGGAAGTAGATAACCTGAAAAGAATGTTAATGGTTGCCCGCTTTATTCCTGCCATCGTTCTACGGCCTCTGGCACGTTGTCGCTGACGTTTTCGACGGTATTTCATTACCAGCCACTGTTGCTTGTTGTTTATACCCGCCATGATGAGCAAGCTAGGTCATAGGTCATTGATACAATAATTTTAACCTCCGGGTTCAATAAACCCATTTGCCAATGCGGCAGGCCTCAAATTTCGTCATTTTAGGGGCACGGCCACTTTGGCCTTAAGAATATACCATTTCGAAGGGCACCGAGGCCATGTTCTGGGGCACCAAGGCCAAACCAAGGACACACACGGCCTCTGTTAAAAATAGGGCACGGCCATTATGGCCGTGAATTGTTTACTGATCCGAGGGCATCGCGGCCAGATGCGAGGGCATCGCGGCAATGGCCGCGATGTAATTTGAGCCCTGCAATGCGGATACAACTTCAACACATACATAGCGCTAGTGTGAACAGAAAATGAAATATCGATCAATCCGGGTTCGACCCGGGTCCGACCCGGGTTGAGGAAAAAGCTATAGTATGAACACGCCCGTAGATGACTCTGACAAGACAACTTCGTCCAAGTTTTGATGTAGCTGGCCATTGTAAGCATTCATGTATATTTCTATTTGTTTACATACCGAAAAATATTTTTGAAATACACATTATAAATTTGACAAAGGAAAAGCTTGGTTTTTGTCCATTCTGAATACTACATGTACATGTACGATATACCGTAGTCCTAAATAAGGATGGGAGCGAGTCCCAGGAAATTGAGTCCCGCCCAACAAATTTGAGTCCCACTGCAATGTTGTTTTTTGTATTTTTATTATATTTTAAAACCGGGTATAAATAATTCTGGAACACCCTGTAAATATAGAGATGGGAAAACACATGGAGAGAGGTAAAAACAATCCCTGACATTGCTTGTGAAAGCTATACACGCAACCTGGCTATCGATATCCTCGACCGGTATATATTGGCTGGACCGATGATCCCAACGCAACCTCTCATCATTGATTTTCAGCTAGAGTTGTTCTTACGGGTGAAATTCAGTCCATAGTAAACAAGGCAAGGATGGGCCCAACAGACGAACACACACACAGCTTTGGCTGCCACGCTATGATACGAGTAGTTGTCTGCCATGGAATTACATGCGCGAAGATTTAGTCGGGGGGATTGACGATGCGTCGAAATAATGTTTGCACTGGAAAATTAGATAAAAGTGGGATGCCTTTTGTACTTAATGATATCTTTTGAAATGTTGGAAAGACGAATTACGGCTAACCTAGATTTGTTGGGAGTTTGCAATTTCCGCGGCGATAATGATTTTTTTTGTGCAATAATAAACATCCTGTGTAAGAATTCATTTACTATGCAAACATAACGATGTAAGAGGCAAAGATGGAGTGTGAAGCTCGTTGATATCTACATGTTGTACATCAGAATTGGTATAATCATGACGACCAGAGTAGCCTACTTATGGTAATCCTAATTCTAGAGAGAATAGTTGTATGACCCATCATCAGTTACATAAGAGGTCATTGAACTTTGCGCAGTGGGGATGAGATTGTGCTATCAGCTGATTTGATGAGAAAAAGTAAAACTCGTTCAAATTTGGCGCCATTCAGACTTTCTGACCAATCAAATTGCAGTATTGTCAAACTATCTGCTCTAAAATTAACACTTTCCAAGCGGCAGGCATCTGCAGATAGACTTTGAAAGTTGGGAAAGATTTCTAAAAAATCTGTTTTGTATTGTAAAACTGATAGCCGAGTGGAAAGTGTTAAGCATAGATTGTGATTTTCTGTGATAATACAAGTGTGTTCAGCATAGATTGTGCTTTTCTGTGATAATACAAGTATCTCATCACTCTTCATGTATGTGGGTGAGTTGATACAAAGATACAAAGAGTAAAGACACCGAGTTTAGCTTGTGCATACCAAATGGGCTAAATGAAGTAATAAGACTTTAAATCCTCTAGTTTCTCTTTTTGAAATCTTATTACTTCATCTTTAAAAAAATTCTCACGCACTATACCTTGCGGTTCATACCCAAACGCGCAAACATACCTCAATAGTATTTTCCGAATGAAGCAGCCATCAAGCGCTGCATATAACCGATTGACAAACTGCTGGAAATACAATTACCGGCACTTCAATAAAGGATATAATAAAGAAAGGAAAAAGTCCCTATTATTTGATTTTTCATTCTTTTTTCCCCTAAAAAGAAGGGGTCTATTTGTCCTCATAATACACAACAAAAGCGCTGACTCACCTGCTACCGAGCGCGGTTTGGTTGCACAGCGGCCGTTCTTTGCTGAAATTACTCCATAAACCAACCTCCTCAATGTTAATTTGTCACGGCCCAGTACATACAATCAAGAGAACTTGCCACCGCCGTCGCTATTCTGGATATAGTTTGGCGGGGACCAACTTGGATTGTGAATGACATAGGGGTAAACATTGCGTGAATGAGGTGGAAAAAATTCTTGGGGTGCGTGTGAACAATGAGCTGTGATTGTAGTTTGGTGCGCTCAAGTGCGGTGGCAATAGCGATCACCTCGGATGAACTTGTTATGTTATACTTATGAAAGTTGGGAGCTATTCATGATTATTCCGAGCAAACAATGTCTCCCTTTGTGATCGCTTCTGAAAAAGAGTTACATTTATTACCAAATGTGGAAAAAAATATAGTGAAAACATGTCTCGAATGTTAAGATGAACTTCACGGAAAGGTACAAATGTGGCGTGATATGTACCTAAAAATTAAAATGTTCAATGAGACTACATTTCAAGAACTATGCCGGATGTGGCGGCACCTGCATCTAATATTTTTTATTTGGGAAGGGGGGGGGGGGGGAATGGGGGCAAGACCAAAATATTGGGTGCGAATCGCATGAACATTTTGGTTTTTATTGTAAAAATTGCCTGAAATTAACTTAATTTGATCTGAACTAGACTTGAAGGTTTCAGATTTGAAGCTAATTTAAAGTACTTTTTACATTATAAATCAACATTTTCCATTGTTTGGGGGACAAAATGGGGTGGGGCTTGAGCACACTCAGGGGGGGGGGGGGCAAAGGACGTTATTGGAGGGGGTATTTTTCCCCGCCCCTGGTCCCACATTGCTTCATGTGAGATGGCAACATAACATATTCATTTTATTTGATGAATATCACAATATGCCACATATAAAATTTAAAAAACTTTTTTAAGGGAAATTTCATGTTTGAAGAGAAATAGATATATAAAAGGCTTAACAATAAAGAAATGCATACCAATTTTGGAGTAAAATTCTGTGTTATTAAAGTTAATTTTGGTTATAATAATAATAATAATAATAATAATAACGGTGCTTATATAGCGCAATTCCAAAAATAGATCATTGCGCTTGCATACTTCAATGATTAGCTCAAAAACATGTGAGATTTTAATCAATTTGATTATATACAATATGATGGTCTATTAAACTTTTAAAGGTTTTGAATTTCACATTTTTTTCTTTCAAAATCGGTCTAGAAATCAGTTAAATCTATATTATATTAATTAACCTGTTTAATGTTTCCAACGAAATATGTGCACCATTCATCGTACGAAAACGATTACAAAATACAAAAAATAAAATGTTGCCACACAATGGTTGCCACACACACACACAAAAAAAAGTTTCCAAAAACAGTTCATTACCTTCAGGAAGTTGCAATTACTGTGTTTATCAATAACTGTCACTTGGTATCCTTACATCATTTTAAGTATTGTCTGAGGGACAATAATCACATGAAAATGTCTTGTTGAAACTTTGAAAAGTAAAACAAAATGTGGTTTAATTTTATGCTTCCTGAACGAAGACCACCCAAATAATATTATTAACCGATGGAAATCATGTTTATAAAACTAATTTATTTACACATAATTTGATCTGCAAAGTCGAAAAGTACAAGTTCACTACTGAAAGCACTGTGAGACTTTTTTTCGAAACACATTCAGGATTTGTCTGATTCAATTGTTGGCTATGAATATGAAAACGAGCAAAGTTAATCTGACGTGAAAATGCTATCTTTTGCTCTACAAGGGGTACAATTGTTACTGATCATCATTAATAACACCAGTGTATGTAACACAATCAGCTCAATTAAATGAGGTTGATATGTGACGCGATCAGGCGAAATGAGTTGGATGTCGGGAATAGTGATTTTGAGTTATAGGCAAAAAACAGTGACAGATTCGTATGTTTTACCCTGTTTTCTCAGTTGGTTAAGTGTTTGTAACTGAAAAACTAGAAGTTCAATTTTAGTGGGGTTTGAACCATACTGTAGCATTTTCCACCTGCTTATAAACGATGGACACATATCAAAACTGCCGACGTGTAACTCATTTTTGCTTGATCATGTCATGGCTTCGCTGCCGACAATTCTCACCCTAGCTGGATGGGCAATCAAGCGTATCTGGTGAATGCTGCAGGAACCATAGGCACACAAACAAAGGCTGCTGCTTGCTTATTTATGTTTAATTTTCTGCTGTATAGAACTGGGCTGGGATAGGGGATCTATGAGAGTGATGCACTATGGGGGATTTTTAAAAATGTGTACATCCTTCGCCAGACACACTCTACAAATGTGTTAACAATCACAGAAATTATCTTATTTTTATCAATTATTTTTGTTTTACAGGTTCCTGATGGGACCAGGGTCAAACCTCGTTAAATCGAACCCATTCAAAATGCCTGTTGACTAAAGAACTACTGAATACAAATATAGAGGAGAGGGAACCAGCTTACGTCACCTTTTTGTTGTTGTTGAAGTGGGAACCATAGTAAGCCACAATTTCTGCAATATTCCTGTCGATAAATAATCAAAACTTAGCGCACATCAAAAACTACTAAAGAGAGTAGTTGAAAAGTAGTTCACTAATTATCATCAAATCCTACAGCCTCACAATACACATTATTTACAAATGATTCATTTACAGTTGCGGTTGATGCACCCCACAAAATGTGTGTATTATACAAAATAAAAGTTGACTTCTTTTCTGGGGCAAAGTGAACTAAAACAAATACCTTGAAGATAAAGATACAAATTAAGATACACCTACTGCTGCAACAGTTCCACCTGCTGTTTCTTAAAAGCCAACATAAACAAATAAATAAAACAAACCTTCCGGAAGAAAACGATAAATTTTTGACAAGCTACACGAAATATGAATCAGAAGAGGCTGTGCAACTGATACGTCGATCAGGAAGTCAGCGAGTATGCCTGGCCCACTTTTTCTAGCAAAGGTATATTTAGTTTAGATATTCTAACTACTATCAATAGTAAAGGCAAACTAAAAAATGAAGTACAAACTTCACTGTGTGAGGGGTATCGGTGTCCACGGCACACAGGCTACAGTTGACTTTAGTTTACCCAATCTCTATCAAACATGGCGGCGTATCATATCACCGTAGTACATTTCAGGGGGGAAAGAATAGACTAGAGTGAGACAGAAATGAGACAAACCGTTTATTTTTATCGGGAATCCATCGTTTGTGAGATAAGAGTTTGACAGGGAGTTGGGTAGGGGGTGACGGTAGGTGTAGAGGGATTTGCGAGTCAATGATAGCAAACATTGGTATGATAGGAAGGTAGGTACGATCCATGTTGTTGCCCCGTACCATGCAGACGACGCTCAGTTGTTGAAACCCTCCCTGACTCGGCACATAAAAACAGACAATAGTGTGGGGGTAACCAGACCCACCCGTCTTGTAAAACAACACCCTTTGCTCAAAGACGACCCGTAAACTCACACCGCCACTACTCTCGGTGCCAAGTCCTCAATTTGGCACCCATCCTGAACCGTATGAGACAACAAGGCCTTGGATAAAAAGTTTGAAATTGACCTCCCCCAAGAAAAACAAGCAAAAGTATCAGCATCCCAAAATTCCAACAACATTGCCTATTGTATCCAGTTGCACCCTACGCAAGAACCATGAAGCCAAGCTAACTCAAACCTCAATAAGTTTACTCTTTTCTCTTTATCATTTTAAATTTTGACAATTTCTTCACCTCGGACGGACCGGCTCCAGTCAGTAGTGCATGACAGGATAACGAACGTGTCACGGTCGTGTTCTGGTTGAAAGTGTACACAAAGTAAACAGGTTTCGGCTCTTGAATTACTCGACCAAGTTTGCGCATCAAAATCCTAGCAATAATGGCTGCTTTCTGCATCATGTGCCTTTTTACCATATTTACGCCATGAAGCTACAATACAATATAACACCAGGCAGCTATTCGATGCTGTACCGATTCCCATAGTTCAATAGGCAGCTCTCAAAGCCCCCTATGCATGCAATCCCGATGTGTGTCTAAGTCAGCGCACAGTCAACTTTGTTTCAAGCTAGACAAATTTAGATAAAAAGTTCACGGGTCCCAGTTGGGGAATACTTTCAAGTGCAATAAAAACATACATTTATTATACATAATCCTTGTTGCACTTGAACATGTATGCTTAAATATATAGATGACTGCTATTTCAATCGAGATATTTACAATTGATACCCGGGGTGGGTATATAGCAACGTTCAGTAAATGTCTGCTGGGTATGTAGTACTTAACACTTTCCACGCGGCTATAAGTTTTACCATTGTACAAAAAACAATTTGTCAGAAATCTTTCCCAAATTTCTATAAAAGTCCATATCAAGAATTACTGAACCAATACTAGGCATGTTTGTACTTATTTCAATACATTACTCATGGTGATTCCAAAAATGGTAATGAAATTCAATCATTTTGACCTTTTTGAAACATTTTGTGAAATTTTTGAATGTCGTCTGCAGTCGACTGCCGCATGGAAAGTGTAAAGAGACACAGAAAGTTTGGTAAGTAAATTGGAGCATATTATCCAAGTCAAATTGTATCAAATCAAAACTGAGGCTGCTTAACCAATACTAGGCATGTTTGTACTTATTTCAATACATTTCTCATGGTGATTCCAAAAATGGTAATGAAATTCAATAATTTTGACCTTTTTGAAACATTTTGTGCAATTTTTGAATGTCGTCTGCAGTCGACTGCCGCATGGAAAGTGTAAAGAGACACAGAAAGTTGGGTAAGTAAATTGGAGCATATTATCCAAGTCAAATTGTATCAAATCAAAACTGAGGCTGCTTAATGTCAACATACACATCATGAACAAAGAGTTCATGGTGTCATGTCTTCTTAAATTTTGTCCCTAAATTGAGTCAAGTTAAGTCGCCAAAATAGATTGAGTCAAGTTAAATCACAAATATTGCTCAAGTCGCAGCAATTTGTTAATCTGAAAGTTGAACACTAAGCCTTTAGATATATTTCTAGTGCTTCGATACCAATTGTTCTGGTTAGCTCAGTTGGTAGAGCACCTGTCTGGAATTCAGGAGGTCCCCGGTTCAAATCCTGGTTCGAAAAATACATTTTTCATTTCTCGACCACCGTGAGGGAAAGATCAATTAATATCAATCAGCTAAGGCGCATGAAAGTCGATATCGAGTTTCCCGTTACCCGCCTGCATCACTTTTTTTCACCCGCGTCAAAATTTCAAGATTTCCCAAAAAAAAATCATTATTTATTTTTAAACACAATTGTTGCCAGTTTGATCAATTTGAACACATTTTTCACTTTCTTAAAATATGAATTTTGAGAACTAGGCTCATAAGGAAGGCTTTTTTAATTGTAAACCTACCTTCCGTGAACATTATTTTGATGCATTTATTCGTTTCTACAAAAAACATTGGGGTTTCCCTCGAATCATACACCCATAATGTGCATATGCACCTTAAAAACATGTTTTTATATTATTTAAATGAGCACCGTATCAATATGGGTTGATCAAACATGCATTTACATGTCAATGATGAAATTTGATCAAATAATGAATAATGAATAATGAAAAAGTCGCCTCATCACTTTGAAGAAGAAAAAAGTAACGGGAAACTCGCAATTGACTTTCATGAGCCTAATCTGTTGACTTATGAATTAAAATCTGTAGTTAAATTATTCTTCCGGAGTCGGATTTGAACTTATGACCTTCCACGAAAGCACCCTATACCATCATGATGCATGTGTTGTGAATTCACCAATTTGTAATCCAGTACAGATTCCCAATACGGGCCAACACATTTGACATATTCTGCCTATGATCACATGAACCATCGCTATGTTTTGTACCATAAATCACTTAAATCCTCATTCTCGTGTTTAACAGAATTGACATTAATACTTATGGAAGCCATATATAGGTTTGGCTTGGCTTTGTCGAGAGAATGCGTTTGCTAACATAAAAGTTCCGTATTCAATTAATGACGTAAGCCATGAATGTCTGGTTGTGAACAACCCATTTTTGTTTCACCAGAAAAATAAATCAGGGCGTACAATGATCTTGATTTGCTGACTTCAAAATAGGACCACTGTTAAGTAGAAACTTCTGTGCAAAACAAGCGAATGTCTTTTCAATTGCATACATACGTAAATTGAAACACCAAAATGCAATTTTTAATATCACACAAAATTTAACAGAGCGGGAAAATATGAAAATGGCAGTTGCGGTTTATCATTTGAACCAATCAAAGTCATTGTAAGAATGGTGTTAGGGTTGAAATAAATTCAAATCAAAACTGGTGGAGGGTTCTATCTCTTTTTTAAATTGGTTACTCTATTTATATGATATGAGAAACCATTCAAAACCGATATTAACCCTAACCTTCTTCATCACTACAAAGTACCACACTACTACAATGTTAGACAATATTGTTCGAACACTTTAGGTGTAATATAAAGTATTCCCCTTTCACCCCGGTCAATGTTGAATCCCACAATTTGTCCGCCATCAGCACAGAACCTCACAACATTGATCGGTGGAGAAGGGACTGGGTATGATGAAGAGGATACTTTAGGCTACCATAAACAAGTTTCTATTGTCACATGACTCAAATAGCGTGCATTGCTCTGGTATAAACAGCATGGTAATTAGGGTCACTGTTCAAACACATTTTTCTATGATTGTAGGTGCTATAGCGTGTGCTTTCCCGGGTCTATCTGGTGGCACGATATCAGGCGAGCTATCATATGCGTAGGCAAATCTTAACATTGTCCAAGCTGACTCCTTGGCTCGATTAGATAGGGGCTGGACTGGCATGTAGGCGGCCCAGGTTCGATTCCTGGTGCAGGCACAGCCGGACTTCCCCCCCCCCCCCCTCCCTGATTTAACCTGTTTTCCCCCTGATAGTCTTATGCCCAAAAACACACCATTTGGAGTTAGGGTTATCACACACACAAAAACAGGCAATAGTGCAAAAAATCAGAAAGAGCGTTACAAATGTATAAGGATGATGGTGAATATTTTTTTGGCCATTATATTCATGTAAAGCGCATTGAAGCTTTGCGTACTGCGCTATATAAGTCCTGTATTATTATTATTATTATTATAAGAGGGTGAAAAAAAGGATTCATGCTATAAATACTCGACAATTTGTAATAAGACTTGACTCATCTTTGATGAAGGAAAATCAATGTCTACCTGCACACAGATTGGCTTGCCATCAATCACGCAAACTGTGACATTTATTTTCACATTGTAAAATGTTTTAAATTGGAACAGACATTTTATAAAACATTCTTTCCTCGTGTAAATATGATACAAATTTGAAAATTGCAATATCCTTATGACATCTTTCCGGACGGCCACATGGTCATAGTCATGAAGGAGGGGTAGAAGGTACTGCACAACAACTTTCTTGATTAGAAACTGTCGGGAAGATTTTTAAATGGGTCTGGGTCACCTGGATTTCGTCGGAACCTGTATAATATTTTTTTACCGTAATATCACTCAAATTGTGAGATGTATTGAATAAGGCCTAAAAAAAAGAGGTTTGATTTGCGTAACCCGACCGACCCTATTTTACCGCCGACCCTAAACATTTTTTTTGTTTTTTTGTTTTTTGTGTGTGTGTGTGAGAAAAAGAAGAAAAAAACCAGTGAAAATGTGTATTTGTGCCATTTGTTTATGTCTGTATGGTATATGTGTGCTGGTAAATAAAATTTCATAGACGTTTTATAGATTTTAAAAAAATTAAAAATCAGACCTACCCTATTTTTTTTCTATGTTACGCCAATCAAACCTTTTTTTTTTAAGGCCTAATTGGATTAATGTATAGTTTTTAAGGCTTGGGAAGATCACATTGGGTAAAAAAACCACTAAGAGAATCTTTGTAACTTCTATTTATTGCTATAAGATTATTATTATTTTTATGTAGTTTCCATGATCTAAAATCTGAAATGTTCTCTTCTGCTGCTTTGGTAACAATAAGGGCAGCCATATCAAAATGTCGAGTGGTAAATTGCGATCAAAATTGGATAAATTTGATACGAAATTTGAAAATTTAATTAATTTTGGTTCAAATTATGGTCCAGAAATGAGCACGAAGGGAAACAAAAGCAATTGTCAAATTGAATTAATTCTGATTTACACAAAGGGTTACATTGATATTCAAAAATCTGGTATATGTAAAAATGGTATACGCCAGTCGTTCGTTGCTCGAGGCAAAAATACTACTCGACCCCATGAACATTTGATTGAAAAAACGTCCAACAACATTGAATGAAATAAGCCCGGAAATAAGTAACATTAATATTAAGCACACAAAAAGGTTCGTCTGATCAGAGATGCATATATAACTTAGTATGTGTAACCAGATCTAGCGTCCAAACCTTGACGAAACCGCTGACATTGATTTTGTCCATATTTATTTCTTGATATTCTTTCTTTTTTTAATTAAAAAGGATTCAGTAATACCCTTCACACTCCAATCTCTGTATATATTGTATTAAATTAAGTACATTTTGACATAAAGGTCACAAAGAATATTCTATAAGAATACCTTAATTTATTTTTCCTGAATGAAAAAAAAAAAAAATGCAAAAACATAAACACACACAAAAAAGAACGGAATATACTAAAGAAAACAAAAGTACATGTAGCATAGCAAATGTCCCAGCTATTTTTTATTTTTCAAAGAATATTGTTCCTATTTTATTTGGGGGGACGGGGGATGCAAGAAAAAATAATATCCGTGCATTTAGCCAAATTTCTCAAGATGAATGGCCTCCCTTTTTCTTCTACACAACAGATGACAACATGTGACAATTTCCCCAACCCTAACATCACACATACACCCCCCACATTCACTTTAAAAGATTAAGATGAGATAAATAGGGAAGGATATTAATATTCAATTTACACTTTTGATCAGTTCAAAAGAAACAGACAAAAAAGGCTATAATAATTGATTTCCACCTGTGCGTTTAGATGTGAGATTATATCAACACAGAGAAATCGTCTTAAGAGTTGACCTCAATCTAAGGCAACCATAAATCCCGGCTCGTTTTTTTCTCTGCTACTTTCTAGACATTCATATCAATAGGCTGCTAGAAAACTGAGCAAACATCGTTTTTAATCTTTCGGAGGTCGTCTCTATAGAATTGATGGTGATCTGTGGCTCCTAACAGGAAGGAAGGGTTGGCAATACGGGACGGGCAATTGAAATGAGGAATAAAGCCAAGCAAATCCCATCACCACGACGGGGCTCTTTCTCTGCCACCTGTCCGCGGCTCGGGTATTATGAAACCGAACGAAGCGGAGGAGTTGGCGTGGGATTAACATCGTTTCGGGGACATGTGTAGTAGCTATGATTTGGTCCAAATCCTTCTCGATAATACCGATCTACAGTATCCATGCAATCTCATCGATACGACGTTTCCAAAACTTGTTGAGGATAAATTGTATTATCTTTGGGTGGAAACTGAGAAGCGAAAACAGTCATCAAATATTTCAAACTTAAAGCTAGCAACCTTTATTAGTAATGAGTCACGATGCAAGACGTAAGTCCGATTCGGCTGGGACTAACTATCATCAGGCCAGGCGACATGGACTCATAGCTAAACTGGCACCGCACGCTTGATGACGGGGGAAACAGTAGCTGGCAATGTGCCTGAAGGCAAGCTAAGGAAAGCTCAAGCAAGCAGGGTGGGTATTCCATCCATGGGCCGACGGGAGAGGATTGACCCAGGTGACAAGGCGAGTTACCCAGGCCACGATACTCCTCCTACCAATAATCAAGAGCTCATCTATTACTGCAGGCTAAATTTGGTACATTTCTGGGGATATATATAAAGATAGGGGAAGGAGAGATGCCTTGTTTTCTAGTACGGGTCTAATTGAAAATATTCTAGTACAAAAATCCTACCATTCCTGATGCTGCATATATCTATAATTGATGGCATGTGTCTAACATAGGTTTAGGGGTAAAAACTCTGAAAGAATGACGGTTCAGCTCCAAAAGGAACAGTATTTTGAATAAATTCAAACATAATATCAACCAGGCTGTAGTGTAGGCCTAGTTATCTGTAGTGTACACATAAATAACGTCTATTTTGAGGTGTTATAAAGTACACTAAAATCTGTAATTATTATCACTATGGGAGTGACTGCTGAATCCAATATTCATTCATGGAATGGAACCGATACTATAGACTGTAAACAAGTCCAGAACGGAATAAAGCGTAACAACACTATTTACACAAGATTTGTATCTAGTCTAGGATGTATGTTGCATTACGCAGATACGGCCCTAATACATCCCCAAATCTTCCCTCCTCTGAAACTAAAAAATATCGAGATTTTCATATCGATTACAGTTTAGAGAGTGAAATTTGTAATTCCAACAGGACGCCTCTTGCTTTAATTATGTATGACACAATAGCCGATGGCACACAAAGCTGACATTCCTAATTTATTCATAGCTTGTATTGATAAGCTATCAGGTCACTATAATTATATCTTCCGAAAAACTACACCCCAAACATCTTTGAAGCTAACAGTTTTCACAATGTACAGGACAACAACAAAAATTGTTTGATTGCCAATAGATCACTTTTAAAAGTTGGGTAGGTCGGTCGGGAAAAGTTTTTTTCTCCCTTGCCCTTTTTTTTCAGGTACTAAGAGTAAAATGAGATGTACTTGTTGTGGTAACCAAAACGGGGGGAAAAAATTGTAATATTTTGATGAGTATTTTTATTTTTTTTAACACTTAAAAAAAAAAATTAAATAATGACATTTTTTGATTTTCAACTAATATTTGTATAAAAATGAAATTTTCAACAACAAATATAAAGGGGAAAAAAAAGAAGAAAAAATGGGTCGGAATGATTTAGAGGGTCGGCCGGACCAGGACAATCAATTTTTATGGGGGGGGGGGGGGGGGTCTAAGGGACAAAAATCAATTAACTTTTAATTTCTGCTACCATTTGCAATCTGCTAGCCCATTGCATTTCAAAGCAATATTATCTTTTTCAAATTCTTACAATTTTTTTTCTTCTCCCTCACAATGAAGTTTGTTTGACTTATCATGAAAGACTTTCATGGACTCATTTATCTATCCTGAACTTAACCATGGAATTCTATTTCTCTCGGGTCAACATAATTTTGAAGTAATTAGGAAACATATTGCTCTGAAACTTAAAGAGATATTTTAGATTCGTGTTTATAAATGTTATTTGAAAATCATATTGCATTTATTGGGGGGGGGAGGGGAGGAATCAAAGATAAAGGGCAGGGCGTTTCATGAACAAGATAGCATAATATGATTTTAATGCTTTTGAAAAAAATCTCATTCACTTCCTTGTCAATCTGAATAGACAAACCCTTACCCATTGTATTATCCAAGAAATATATTTCAAATGATGACAAAAAACAATAGATTAGTTTGTGCACAACTCCTTCAAAATACCGCGTTATTACGGCGTTATGAAAAATTGAGAGCTGATGACTCACAGAGTGTTTCCATTCACGCAAAGATAATATTGTGGATCCACTTAACAATAAACTCCATATTTTAATAATAATCATCTATGATTCGAACATTTTTGAATTGCCCTCCAACTTTATACTCCAATATCGGTTGTCAGCATTGATGTTTGCGTATCATGCCCTGGCTAGATGCGTGATTTGATTTCTATACATGAAAATGGCTGGAATTATATGCCTGGATTTGTGTCTAATGGGAATAAAATCAGGCTTTTTAACCCTAACCCTACCAAATACCACAAAATACCATGACCCTGCCTATCCCCCGGCACCTGGGTGGAAGGTTTTCAATGAAATTATCGACCGAGGCTATATGCTTGGCACAATATACTGCACCAAGTGGCTTGGATGGTCATGACGTGTTATGGTAAGGTCCCTGGATCGAATCCCTGGCTGGTCGCAGCGATTTTATTCATTCGTTTTCACACCTCGGTTGCGTGCAAAAAAGGGGTCTTGAGTGTTAGGGTTAAAAGTCTTCAAAGGTTTTTAGAATGTAACATCTCACTCAATGAGCTGTCTTCCGGCCATTACCCATTGTTTTTATGTGCAATGTTGGCAGAACTTTTTTTCAGGGTACTAACTTGTCAGCAGTGCAATTAAACAAAACAAAAACATCTTGAAATATTGACAAGTCAACCCTTTTTTACTTCTCGTATCAACTCAATTTTCTGTTTCAGGTCACCATAAAGTCATCACTGTAATTTTTATCCTAAATGTTGATGATCTTTTGTTACCAACAATGTCCCAAAGAATAATGTTTACATGCATTTCTCAACTATTTTACCTATCAATCAGCTAAACCATGCTAACCAATATAAAAACAGATTTGTTACAATTCTACAGATTTGACCCAACACATTTGGCATGCAGTGACAGTGGAAATAATGACATGACATTTCCGGCTTGTCAAATGAATACATTTCTTTCCATCATTACTTGTTGATTAAACTTTACCTTACTTAAAATTTACTTATGGGGAACCAAGATAAGATGGCTTTAAGCGAAGAGTAAACATTTCAAACAGACAGCTAAGACTAGGTATGATAGTACTCATTTGAAGAAGTAGACATAATGTACATGTGACATACACGACACGTGCGTGTGACCTGTCTATCTCAGGAGCCACTTAACCAGAACTAAGTATGTTTGAACTTATATAAATGCGCTTTCCACAATACTTAAGAATACGTTTTGAAAACTTTTTTATTTTAATTTATTTTATTCATTTTTGTATCATTTTTTACGACCATACACAAAATGTTAAAAGCTTTTTGTCTTACACGTTACACCTGCGGTGTTTTCCTATAGCAGTTATGTTGAAATGCAATATTGCATGAGCGGATTTGTGGCTACCATTGCTGATGGATTCATGAAAGTTTTTCTGCCTTTTCACTCATTCATGAGACGGATCTTATGAATTCCTTACATCAAATATTTATGCATCGGATTGGGCTGGCTAAAATGATACAGTCATGACAGAAGGGTAATACTGTCACAAAGTAGTAATGTTCGCGCTACGTTTATTTTCGCGCTTTTTGCACTCGAAACCAGCTACCGCGAAAATACGATCACGCAAATACATTTCTTATGCATATTGGTCTATATGACGAAAATACAAATTGCGAATTTAAAGACACGCAAGATAGTTGAAAATCGGCACAGTGCGAAAAATTAATTGCGCAAAAATTACCACTTTCACAGTACAAGTTTTCTTCTTGTTTCTTTCTTGGTGTTTTTTTTATAGGTGTGTGCGTGCCCACACATACCAGACTAACCAAGATGCTTAATATACCTGATAATTGGTATGCTCAGTGGAACATTAGTTGAACTTGACCTTTTTTGACTTAAGACATGTGACCCTTATATTGTAAGATACCTTGATATCAGCGATACTGTATGTAAGAGATTAAAGGCGCAACAGATAGAAATTGACAACCCTGGTTTACTATTTAAGCCCCGAAGTACTAATTTATCAAGTTACTTAAAGGACCAGGAGGGGAAATCATAAAATAACATCAGTATACTTACAATTCAAGTGTAAACAGCATTCATAAGTAGGATTTAAGGGATGACTTTTTAGATACAAACACAAGTGCACACTAACAACATAATTAAAACCGCAGCTAGGATTATGATATAATATGTAAAAATCATCTGAATCGTAAAATATTAATAACAACAAATCAAAGATTAAAGGGAAGAAGTTTGAAATGGATTACATAGTAGCCTATATATCATTGCCTGCGCACAATGCTACATTAGTATCCTAAAACAACCTGAATTTTAATAGCATGAGGCACACAAGCGGAAAAAGGGTTCACCCTATATGATAACATTACAATGTTCATCACTGACCTTGGTTGGAGAATAGCCACTGTCCCTGTACCTATGGTCGCAATATAACGGGTCCACCCACGGCGGCGTCGTAAGACCTCCGAAAAATATGTGCTCTCCGGACAGAAACGGAAACTTGTACATGGCACATGCACCCGGCAGGCTTAAAAAGCGGGTATATATATAAGTATGCGAAAATAGTTATACTATAGAGCGTCACGGCGGTATGCTCACTCCACGGTTATAGGGTACAGTTATGAGCCTGGAGAGATATGCGGCAAGTCGTCGTCATGTGCCGATTCTTTTTCTCTCTTCTTTCAGTATTTTTTTTCTCTGGTTACCGGAGGAACAGAACACGGCTCATCATTATCATGTCCCTGATTTGCGCGTGTATTCGGGCATTCCAAAATGGGGCCAAAAGATTGGGTTTCTGTCAAATTTATCGAGCCATTGCTCGTCGCAGGAACCCCCTTCCTGGACTGGCCCACTGCTAGTCGTGATGTAGTCGAATGCCTCGGGCGAATTAGGGTCTCGGGTGGCAGTCAAAAGCGGCCACTTTAGGGGCTTTTCAACTTGGCTGACATGGAACGCTCGTTTTCATGGTGGGGCAGCATCACAGCCTGGAGTATGGTACTGAGACACTCCACACCGTTTTGCCGGTGCATTTTTAGCTCTGGTCTTGAATAAAGCTTAGCACTTTCCACGCGGCGATTGGTTGTACATTTTCCCAACTAGCTTTCAAAGCCTGTCTCTATAATTATTGAGACAATACTAGGCATGTTTGTACTTATTGTAATGTATTTCTTGTGGCGATTCCAAATATCACAATGACATTTAATTCTTTTTACATTTTTTGACACATTGTGTGAACTTTTGTTTCTGTTGTCTGCAGTCGCCTCGACTCAATGATATATATTTCTTCATCACCACAATGCACTGACTTCTAAACTTTGGAAATACCTATAAAAACCTATAAAAACCACATAGACACTGCTACTAAATGCGTACCAAACCATTTCCGCAGCCGTGTTGATTGCTCCGACAAATCTAACAAGGCAGTGACGCTAATGGTTCTAACACCGATTATGAATAACTGGTTCAACCAAATAAAACGTTGCTCTTGTTCACAAATTAATTCTAATCACAACCATTCAATCAATCTCCGCATCATGCAACAGTCAAGACCTAGCTCACGACCAACCCCGACAAATCGGTCGACCGATATTGATGAAGATTAATACGCCGCCAAACGCGCATGAACAAACCAACAATGACAGGCCAACAATAGCGCCGGCGGTTTAAAAGTTCGCTTTTTAAATCTCTTTTGTGCTGATGCCAATTCATATATTTCTGATATATATCAATCACCCATTCTTTTATAAATCCAAATCACTGCACTTAATAAAATCAATCCCAGAATGCAGTGAGACAGGGTGCAGACTACAAAATACTCATGAGATGACTTTACACACGGGCGAAAGCAAATAATGTATGTTAAGCATTCGTGTTTTTCTAAAAATATTGTGTACCAGGACATCCAATGTGAATTTCTGTACCGAATTAAATCAATCCCAGAATGCAGTGGGAGACAGGATGCAGACTACAAAACACTCATTGAATTGAGAAATGTATTTAAACATGAGCAAACATGATGAAAGAAATGAAATTCTAGTATTCATTTATCTATATAAGCATTGTGTATTAGGACGGCCTGTATGGACCAGGTTGCTTATAGGTTTTGTTGCAATTAATCAATTGATATTAAATTAAATCAAGTAATTATTATGACAATTTCTTTTTAATTTAAAGATGATTTTCACTTACCTGTATGTAAGGGATCCGCCAAAGAGTAAACCGCACATGTGGGAAAAGAGGAAAAGACAGAAAATAGAATATAAAATAACATTTGAAATAAATAATTGTCCACAATACAATGTTTGAATTCACTGTGATGTGGCACATCAAAAGGGGGATTTTGTAGGTGAAGTCAATTTTGAGTTTATTATGTGTGCTCTCAGAGCATTTTTAAAGCTTTAAAATGACACAAAATTTATCAAAATTTATCCAAGCATTATTTACAAGTGAAAATGACTCCTAAATTCTTACTATTTTCTTTATTTTTTTCTGTCCATTTTCATCTATATCTTGAAAAACACATAGCCGCAAAGTCTCCCCTTTTGATGTGCTGTAGGCCCTATCACAATTACAGTGAATAAATGAGGCAAAAAACCATTGTTGTGTTGCCCTCAAGTGCCAAAAATCTTGAAGTCGGAGGTCGGCCGATTTTCCTTCATTTCTTTTTTCTTTTTTCTAACAAATATTACTGACAGGCAGTGCATGGTACTGGTAAATGACAAGACAAAATGTAAATGTCAATTTGACTAATGTTTCCAGTGTGATAATAGTTTAAAAGCAATCTATTCAATCAAATGTATTCATTTCAAGCAGAAAATATGAATATTTTGACAAAAATTGGGTAACATTTTTAAAATCTTTTAAAAAAAATAAACAATCTGACCCTGATTTTTGAGATTTTAGGGCCTGTAGCTGTGGGCAACACAACATTGTTTTTGGGCCGAACGTTAACAAATACAGTCCAATAATATTAAAGGTAGATGTTCCGATTTTCATCTTGAAGTTTTCTATTCTACATGAAAGGTCATCCTTAAAAAAGTCGTGTTCCAAAGTTTGAGTAATGGTTCTTATTTTAGACGCACAAGATGCTGTGAACTGTACCCATTGAGTAGTACACAAACTATATTGGTGGTTACCACCATTCGCGGTAATTCGACGCTATTTCATCGATTTCTCCGTAATTATACCGATTTAGGCCGTCAAATTTCAGTATGATGATGAGAAAAATACGAGCTTTCATATGATATGAAAATCTCTGTATGTTTGAAATAATTCTGTGTTACGAAAATGTGATCGGGTCATCTACCTTTAACAACTATACAGAGTAATATTATGACATACATTCAGCAAGGTTTCTTTCATCATCTGGGTTGACGCACCTGTTATGTTATCTGGTTAGCACTGATTGGACTACCAAAACAACTTGTTTATCAAATGTGTTTCATCAACATGAAATCATAACATTGAATTGTTGAAATGGGATGGAAATGTTTCCGGTATTGAACCATTTAACTAAAGGGATGGCATCCAGATTCGTACGGATTGAAAACCGTAGATCGGAGAGGGTCAACGCACTGGGATAAAAGGACAGTTTTGTGTAGATAAACAGAACACGGTTAAATAATGACCAACCAATGCGTGTTTAGCCATGCTTAGCGAACGCATTGAACAACTCCCGTGAACGGACATCCAGTGCGTTTACCCTCTCCGATCTACGGTTTTCAATCTGTACGAATCTGGATGCCATCCCTAACCATGCCAAATAGGACAAGGAAACAAATGCTCTGTTTCAAGAAAATGGGGTGTAAAACTTAGTTTTTGCACACACAAAAGTAACCAGTAAAAAAAAAAAAATCCTGCCCTTGTCCCCCCCCCCCCCCCCCCCACACACATACGTTTCCCTAATTACCTGGAACACATCTATTCTAATCACTAAATATCTATGGATGATGACAACGACAAATGATGACTTATTAGAATGAAAGTTCATGTGATGACATAGAGGGATGGTTAGGATGTTGTTGACGTCAACAATGTCCACACGACACACCAGGCGGTTCCTGTCCCATCAAAATACTGTAAAAGTGGTAATTTTTGCTTGATTACATTTGCGATTTAAAAGTTCATTACATAGACTTATACACAAAATAAATATGTTCGCGTGTTTTTATTTTCGCGGTAGCTGCTTGGAGCGCGAAAAGCGTGAAAATTAATGTAACGCAAACATTTCCACGTTTACAGTACTTGACATCAATTTGTATTGCTTTGTTTCAGACGAGCCACTGTAATTTTAGATATCATCAACCATTAAAATCTATACACCCATGGTGTAAAACATGCCGACTGGACGAGAAAAAGGTAACACAAGAACCGTTTCCTCCGCAATTAATAGGTCTTTACTTTAAATATAGAGCTGTCCTAACACATCCCCATTAATAACGAATGCACTAAGTGATACATTAAAACAAAAAGACACTTGAGCACCGACATCTTGACCATTATCCCAACTGATACCCACTTTACCAGTCATTCTAAAGGTGTGATACTTGTTTTAATTGAATAATGCTTCAAGGGGTCGGTTCAACCAGATAGGTGTAGGTAATACAAGCTTGTAATACACTGAGGTACTCTTTATAGAGTTCTCCAGGTACTTGAATTCCACCCATTAAATACCTTGGAAGTTTTCAACCACAGAATATTGATATTCCATTGCAACCACCCAAATGAATCAAGTTAACACTTTCCAAGCGGCTATACCACGTATACAAACAAATTTTTCAGAAAAATGTCCCAAATTTCAAAGTTTATCTCAAGGATTACTGAACCAATACTAGGAATGTTTGTACTTATTTCAAAGCATTTCTCATGGTGATTCCAAATATGGTGATGAAATTCAATAATGTTGACATTTTTTGAAAACATTTTTTGAAATTTTGGAACTGTCGTCTGAACTGTGACGTCTGCAAACGACTGCCGCGTGGAAAGTGTTAAACTCTGCAGTGATACAAAAATGATACCGCTCAATGTATAACTGGCTCTCATCCTAATAATTCAAGGGGTCTAAAAATACACCATCCCGGGACAAAGCCCCTGCTTCTGTGCATCTATGATTTTCACTGGCCATTGCACTTGATTCCTATCAACTTGTACCAGATTGATCTATCTGCTATAGCTCCCATTTGCTATTTCTTAACAACATCCCAACAATTCAACATAGCATACTAGCAATATAACACACAGCAGCCTTTGCAAAAGGAGATTTCTGGGACATATTTTGTATTTGTTAGTACCGCGGCGAGTACAGAAAGCCGATAGCTAACAATAACCCTTGACCATTAAGTATCGTTACTCTCTAACCACTCACCGTGGATTTATTTCACGCTGAAAGGGGGAAAATCTGACCACACACGGCCACTTGCTTTGAAATACATCTAATAATAGATGGGGCCTATAGCTCCTCCGGTTTTATTAAACTCCTTGAAATAATCATGATTATCATAATTTAAATGTAGAGCAAACGCTCTTCATTTTATGTTACATAAAGGTGTAGATTTAGGTCTCAAGTTTGGTGTTCAAATAACTATCTAGATCATGTTTCTTTTCTTTAACATTTCTGTGATTTCAAATGCTGCACTGTATTCTTTTCTTGTTTGTTAATTGTGCCTTGGAACACATATAAAGATCTTGTTTCTGGGTAAATGGTGCATTAACCCTAACACTTCCCCCCACTTTTTTCAGAATTTTTTCTTCAACGCGGAAAATCGACCAAAATATCCCCCCGATCCCCCCGGGATTTGATCCAGGGACCTCTCGCACCACAGGCGAGGGATTCCACACTTCACCACGGCTCTGGCACACAGTTCTGGGCAGTGTATAGCCCAGACTGTATGTATTGGGTCCATTTTTTCATCAAAAAACTTCCACGCCGGGTGGTACCAACGTGCCCAGTCGTGGTATTTTGGGGTATATGGTAGTGTTAGGGTTATATTAACGAAACTTAGAAAAATTTTGAAGAAAAAAAAAATTCAAAAAAATTGCTCGTTAAAAATGCTTATTTATTAGTAGTAGTAGTAGTAGTAGTATGGAGACATCTCTAGCAGCTTGGTAGGCATCGGTTGACATTTTTGAAGAAATGTACAAGCTCATTTTTCATAAAGTTCTTGATACATAATAGCAAAATGCGTTGGTTGGATGTACCATTGTATAAATGGCTTGGTTTTACAAGTGAACTAAACCACCAAACACACAACAATAAAATATTATATAACAACTATTACTATACATATTCATATATTACTGTTGTCTAACAAATCATAAAATCATAACGTTAGTGATGCGCAAAAACAGTCTCAAACAGTTCAACCACCTTTAAACACAGCACAGATGATTACCTATGCCACCATCGGGATTTGAAAGAAGAAAAAAAGTATTAAGTTTCACTCTTTTTTCTAGTATCCATTTTAAAGTTTCATGACCATACTCTTACTATCCAAGATGTACGCGGCTAGCTGCTTTTTACCATAGAGGAAACGAAGCATTCTATACAGAGCCCTCTTCAGAGCCATTCATTTTGCACAACCGGTTCTGATTACAACGTTGGAGTACGCTAGAGAGGTAGTGGAAATGGCATCGCAGCGTGCCGTAAACATGCCCATGTAATGGATCCGCGCGATGATCACCCCGGCCAGCCATAGACGGGCGGCATCACGCCGATGTACTGAATCTCATGGCTGACGACAACGGCCCAGACGTTCGCTCGCCGGCTCACTCGTTCGTTCTCGACTGTTAAATATGGTAAGAAACACCTTACCCTTGATTCCTCCAATTGGACGCATCGCCCAACATATCATATCTATCGCTATAGATCCCCGATCGTTTGATTAACTCATCCCTTGATAATCGAACAGCTTTCATGTTGAATTTGTCTCCCTCAACAACAATTCGGTAACTCTAGAACAGTGGACGACGCAAAAACACACAGCGCAAAAGAACTTGATACACAAATGCATACAGCACCCATATTATTACACAAATTCTTCACTCCCTCGACTTCATGAATATCAGACTCGAAAACTGGTGTTATGTGAACATGATATACAAGAGCATACAGCAAAATATGATGCCTTTTGCAAATAGACTGAGGCTTGTTTCAATGGGTGTAAGTTACACATTGCTGTAACAATCGCCATTATAACCCAATATCCAACATGATTATGCGCAATATTTACGCCATTTACCTGATTTTTAATGTAATGAAATTCCACCCAAATTATATGTGGTGTTATGAAGTTTTCTACTTGACTATTCTTTATGCTGAATATCTTAAGCAATTTTCCCCTGATTTCTACAAGTAATAAAACTCTCCATAAATTGTCTATGTTGTTTTATGAATTTTTCTACTTTACCGACCAATTCGAATAGACTCCATATTACCATGGCTTTGTTTCGGTAAAACTACACCTCTTACACTGGTTAATTTAAAACCACTAGACTCAAAAATGGTGTAACCTTATAGGTTTTTTCCTAAAAACAAAGCCATTTTTTTGTCTTCATGTTAATAATTCATCATTATTACTTCGTCAGCTTTACATTGCATCTGCATCACAGGATCACGGCTTTATAATTTTGCTCTTTCTCCAATACAAACCATTGAGTGTTAACACTTTCCACGCGGCAGGCGTCTGCAGTCAACATTCCAAAATTTCACAAAAAGTTTCAAAAATGTCAACATTATTTAAATTCATTACCCTATTTGGAATCACCATGAGAAATGCATTGAAATAAGTACAAACATGCTTAGTATTGGGCATGCAACTAATAGCCGCATGGAAAGTGTTAAGAAGAATGTAATGATTTAACAATTCCCATGCGGCTATTATTTTACCATTATCATGATTATACTAAACAGATTTCAGAAACCTTTCCTAACTTTCTAAATCTATCTCAAGAATTACTGAACCAATAGCATGTTTGTACTTATTTCAATGCATTTCATCATGGTGATTCCAAATATGGTGATGAAATTCCATCATTTCAACATTTTTGTAAACATTCTGTGAAATTTTAAACTGTCGTCTGCAGATGACTGCTGTGTGGAAAGTGTTAAGCGTTAGCTCTAATGAGCTTATTCACCATAGGGTTGACATGAAAACACCTACTGTTTTCATGCCGTGATTGTTCATGTTTTGCTTAATTTAAGCAAGTTTGCTTGCTATCTTCAAATTCACAAAAATGTATATTCTTTTAATGTGGGCATGTTCCCGATTCTTGATGTTATAAGATCACACCTGTTACCGGGTGTATTCATGTTGAGGACGGTCAGCTGAAGATGTACTGGACACAGTGTTGGTATTGAACATTGAAGGCCTATTGATTTTAACATAAGTGCAATTGTCAAAAGGGTGCAGTTGTTGGTCAAATTAATTTTTTAGATATTGATGGAATCAGGCATGGAAAAACAAAGAAAATAAAGACAATTTAACCTGAATTTTTCTTTATAAAATCTTACCCCTAAAGGTGTCATTTTGAAGCATTCAAAAAGCTCCTTTTTTGATTGATATTAAGATCTCAACTTTTTCTTTGAGAGAGACAACAGCACCATTTTGCCGTGACAATAAACAAATGTGGCTTTTGATTATGATTACAAAGATTACATCACATGTTGAAAACTAAATTATTGGAGTTGAGTTAGAAAACCAACCAGTTAAGTATTGTTTATTCCCCATCATTAACAATTCCTTGTATTTCAAGGAGTTAAACGCAGGACAACACGTTTTGAGTGGAAAAATATTCTAAAAGGAGTGAAAGGGGATTTTATATGACAATGTTCCACTCTATTGAGAGTGAAAAATTAACTTTCACACTCATTTTAGAGTGGTAATGTTCCACTCTAAAACGGGTTGTCCTGCGTTTCACTCTTTTTAGAGAATTTCCACTATTTCGACTCGTTTTACATTTAGAGAGTAAAACCTTCAATATTCGTGTACAAGATCATCATGTCCTCTGTCATCTGGTCAGCTACTGTGTATAGTAAAATAAATCTTGCCTTTTAATTGTATAAATCCAACAGCTTCAGAAATGAAACCAAAATACACCGACGACCTGGCACTAAGCTGGGATTTGAATATTTAATGTAATATATTGCGATGGAATGACGTTGTTAATATCTGTCATGAATTGTAAAGAGAATATTTGATTTTCTTTGCTCTAAATTTCAATAAATAACATCCATCATGGCGATAGGAGCATGTTTCAATATGGAAAAATATCCATTATTGCAATTTTTTAATCACACAACTACTATTTTTCATTTATTTCAGCGAACCTTCAAATCAGGTTTGTCAATAAATCATCGGTGTAACTTAAGAAATATCCTTTATTGTTTGTACTTGACTTTGTACTTCACTGTACATTCATTCAAAGTTTCATCCAAATTTCATTTGAAAAATCCTGCTTTTTGTTTGGTATTTTTCATCTGGATTATTTGATCAAGAAATGTAACAATTTTTTAATTGGGCTTGTTTGAAAAAAGGAAACGAATGATGAAAGAGCTTTGCATACCTTGGCAAAGCTTACACTCCAGTTTAAAATTGTCTGAAATTCACCACTGTTTTTTGACCTATTGGATCATCTATAATATTCATACGGACGGGACGTTGAACCGACTCACAGAAGTTAAAAATAAAGAAGTGAATTTTGGTGCAACAGTAAGTCAGCTGCCACATGACCCATCTTAATATATGCCATTGCTTATCCCGTGACTCCTTCAAATTCAGTCATATTTTTATATGATTGTATAATGCCGGCAACATCCACACCCTCTCAGTGTCATGCAATCATGCCAAGTATTGCTGTCTCAGAGGTTTGAAATTGTGCCGTTTATACAGCATGGTAATGATTCTTAACGCTTTCCACGCACACGCGGCAGACGACAATTCCAAAATGTCACAAAATGTTTCGAAAATGTTAAGGTTATTGAATATCATCACCATATTTGGAATCACCATGAGACATGCATTAAAATAAGTACAAACATGCCTAGTATTGGTTCAGTATCGCTTGAGATAGACTTTGAAAGTTAGGAAAGATTTCTGAAAAAATTGTTTTTTTATATGGTAAAACTAATATCCGCATGGAAAGTGCTAACCGATCCAAAGTGTTAGTTCAAATGTAACCGCTTACTACGGCAACCAATTGGGGTTGTGTCACATATAATGACAACATAAAATGTTGTCGCAGGAGTGATCCATTTCTGACATGTAAACCATCAAGGGGCGTGAAATACACATCAAAGTTAAGCCCCGTTCACTATCGGATGACTTTCTGTAGTGGCGCAACTAAAACCAATGATCACTGATATATCCATATTTAAGATGGTTTGGTTTTTAATATCAGATCAGAGATGATATCTGTGTATAGAATGGTGAATTGGATGCTAAGAATAACATCGTAAGAAGAGGCCAACCTCCCATTGATGCTACAATAGTTTATCCAAGGAATGGATGACCTGTGGATTGTAACATCACCAATAATTTCTAAAATAGAAAAAAAATGTGTTGCTGGATAAAAAAAACTTTTTTAAAAAATCAGGGTCGATGACCAAATTGTTCTAATTTCTTCTCTGAAAATAACCAAAAATGATATTCTACATAGCCTATATACAATTTGTTCCAGACAAGACAAGAGGGGACAAATCATCAACCCAGTTTTATAAGTCTTAACACTTTCCACACGGGAGGTGGCTGCAGATGACATTCCGAAATGTCAAAAAATGTTCAAAGATTTCAAAATTATTGAATGTCATTACCATATTTGAAATCAACAAGAGAAATGCAGTGAAATATGTACAAACATGCCTAATATTGGTTCAGTAATCCTTGAGACAGACTTTGAAAGTTGGGAAAGGTTTCTGAAAAACTGTTTTGTATATAGGGTAAAAATAATAGCAGCGTGGAAAGTGTTTATATTGGCCAGAAAAGCTACACTTCCTGTTCTGGAGAATCTACAAAGACAAAGAGACTGAAAATTATCCTTCTTTGAACATAATTCAAAAATACTCTTCCCGTTTTATATAAAATGTACCTCTTTTCATAAAATGTAACATATGAAGGTTATTGCTGAAATATTGACATTCTTCCTTTTTTTCTTCTTTATCATGGCCCAAATCTCTAACTAGATCTCACTCCCAAGCCTGCCCAAATCTCACTAGATCTCTCTCCCAAGCCTATCACCCAGCGCATATGTGGATGGTTTTCCATGACGTAACCAACCGAGCCTATATAGTGAGAGCAGTATATTGCATGAACGAAAAGCTGAGAGTCGTGGCTTGTATTTGATTATCATACCCCTATACAAAGCAATTGGTGATTTTTGTTAATTAACTTATTACCAATTCCATCCTATACCCCAACCATGATCATTAACATTTACAAAACACTCTCAATGAATAACAAAATGTCCTGTGCCATCCCCTGGACCATCCCTCAAACATATAGAACAAAGGATTACTTGATGAGCATTGCCCTGGGTCATATATGCAAGCTGATTCTATCACCATAACATCTCTGTTGTTTTCTCCCTTTCATTTATTAAAGTCTCACTGGCCAAAACGACCAATCCCGAGTCCAATCCACGCCATTGTGACTAATATGTTATTCTTTCCCACACCATGCCCAATGACCAACCAAACTAAACCCCTATACACATAGGGTAGCCCACTTTGGTGTTGATAAAAACTGAGAAGCTACTACTACTACCTGCCAATACCCCACTAGGCAGTTTGTAGGTGTCTAAACAAACCCCTCCCTCAGTGGCTACAGACACTTGTTTTGTTTATATGGCCTATTTCCACGGTTTATTTACTCTCATAACCCATCCTTTGTTTCAAGCGTGGGGTGAGATCTGGCGCTGGAGTCCGCTAGTCTGCTTTCCTTAGCCGACCAGGGACACCGCCTCTGGGCTGACATTCCGAAGAGTTGTCTCAGATCATAACGAGCTGCTAATTCCAGTAATTAAAATGATTGTCTTCTATTCAGGGTTCTTATACTTGGGCGAGGCTACCTATGCCACCCAGTCATTTAAATCTCGTGATTTGTGTGAAGACAAAAGGGAAAACACATGATATTAAACCTCTAGATGTGACCTTTGACCTTAAAATACAATATGTTGAATTAACATCAATGTTAAGAAAAGCTCAAGACTTCAAAAAGTGTTCAAATTATTATGTTTTGATGCATACATGATGAATGTGCAAATTGACATATTTTGGACCTTTTTCTTATAATATTGACCAATTTAATAAAATTGACCTATGTGATGAAAATATCTTACTTTTTAATTCTTTAAGTTACAGCATTCAGACTATTCTCCAATAGGTATGAGGTATAAACATGTTGTCAATAGGTAATCACATACTGAACTATACCATATGCTCATAGCTAATACATGTAAAGGTGCTATTTCATTTACCAATAGAGGGAGCTCTTCACACTTAAGGAACTGATATTATAGCAGCAAGATCAAAACATCACACTTATTTTGGTGTTATTGTTTGGTTTCTGTAAAGAAAGATGGACCCATTTTATTTTATTTTAAAAGCAGTGAAATTAACCATTTTTGAGATTTACATCACTTTTAAATATATGGGTGTCATTTTGAAATAACTAAAAGTCAAACTCAGCGATTCGAGAAAGGAGTGGTTAGTCCCCGCCCCCCCCCCCCCCCCACCTCCAAATGTGGTTCCCCTCCCTCTGTAAATTAAACCTATACACCAACCGCTGCATATCTTTTCTCATCTGAATTTCTGCAAAAATCAAGCAACTTCAATCCATAACAGGCGTGATATCAAAATAAAATTTGATAATCTTTTCTTCACGATAACTACGTCCCTCACTGTGTTATCAATACACAGGCCAAAAGCTTTGTGTCATATAGGAAATCGTCACACTGGATTTCAAGAAAATCTTAAATAGGCAGCCAAATATTAGTGTTGGCTCACCCTATGGTTCAGTTGGTAGAGACCCTAAATGCCTTCAGCAAGGTGAATAGGTTAGACCAAATGAACCACTATTATACTCCAAGCAAAAAGAGGTGTTATTACACAAATTACTGAGTGTCTAATGGGGCGTGCGTAATTAAACCAGAAGTGTATCAAGGTTTAGAATCTGACTGACTAATGATCAATGGCGATAATTCCTTTCCAAATACCTCCTGGCAAATATTTTGGAATCAAAGTAATAATCTCACACTTGCCTAACACTTTCCACACAGCTGTTAGTTTTACCATACAAAACAGATTTTTCAGAAACCTTTCCCAATTTTCAAAGTCTTAACTCAAGGATAACTGAACCAATACTACGCATGTTTGTACTTATTTCAATGCATTTCTCATGGTGATTCCAAATACGGTAATGAAGTTCAATAATGTTAACATTTTTTAAACATTTTGTGAAATTTTGGAATGTTGTCTGCAGACGCCTGCTGCGTGGAAAGTGTTATGTGTGCTATAGTGTTGCTATAGCTAAAGCTTTTCAGGTTATATCGCATGCTTGTTTATATAGCATCATTTTTATTATCAAGACAGGTAATGTAGGATATTTCTAGTAGGACAATATTTAATATAGATATCTTCAAAACAATGGTTTTAAACAATATAAACAATGTCATATTTGTATGTTCAAACTGCAATGGGGAGATCTTTACTGAGCAGAAACCTTACACAAGATATCATTACCCAAGATATAGTCCATAGTCAAATTTAAGTGTGTGTTACTCTATTTAGATATTGTTTATCTAAATAAGATAAATATTAATCAAAAATGAAACAATTGCCAATTCATGAGGCCCACCAGAAAATAATTGTAACAGTTTGTATATTGTTTTGATAAGCAGGGTGCGCAAACAACCTTTCCACCGTAGCAGTACCTGGGGCAAATCTGACTAGACCCAAAGTATGCGACTTATGAAGGAACCCTCAAGGTGCAGAATACCACCGTCACACAGATTTGATTGAAGTTATGCTGTTATGGTATTCAAATGCCTTGCATATATTGCAACTGTTTCCTGAAACTCTACCTTTACATTCTATTTGTAAGCATAGCCTACAAATTTGCTTAGGTAAACCCATCCTTTACTTCACCTTTACTAGTTTCCTTTTTTTCTTCTTTGCATGAATAACTGAATACTTAAAGAAATGGCTACCACTTCGGGGGGCCCTGTATCGTAATTAGTTTTTGATATAAGACTGTTAGTTCAGGCAAAACACTCTCACGTTTTTGTACTCCAGGCATGCACCAGTGGTCGTCACCATGACCTCAAAAAGCCGCGAGATGGTGTTCCGTCAAGCATGCCTGTACGGTGCTATCGTCTCCCTGCCGATAAAAAAGTTGTGATTTTGCGTTATCTCTTTGCACTTCCACGCTCGTACACCTCGGCTGTTAAGACTCCGTAGAGAGTTGTCCATATTAATTGCCTATGCATTTATGACCTTATTTTTCTGGAGGGAGAAGGGAAATTCTTCTTTAGCTTCGAGCAATTCGTTCTCTAGAGCCAAGGCCCGCGCGAATCACGCATGACTGAATTTTCGGTAATCAATTTTAAAATCAAATTTTTCTTTTGTAACCAAAAAAAAAAAAGGCGATGTTGGCGATGCATACATACTAAGGCGCTATCAATCACATTCTATTTTTGATTCGATACGAGAATCCCTTGCCTATAAGGTAGTCTATTATAGATCAGATAGACAAAAGGATTCTCAAGCACTATAAGAAGCGTCCAACTATTAACAATGTTTATACAATTAAATTATAAAGCAGATAGCTATCTATTAGTCAGATCCAAAAGAAAGACTTTTTACTGTAATAGACTGGCTACATTGTGTCATTTTTAAAACAAACCCGACAAAATGTCTGATGGGTGAAAAGAGAATGAATCGTCTGCCAGGTTTTTTTCCCGCAATTTCTTGCTCAATCTTTCATTCCATTTCTAAACTGTCAGCCTGCTACATCCACGATGCGTACAAGCACACAGCGGTTAGCAACAGCAGTAGCATACAGCCAATTTCAGCGGACAACCGTCGACGTCCTTCCGCAAGTTGACATAATGTCACCGACGACACAGTGCCCAATCAATAACCATTCGTCCTGTACCCTTTTATTATTATACATTTTGGCAACACACAGCAAATTAACGCTAGTGACCAGGCCTGTTTACTAGTCGGTAATAAACTTAATTTGTATCAATCAATAACGCATGAACAATTCCGACACAATCAGGAGTGCCCTGGGCGAGCGAGCGGCGGACCAAACCAAGGCAGACGAGCGCCAAAAGCAAGAGTTATTTTGCAATTCTAAAATCCCCAGCTCATCCATCATATTGACACAAATGTGCAATCCAGCATAAACGAATCGGGGAAAAAGTCAGTCAGGGTCTGCGGTGGTGGTACGTGTAGTATTGTTTGATATAATAAATATCTTCCCCGTCAATGAGCATAATTTCACGCTAAATTAACCGTCAAGCATGGTGTGATTGTGTGTAGTCTGATTCATTACGAAACCACTTATGGTCCAATGTTGTGCTGCCACGGGCAACTAAACAACTACTTGTGATGTAATGCTATTATTTAAACACCCCGACTGTTTGAGCCAATCAAGCATTGTTGATACGCTATTTACGCCTCAATTGTTTCATAGGGAGAGTGTGAGAAGATAGCAACAAGTGATACCTCACTTTTGAAGATCAAAAACAGTCTACCTGTTAACGCCTTCCATGCGGCTTTTAGTTTTACCATAAATGTGACCCGTTACATCAAAATGGACATGTTGGAGGCCCGAGTCAATTCTCAGTTATTGGTATGACTTGAAAGAGCACATTTTAAGCTTGAAAATGACACCATGTTGAAGGTAATCAGACCGTTGTTATCACAAAATATGACTTCAAAAAGCATTTTTGTGTCTATTATTCTCTATCTCAAAACTGGGTTTGCCGACAAACAGATTTTTCAGAAACCTTTCCCAATTTTCGAAAGTCTATCTCTCAAGGATAACTGAACCAATACTAGGCATGTCTGTACTTATTTTAATGCATTTCGTTAACATCTATTTTGCCTGTGCCTTTGTAAATAATCCTTAGCTAGGTCAATTTGTTGATTTTTGTTTATAAAAATAAGCATTTTTCATTAAAGGTATGTATAGTACAGGCTATGTATATTTTGTTAAACCATTTGCATTTTGATTAATATGTATGTTTTTGCTTAATAAATTATTTTCATTTACATATTTAATGTCATAAAATGTTGAACTTTGTCATCGAAATATGCTCACGTTCATGTACCTCTGTGTCAAATCTGCAAATCTCTTGTATTTTTAAGTGTTTTTATAATGTGCACTAGCTACTTTTGAAAAAAAAAAAAAGTGTATGTCAAAAATGTGTATCCATTTGTTGCGGTATATTTTTTGGGTAAATGTTCCTCATCAAAAGTGACAGTTACTATATCCAGAAACTAATCACATGCATTGATTATTTTGGTGTTACTGAAAATAGCACACCATGTCTGATATACAGAAGCAATCTGTAGTACTCAGCTTGTCACCCGGCCGGCCAGCCAGCCAGCCGGTTGGTTGACCAGTCTGATGTGACTCAATTATTTTGATGTCAAACTGCTCGTGAGGTATAGTGTGACCACCGTTTTCATTTCCAATATAGTATAGCCTAAATATAGTGAATGCTACATTGTCTGTCTGTCTGTCTGTCCAGTGTCTGTCTTGTCTGTAGGTCTCTCTGTCTGTCACAGCTGGTGCTAAGGTCCAGATTTTTGGCTTCAATCTCATCCTTACTTGGTAAACATAAAAAGGGAGGCAATGACTTTATTGTTTATTATAATCAAATTCTGAGAAAACAACAAACTTGTTTCTCCTAACACTTTCCACACAGCTATTGGTTTTACCCCCATATACAAAAAAGAGTTTTCAGAAACTTTTCCCAACTTTCAAGGATTACTGAACCAATACTAGGCATGTTTGTACTTATTTCCATGCAATTCTCATGGTGATTCCAAAGGTGGTAATGAAACATTTTGTGAAATTTTGGAATGACAACTTCCACGTGGACAGTGTATCATAATATTTGGGTTGTACAGAGAATTTCACTGTACAAATTGCAGTATCTGCCATTATTATTATTTTCAGGTCATTCAGGGAAGGCCAGTCGTAAAAGGCACACTAAAACGAAAGCCTAGTCGTATGGTCTGCTCCGACTAGCGATCCATGAACACCATTACCACACTATGCTATACAGTGTGTTATCTGCACTAAGCCTATACTATTCCTTCATTCATCAAGCAGATAAATTCATGAACCCAGTCATATCATTTATAGTTCAGTACATCTTTATTTTGAAACAGTTTAAAAGTCAATGGAAAGTCTTGGCTCATGATAATATGCGAAGCACAGACCGAGCTGTCTCATAAGTCCACAACATTTTTCTGAGCACGTCTTCCCAACACCCCGTCTGGTTTAATGCCCAATTACTATTGACACCTTTTGGATCGAAGAGAGGCAACGCCGTGTGATGGAGTCTCTCGTGCTGATGCCCCATGGGTAACACATGCCGGGATGGGGGGGGGGGGGGGGTACTCTTTTTTGTTTGTATGGATGTACCATAGACAACATGAAAATGGACCTAAAGGGATTCCAATTTTGTATGTAAAAATCAACCATACTTAGCTGAAAGCTAAAAATTACTATCTTTTCACATAAGATATGTAATAATGTTCCCAAACCTCTTTAAATCTATTTGAAAAGGGATAGGATCATCCAGTGGCGGCGGAAACATCAGCATTTAGGGGAACGGTGACAATTAGGGGAGGGGGAGGCTGACATATTTAATACATATGTTCTATGGGGCACTTTGCAAATTTTAGGTGGGATGCAGAGGGGGGTTCAATTTCTTGTTTTCCCTCTTCTTTTTTTTTAGGAGGGGGGGGGGGGGGGGGCTTGGCACGTCCACCGCTACTGCCGCCTATGGGATCATCCATTTACCAGAAGGGTCAAAATGAGACCCTATGGGGACATATTATGCCACAAATTAGGGCCCTACTTTGTGGCATAATTTGTCCCCATCTCATTGAGCTGAGTGCCACCCCCACTTCCCCTCCGGTCTTATGGTCCAACCCATCTCATTGAGTGCCATCCCCCCATCCCTCCGGTCTTCTTGTCTCTGACGAGGTGGAAAACCATGGATGGGAGAAGAAACCTATTTTATCATAGTGTCCCAGTTATAAGACCGACGCTGGAAAACTAGGGTGTTAAGGTTTATTTGCAAATAACTGGTCAGTTGCACTGGTCATCGGTCAGTGAAAAGGCCGTGGGTGTACATCTTATGTGCTGCACGTGGGAATTATCCAAGCCGGTAATTTCATTCATCTTTTTTTCCCCGATAACCCGACACCTTTCACCTTTTTATAAATTTAAGAGGTTATCACGAAACACTGTCGAATTTAAAACTTGAAAATAATGCATACATGCCAGTATCAATCACCTTCAAATTTCACCGTATCAATTTAGATCAAAATATTAATCATAATGTTATTCAAAATGTCTATAATAACATCAAATTATTTATACAACATTATCCGGAACTTGTTCTATGGGATATCAAAATAACCTAGCATTAAAGGTATTATTATAAGTCAAGATGTGTGAACATTGGCTATAGCTGAACTAGAGTTACAATACACACACGGACCATTGGATCAGAATGACATCCCCGCACCCTGTATCCGTGATTGGAGAGGTGTTGATACCCGCTTGTCTCATATCAAATTCTAGTAAAGAAGCTATATCACTAACCCCCTTAGATGATTTAACAGGAGGGTATACAACAATCGTAAATGTTTAGATTGTACTATACAGCAGTACATATATACCAACATACTTCCATTGATAGTGTCCACTTACAAAAAGCTGAAAGCTTATGCTTCCATATCTAGACCGTCAAAATTTCAGCTGGGTTTTTCAATTTTAAAGGCAAAATCTGGGGAGAAATAAATAGAAAAGTGTTGGATTTGTGGTGCAGTGTGGAGGGCGAGTGAGTGACGCCGGTCGAAGGCTTGTTTAGAATTCACCATGGGGAGAGCACAATAGAGCTTAGAGTTTAGGCTACGAGACAAAGCTCAATTTACTGGAGGCTGACATTCATTCAAAAGTAAAGGAGGTGTATGTTTTATGAAGAGCAAGGTGAGTACTGGGGACCATAGAGCCCCAGGCATATGTTGTATCTTTGACCTTACAGGGGAAGAAAAGAAGTTTTAGCATATTGAACGCTGAAGGGGATCGGCCAAGGTCTAGCTGGCTGGCTCTGGCTGGCTGGCTGTCAGATTTTCAAGTTCATAAAAGATTGAATCGTTAATAGGCAAATTGTGTGGAATATACGCTGCGAGCAATACACTGACATGTATATAATAGATGCAAAATTAGGGACTGGTCATTTTCAAGACATAACTTTCATTTTTGCACTTGGCTTCTCCCCGTGATTATATTGAATTTAAGACGTTTGTCATATTATGCTAAATTTTGAACATTCTTTGATGAGTTTTTACAGTGGTATCATCCGCATGCTGATTACTTAGAGCAGGTCTTTCTGCTGATCAAATGTGTACCTACCTCACTAAACATATTCCAAAACGTACCAGGCGCTCCTCGCTTATAATGGGTTAGTCAAATCAAATGACTCATTGTTGGTAGTGGTGGATGGTGGCTGTGAATTTTGGCAAACCATACGGAATTGCTATTACCAAAATGAGAACACATAGTATTGGCTGTGGCATCTGGAATGGATGGAGGTGGTATCACCTTTGTAATTTTGTCTTCGAGATATCATCATTATTGCAAAAAATATAAGATTACTATCCCAAAACAATACAGAAGATAAATGGGGAGGGCAAACGTAGTGCCAAAATTTAGGGGAGTTTTCGGAGGAGAGTTTACACATAATTATTTTAATGGGGAGTTATCGCAAAAGAAAGAAGAAAGTGCTATCGTAGAAAAGACAGGGCCAACAATAAACCTTTTTAACCTCGTATGCAAACATGGATCGATAATCTACCAAACAGGTCCCTATCTCTTCACATTTCTAGCCTTATTGCAAAGCTGGAGCCCTCCTTGTACATGTTGTAGGGCCACTAAAACCAGCCTATCCAGGGAAATACTATACTTAGATAGAATATAGAAACACAGAGTCAGCCATTCATGTAGCTAAAACAGGGGCGGTTCTCGGGTTGGTAGCGGTTCTCGGATTGGGAATTTTTCTAGCCTTAGATATACATGTAGTAGTACTAAGGTAGGACTACTGGTATGTGATATACCTTGCACGGTGACAGGACTTTTGAGCCGAGTAATTCTCCTGTCCCCTCTGTGTACATCACATGAGGGGAGAGGTTTGTTTGATAGATCCTTCAGGCTAACCTCAAACATGTAAGGTGCAAGAAACCCTAATCTACATTAGCTGCCAGGAACATAATACCAGTTGTAGCCTGGGCTTAGCCAGTGATAATAGCTCAAGTAATAGCAGGCAGCAATTACAAATAGCAATCTCTTGATTCAATGTCTTGATTTATAAGAAAATGTTGGCCAAAACTTCTGCACACACTTGTCAGCCTCCCCCAGGTACTCTTTGTAACGCCACTGTGATACAGTACAATAGCAGGGCATACTTGCGCTAAAACTCACCCATAAGTGCTTTTCTTTTTGAAACCATAGGGATTTGGGAAAATACCTGTTCAGAGTAAGCAAGGTAATAATTATTGTACCGGTATTGCAATAACAAATCATAACACTATACTGAGACAAGCTACTTCGTTGGGTCAACATTCTTCACGATATTATCGCTTCGAAAGTGGTGGCGCTTTCACGAGTTTGCGGTCAATGCTAACACACTGTGAGATATTATCCCATATACTCTTTTGATATAAAATAAGGCAAAAAATAAGGTCTGCCTCATATACATTTGTGAAAATAGCTATGATATAATGCTTTTTTTTGTTGAACAATTAGCTATGCTAAATGCAGGAATTCTTTTCTTATTGTGTTTTTGGACCACTTTTTTTTGCCACTTCGCAGCCAATTTTCTAATTTTTTCTTGTGACAACTAAAAAACCACACAAAAATTGGGCTCATCGCATAGGATTATGCGACAGAAGTGACTCCACAACTAATGCATGTGGGTATGTGAGACACAACATTTGTTTTCCTTAGCCTAACGAATACAGCAGTCTGAATTTTACCATATAAAAGGATATCATACAATATTTTCGTGAAGAACAACAAAAGACAATGGGCCAAATGTGATTGTTATTCTGCCATTCAACCAAAAGCAGTGAAGAATGGTTCCGTCTATGAGATAACTTCAAGGCGAAGAGCGTGCACAACAAACTGAACGAGCATTTGCCATAAAACTACACCGATACATCACACTACAACCCTATATTATGATTGACCTGTCCAAATAACCCAAATACCCACGTGAAGATCGCGGCATCGTCTTAGCTCCGGCGTCTCAAAAGGGTCCACTTGAGCACGGTACACAGGCTTTATAGAACGTGCGTTATTTGACGGAGTCCATGTTTGTATGCTACACTGGGTTTGGCTCTAGACACACATTTTATCACTACTTTCCTAATGCCAAATGTGTGTCTTAAGTAGACATAGCTCTACTTGCACAATTTTGTAGATTGAGGAATCTTTTTCTGGATGTTTGCAAACCTTAACAAACATTACGGACATAAGGATAGCAGTGTTAGAGAGAGAGAGAGAGATGAAAGGGAAGATCCTCAGTGATGCAAAAACATTAAAATAATAAGAACAAAATCATGATTGAAGGAATCCAAATATATTTCTTAATCATTGATTTTTTTTTGTATATAAAAGAAAAAGAGCAAATGTGAACAATAGCCCAACAGACATAACTAACAAGGTTAATGAACTGATTGATTAGAACTGGTACCTCTCTACAAAGAGCTCTGATGGGCCAATCAATTGGTTCACTGCAATTTTAAGGGACAAAGACAAAAAGTTGCAGTATCAGTAAAAATGTAATTTCTGTAGTCTATTTACCTTCCTCTGACGCAACATTAACACTCAGCGTGTATCTCCCACCTTTCTACGCATGTGTAAACGCCAGTGCCTAAGGTTAGCGCATTTATGTATTGTAATCAGTGGATGGCGTAGTGACGTCACGGTCTTGTGGAAGAAATCAACTACAGAGCAATTTTGGTCTTCAAAATATAGCCCACTAATTGATTGGGGTATAAGTATCACTTACACATAGGCATTGATTCTGGGATTTTTGTAACAATTTCTTGGATATCAGTCCTAAGCTTTTTGTTGTTGACGAATATGCAAAATGTTATAAAATGAGATGAGGGTTACCCAAGTCATACATTGGATGCTGTTGCCTTTTGCTTGTCTGTGACAAAATCCCCTTAAATATGGGTACCATATACACTCAAAAAGAACATCTGCAAATAGCAATGCAAGTACACATTCATCAAGATTTTTACAATTGATATTAGTTTTTCCAAAAACATTTAGCTAATTTATCTTAAAAGCATTCTACTACAATAATTCCTCGAAAAAAATCTTAAGACAAGCCTCTAAAATCTGTGCAATATGTTTAGACCTTGTGATTTAAGACTCATTATAGTATCTGTATATATGTTCTTGCTTTCCAAGTATAGCTATAGCTCGTGCATTAAAGCTTGGATATTTACTGATGACTGATGCCAATGAAGATTACAAGAGAAATGATTTGACTTACGCAAGCAATAGCCGTCATTATGGCGTCTTACAAACATCTCTGTATGACATCCAAAGGTAGGTGGGGGGGGGGGGGGGGGGGGGGGAGAGAGAGAGATTTAATCAATGGACTGATGCTATTGATAATCTTTTACCCCGATAAAATTTAAATATATTAAAAAGTATAATAACTGTAAAAACATACACTTTGATCACATAGCTGATATTCTAACATTTGGAGCAATTTTTTTAAGGAGATGGCTGCAAGAATCAGGTTTACATTTTGGAAGAAATATTCCACAACTATAGTCTTTTTTTCTTTTTTTAAAACAATTAGCCCAAATATTCTCACACTACCAAGAATCAATATAATATTATTTTAAACTTCAATATGGGTTCACCCCAACCAGGCTTCTCGTTACATTGCATTTTCGCGTCTGAGGACGCAATATTTTTGCTAAAAACACAGTACATTTTAAACTGGACTCTTCATTGCGTCCAGCTGGACGCAATAATTTTTAATCGTGTGTCAAGATAATTTTGCACGTGTAAGCTTACAAGTATCAGTTTTTGTGACAATCCGAATCAAAGTATTGATTGATAGGGATAGGTTAATTACAGGTAACATTTGAGAATTGGTAGATTATGGGGTCCAGTGGACCCCATAACACATTTTACCTAACGAGAAGCCTGATCCCAACCCCCCACCCCCATTAAAAGTGGCTAATTTTATGTGTGATTATCAGCGTTGCATTACATTTTGTTTATGTTTTATGTTATGTTTACAACTCACAAAATAGGAAATTTTCTCATTATTATCTTTCCCACAACACAAAACACACACAAAACCTTTTACCCAAACCTCACCAAACACTAACTGCATCACAAAAAACACACCTTGAGTTCAAAATTTGAAACCTATAAAAGCTTGGAATAATGTAGTGAAGTTGAACACTTGATTACTGGCATAGACCCGAACTGCCTGGGGGACAATCGGGGACAACCCCTTCAATAACTCGCTCATTTGCCGTCTTTTCACGACAACGACGATGAAAATAGTGCGAGAGAAAAAGAGCGAGGGAAGGGAGAGGAGAAATAACATCCCCCATCAGCTATAAAGAAGATTGTGCAACCAATTCACACACAATCTTGAGACATTTTTTAACCGCCTCTTCTTCTTAGCTGTATATACCTTGAAGGGATAGGGCGCTGTTGTCGTGCACTCACTCACACAATTGGAGGAAAAGAAGCGAGATGCCATTTCCTCCCGAGCCTTGGTGTATTTTTATTTAACGCGTCTCCAATCTAGACACGCGTGACAAAGTACTTTTATTTCCCGGGCATTGTGACTCGCTCGTGGAGTAGTGTGACTTTTAGCGGCATTAAATTAGAACAACATATCTCCAGGATTCATGAGATTTTTACATCAATTTTGGTCGCCCCCTTTAGCGGTCTGTCGACTAAAAAGAAAGAAAGCTAAGCTAAGTTTAGTCAATGAATCAACGTTGCTAATGTCTTACCGTGCCCTTGCATATCATTCTGTCGTGAAGATGGGTGGCTAAAATCTACCTGTTCGACAACCTAACGGCTCCGATATAAATTTGTAAAATAAACAGAATCATCTGGAGCAATATCTTGACGTGACACTGCATACACATTTATCACTCAGACTAAAACAAACTCAAAAACCTAATACGCAAATGTGTACCTTTTTCTCAGCCCCCTCAAGGCACCCAAATACAAATTTGCCCGCGATAATTTTTGGTCGGTCAACGTATGCATGGAGCGAGATCAGTTGTGAACTAAAGTGGCTTTCCATTCTTATTGCTTTTACTGCGATATTTGATGACTGCTGGTGATCTAGCATACGGTAGAAGTGCTTATATAACGCATCAGATGTACACGCTAAGAATCCTTAATGAATGTGATTAATACCAGAAAAATACTAATCAAAGACCTTAGCGCAAGAATTACGCAATTCCATTTTTGTCAACAAATTTGGATTTGTAGCTGTTTGTGGTAAAAAATATTTAAATTTTGGCTGAGCCTGTATTCATAAACTTTTCCAATAAAGACACCATATCTGAGTTCCATCTCATTTGCAACTTCTTTTAATATTTTACAATCTGTATATGTTGGTGCACTATATCAACAATGGACTTAAGTGTACTTGTTGTAAACTGCTCACAAAAAGTATCGAAACACTTAGAAATGATCCAATACATAACGGCTCGAAAGGGTACGCATTAATCGAAGCAAAGAACCAAGTGCATAATTTTGTTCTGAGTATTTTCAAAAGTGACACTCATCCCTATTGAAAAGCACAAATCTGATCATTTTAAACAGTAATGCAAACCTCTTTCTATAGGATGATAGTCACTTTTGAAACTGGACCCACGACCATTGAAATGACAATAACTTCGCTCCGCAACATCGTATCTAATCGATCGAGGTGTCAAAATACGCAGAACAAAATTATGCACTTGGATATTTGCTTCGATTAATGCATACCATTTCGAGCCGTTATATATTGGATTATTTCTAAGTGTTTCGATACTTTTTGTGAGCAGTTTACTTCAGTTTTTAACAGTGTTCTACATATCCTAACCAAAGCAACCTTAGGCCAAAAAAAATTAATTGTTTGGTTGTCCTCGACCGCCCGCACGTAATTTCAGGGCCGCACGAATATGTTTTTTATTTTTAAAAAGTTTTTATTTCATTTTTTTGAACAATTTGACAGCCCAAATGTATCGTTTTAATATACAACCTAAGTATTCGAACAGACCAACTCCGTTTCATCAGCAATCTAAACACTGCAACATCATCTCAGTACGCAATTCCATGTAACCAGTGGTTACACGATGTTCATTGTATAACATCGCACGGGCGTCGGGACTATTAAAAGGACTATAAATACAAAAATTCGCTGAACGTGCAATTAATGAATTTATTTTAAAAATCGTGTTATGAGAAAATATAAAAAAATGTTTTTTGGGGTATATTTGTACAAGAAAATTTCGCAAAACAGCTTCATTATTAATTTCAACACCGTATAAAACATTTTTGTTCTGCATTTAGTACGAAAAATATAGGTTTTATTAATATTTTCATGCGTAAATTGCTAAAGCTTGCACATCAACTCAACGTTCTTTTAGGCAAAACAAGACAAGAATTGTAATGGCAACCTACGCTGTGTCTACCCATCGCGACGCTCGTTTTAAAAATGTTACTTGAATGAGTTTGCAGTGTTGCAACTCATTCAACAATAGTGGAGGTTTACATAACCGACATTGAGAACGTGGGGAACTATGCAGAGCTTCACTACAACACTACAATACCTGGGACTGAGTTCCCATTTAATTTAAAAATAAAAATAAAAATAAAAATAAAATAAAAATCCGCCCGCCCGCACCTCAACTCTCAGCTGTGTGGAGGACAACCAAACAATTAAAAAATTTTGGCCTTATAGAGCAGTGGTTCCCAACCTATGGGGCGCGACCCCAGTTGGGGTCGCGACGCACTTTTTGTGGGGTCGCGGACTAGCATAATTTAACAAAAATAAAATGTTATGTTTTTGTACTGTACTTTAGTGTACTCTACTGTATAGTTATATAGCAAATATCATGGTAGCCCATTTCAAAAAAGGTTAACATTTGACAAAATTTGACCATTTTAGCATAAAACTTCAAATTTTGTCGCGCTGCGCGCACATTTTATCACCATGTTAGGTATAATAAGACCAAATATTGCAATTTGCTTACCAAATTAGTTAAAATTAGACCAAATTTAACAGTTTTAGTGTAAAATGGCAAAACAAATTGCGCGCATTTTTCAATTCTTTCCACCACCTAAATTGTTTCTTGCTCCTCCCCCCCCATTTATTATTATGCTGGTGCCGCCACTGGTGACTTTGTTCTGTGAGGGGTCGCGCTCTGATGCTGGTTTCTGAAATGGGGTCACCACCAGAAAAAGGTTGGGAACCACTGTTATAGAGCTTCAAATAAAGAATATACAAGGTGTCCCAGAATGATTTATACTGTGTTTGAAAAAATAATAACAACATACACTGTTAAAAGCGTTGTTTAAAATATTAAACAACCACAAGTTAACCAGTGAATCGCTCAACGTTGTTTAACATGTTGCTCAAAATTTAATCAACTTGTTCAAAATTTTGAGCAATATTGTTTAAAATGTTAAACAACGTTGACGCGATTCACTGGTTAACTTGTGGTTGTTTAAAATTTTAAACAGCGTTTCAACAGTGTACGCTTTTTATGGGTTTCAGAGGTAATGTTGGTCATACTTGAAATTTACCATTTTTACAAAAGATTCCATATTTTCTGTCAGAAACATCCATTTTTTTAAATTCAAAATTCCTAGTAAAGCTTAAATATATATTCATGTTAGTATCATAAGCACGGTGTTTATAACCACGGTGTTCATATATCTAAATAAACGTACCTTTCCTGGTATAAATAATTCTGAGACACTCTGTAGAGGGAAAGTTCCTGTTTGATTAAGTGAATGAGGAATAGCTGCCTTATTTCCAATCAAGCAAATGAGCATACAGCTGCCTTGACAAACTGTTGCAGGTGGATGGACATTACAAATGGATTACAAATAGCTACATAGTACAACCCCTGGGCCGGGGGGTACTCAGATAATTTTTTTATCAATGAAAATTGACCCAAACATTTACCAATTTGGGGGTGGGTGGACCCATATATTTACCAGAGACCCATAATTGTATGACATAATTGACAGATTTTGCTGAAATTTCTGTGAAAAACAGCAAATTATGGATTTTAGACCCATACATTTACCAAAAATGGCTTTGTATCTGGACATCATACACAAAATGTATCATACAATTTATGTTGGCAGGCGAAGTTCACAGCAGAAAGAGGTTTGATTAATATGGTGTTCCAAATAGATTCCCCTTTGCCCTTTCATAGATTGGTCACCCTCTTCTTAAACCCATTCACCATTCTTTTTCAGAAAACAGGTACATGTATTTTATCCAAACATTTTTTTAAACAGGTAAATGTATGTCACCTCAAATATTTATTGACTCTATTACAGTGCAATGATTTTTCAATGAGGAAAAAAAATTGTGTGTGTGTTGCCCTCAAGTGCCTCAAAAGTTGGATCGGTCGGTCATTGTCTTTTTTTTTGCTGACACATTTTACTGACTGTGGTTCATGACAAGACAAAAATTGGTAAATGTCGATTTGACCAATATTTCTAGTGTGATAATATTTTAAAAAGCAATCTATTCAGTCAAACTTATTCAATTCAAGCAGAAAATAGTAATATTTTGACAAATTGGTTAAAATTTAAATATTAAAAAAAAAATGTGACCCTGATTTTTTTTAATTTAAGGGTTGATCGCTGCGGGCAACCATCAATTTATTGTATTAAGTTGCAAACATTTGGTTTCAGCTTGCTGAACATCTCCACGAAAATAAATTCATCATGTTCTGGTCAGAGCTCAGTATAACTTGCTAACATTTTGTAACCTGTATGAAGAAGTTCACTCTGTGCCACAATATTGAAATCAGTGGACCAGTTGTACAGCCTCAAGGAAAATGAATACATTTTACCTGAAAACAAATTGTGGCCACGCAAACAACGATCTCTCCACCTTAATTTAAATCAACAATCCGTGTCCATTTTCCATATTATGTAAATTGCTCGCCAGCAATCATGGCGTTAAATTGCTTAAATGCAGCTCCCTGCTATCCAATTGCATACAAATGTTGCTAGCCAGTCCAAATATTATTGAATGGTCTTGAGGGATACATCAATCCCAGCCCATGAAAGCAACTTGAACTTGCTTCATTACAGCGCTCCATTCAGACGTTATGAATGCATGCATGTTGGTCTTGTTAGACACAACATTCAATTACCCTTAGACAGCGGGAATTGAAAACACAGCCAAAGACAAAAATATTTAACAACAGATCCTCATAGTATGGAAACACAGAGCGAATGAAGTACAAAATGTACCAAATGGGCATAGCAAAACAATCAAACAAAGGGCTGCTCGCGGGCAACCGGAAGTAGCCGTGAATGGTCAAACGGTAACCAAGGACGCCCACAATTAGATGACAATGACCATTGACAATTACCGCTTCGGTGGTTAAAAGAGTTTGGGCTTTATTGAGCCCAAACTATATTATGAGAGGGAGGGATGGGGAAATACCCCCTAAACTTCCCGAAGTAATAAATGAAGCTTCATGTAGTTAACTTTTTAATCAAATATAACCTATTTGTCAAATGTATGAATAAAGATGTTGAGGTTACCAGGTAACCTTTAATTTGGGGCAATAAGTTCACACCATCTTGGACAAAAAAATGAATGATAAGAATTGTAGACCAACAAATTATATAGTTAACATCAATACCTTTTTCAACTCTGTAGCTTTCGGGATCGTCGATCCTTTTAATCAGCGTAGTGTTTGCTGCCCTCACACCTTTTGGGGCAATCATGTGACAGCAGGTCATTGTAGATGGCGGGTAGGTCATAGCCAGTGTCTCTTTAAGGGTCGGTTACTGTGTCCTTATTTTGATAGCCTTTCTTATCATAATGCTTCCAAAATTGATCCTCTCTGGAGATAACGTCAGTCACATGACAAGTGAGGGCGGCAAACACTACGCTGAATGAAGGGATCTCGATGAACTTTAAAAAAAATGGCTCGTAAAAGCACTTAAATTTCCCAGATTTTACCCGAATGGGTGCAATTCAGCCGAACGATAGTCAGAGGTGGGGGATGGGCTGGGGGTGCAGCCCCGTCCCCTGTCCTGCCCCCCATGGACATGTTTCCCTACGATTAAACCGTTTTAGTCATAATCAGATGAGTTTTTCTGTTAATGATTCCGCGATATTCAACCGCTATTGCACAAGAATAATATTAACAATACTAACATTAATAATAGTGAATCGAAAGTATAAGCATCATAAACACAACAATGGATGTATTTCATAAGGTGAAGTCCCTGAAGTGGTTTTGGGTAGGTATATTCCATCCCATAAACGGTCATCGCTTGTCTTTGAAGGGAGTGGGGTGGGGTGGGGTGCAGCTCCCTGCCCTGCCCCCATCCATGGACATGTTTCCCTGCGATTAAACCGTTTTAGTCATAATCAGATGAGTTTTTCTGTTAATGATTCCGCAATATTCAACCACTATTGCACAAGAATAATATTAACAATACTAATATTAATAATAGTGAATCGATAAGTATAAGCATCATAAACACAACAATGGATATGTATTTCATAAGGTGAAGTCCCTGAAGTGGTTTTGGGTAGGTATATTCCCGTCCCATAAACGGTCATCGCTTGTCTTTGGAGTGCAAAGCAAAGCTATACAATCATAGTTCAACGTTGTCCATGTTTGTCTACGGTTCTTTAATTTCCTATAAAACTTCCGAGGCCACTGTCTTTGTTCAGTCAATACACATATGTAAGTATGTATTTGTTCGTACGTATGGGAGATTTTTACCGCCGGAGGATGAGAACTATTGGCTCATAGTCTAAGAATTGTTATCCCGGCCGTTGTTGCTATCGATAGGTTTATTTACGGAGGAATACTAAAACTGAAGCACAAAACTAAACCCCCTCCAAATCCCGATTCTATTCCTACACACCCCACACACATTCCACACAAATATTATCATTAAATGTATTAATTAATCACATACCATTATATCTTAACACATTCCATGAGGCTATTGACCATATATACAAAACAGATTTTTCAGACACTTTTCCTAAATTTCAAGGTCTATCTCAAGGATTACTGAACCAATACTAGGCATGTTTGTACTTATTTCGATGCATTTCTCAAAGTGATTCCAAATATGTTGATGATATTAAATAATTTTGACATTTTTGAAAACATTTTGTGAAATGTTTGAATGTCGTCTGCAGACGCCTGCCGAGTGGAAACGGTTAACTTGTTCTACCGTCCTCTCATCCTAAACAGCAAAGATTATTTACATGTATCTCACACTATCTATAGTTATACCCTTTTATTTTCTCGCGTAGGACTTAATTACTGTGTAAAAAGAGCAAATTCAGAAAAAAATCTTCAGTTGGCCAATTTTGAGAAGTTCGATACAATGATTAAAAATTACTGTAGCACAAATAAATTCATCATATTGATACCGGTAACCATGGTAACTGACCTTTACACCCACTATTGCATCTTCATGATCAACACCACCACTATCCTTGTCCATATAAAGAAGACCAAGTTTTATGTTCTATGAGACCGACAAGACAGCAATCCTCAGTCGTTACTCATCCTCTATTGCGGCGAAGACAACGATGGGTGAATATTACGAGTGATGTTCTTCGTAATTTACATGATGTTTGTTTATCATCAAACGAATTACTACAGAAGGCCACAGACCAGGTTGGTATGTCAGGTAGAATGATGCGCCAGCACAAGATAGTCAGAGTTTTATCTGGTAATGTGATGCTGTGGCAAGAATGGTTAATACTTTCCACATGGAAGTTGTTTGCAGACAACAGTTTCGACTGACGACAACATTTCACAAAATGTTTCAAAAATGTCAAAATTATTTAATTTCATTACCATTTTTGGATTCACCATGAGGAATGCATTGAATTAAGTACAAACATGCCTAGTATTGGTTCAGTAATCCTTGAGTTGTATCTGGTAATGTGACGCTGTGGCATTAGCATTCTTAATACTTTCCATGTAGCAGTTGTCTGCAGACGACAGATACAAAATTTCACAAAATGTTTCAAATATGTCAAAATTATTGAAGGTCATTACCATATTTGGAATCATTATGAGAAGTGCATTAAAATAAGTACAAACATGCCAAGTATTGGTTCAGTAATTCTTGAGATAGACCTTTTAAAGTTGGGAAAGGTTTCTGACAAATCTGTTTTGTTTATGGTAAAACAATAGCCGCATGCAAAGTGTTAAATCTCTTACACGCATTTATAGCATATCATTCATAGAATGATACATCACACATTCATGCGTCAAAAGGTGATATGACGGGGGCAGTGATTCATAAAAAGGCAATTTTTGTTCAATCAACAATGTATTGTGTTGGCAGAACACAAGTTGTGTGATCTATTAATGTGTTGCTGTATAACCATCAACAAACAAACAAATCATTTTCAAAACCCAAGATTTTCATTTTTGTATTCTTACCACTGAAATTATCTTTCCCTATGAACTTTTCTCGCACATTCAACCATTAGAAAGATGTCATCACTAGACACTGAAAGCAACTGATAATGGATAACAGTAATATTTGCCCCCATTCCATGAAGACTTTTTTACCATTTATCTCTGGTCTCTTTTAAAATAAGATTTATCAGCCTGCTTTAATCTTCCTCTCAAATTCAAATGTCGCAAAATCCTCATTCTGTAACAATAATATTTCAATCCAATTTTTTGAAATAAATGAAAATAGTGCATTGCGCTGATGAGTTGTGGCCCGGGTGTAGTGCTTTAACACTTTCCACGCGGCAGGCGGCTGCAGACGACATTACAAAATTTCACAAAGTTTTACAGCTCTTTTTTTTCTTTATCAAAGATATTTTCATGAACACGTGAGTTCTTGCCATACAAATTTAGAACAAACCAATTTCCATGACCTTATTTTTCACCAACAAAAATATCTTGAAAGCTACGGAGCTCAACCACCATGGTTCGAAAAAGGCATCTAAATTAATCCTTACAAAAAATATCAGTATAAACCATTCAAACCAAATGCGAGCACCCTCCCCCGGGGGGGGGGGGGGGGTACTTTCGCCAAAATCGTACATGGATGTGCGTGCCGGACTTCGAAAATGTGACTTTCTCTATACCTATTTTTTGGCCAATTTCCCACCCATCAATATACCAATTTTGTTAGAAAAGCACCCAGTTTTCCACAAATTGGGCGCTTTTGACCAAAAAATGCCTCAAAATACACCCAATTTATTTATGCCTTTGGTCTGTGATGAAAACCACCCCCATCGCTATACCAATTGTTTGCGAAAAGGCACCCCAAAAGGCAGGCACATATACGTATACCATATGAATGTGAGAACTCCCCCCCCCCCCCCCCCCCGGGACCCTCCCCCACCCCTTCCCCCAACATCGCCCTCCTTATTAGATGCCACACATTGAGAACATTTAGTGTAATTACAGGTCCAACAGCTACATTTTCTATCCAACATGTAACCATTAACAAACATCAACAGACAACAAAGTTTGTCTGAATTTGTTAATGCCAGACTAGCCAAGCCATTCCTTACACCTGTCAAATTCTTAAACCATTTAATAAAATGAGTACATTTTTGCGCTTAGGCAATGAAAAAAAGAAACCCTGTTGTACGGGCAAACGGACCTCTCAGGTCGGGGTCGGTCGGTCAGACTTTTCTTTTCTTTTCTATTTTTCCCTTGATAATGACCGTAATAATCCCAACAAATCTGAAAACATTTTGCTGTATTTTTTGACAAGCAGAAACAAAAATTTGAGTCAGTATTTATTTGCGCGTACAAAATTGTTTTTCACCAATTTCTAAACAAATTAGGTCGGCCAGGCCCGTACAACAACAATTTCTTTTTTTCGTCGCCTAGAGTTATTTTTTAGCTTTTGCTCATGGACATGAAAATATAATCATGCACATTATCTTGGTTATGTAAGCCTATATTTGTTGGTACATACAATTTTATCTTATTCAAATTTATTGATAAACAGAGTTCTCTAAATGTTGCAGACTAAAAGTGCACGAAAACAATCAATTATGGCCAGGAATTTAACTAGCTACTTTTACTTTCTGTAATTTTAGAAATGGGGGTGGTGGTGAAAAAGTGATGATGTGATTGCTGGCAACATATGCTACGATGTAACAACCCAGAACAGGAGGACGAACAAACGTTTTCTGAATTATCCGCTGTAATTTTGGTAATGATTTTGAACACACCTGTTTAAAGCTCACCGGTTTCACATTATTTGATTCAACTATATATTTACAAGGAGAAAAAAATGGGCAATGTATGCTTTAAAAATGTATGGAGGAGTCTGGCCAAAACGTTAAGGAAAGAGAGATGGGCACTCCGCACGCGAGCTTAGCTTTAAACACCCGAACATAATATAAGCTTAAACTTAAGCCCCCCCCCCCCCCCCCCAAAAAAAAGGTTAGTCTAAGAAACCTGGAAGAGACTTTTTTTCGTTTGGAAATACTGAGTATTAGCAATAAATTATAAGTGATCAAACTGATTTTGATCATTATTTTATTAAGAGTTTAGCCTACATTGAACTTTGAAAGTGTTCAACAAAATATGTCTATGAGCTACCTCCCCAATTCCAAAGAGATCTTTCAATTTCTAACTAAAATCATCATTAAAACATTCGGAATTGATTGGTATATGATTGGTACATGTTTTTGTTTGGCTTTAGTTAGGCAATTTTGTTGTTGTTATGTTGTCCTCGACCGCCCGCTCGTCAGATTTAGGGCCGCTCCGATTTGTTTTTTAATCTTTTTTTTAATCTTTTTTTTTAACAGTTTAAAGGTAGATGACCCGATCACATTTTCGTAACACAGAATTATTTCAAACATACAGAGATTTTCATATCATATGAAAGCTCGTATTTTTCTCATCATCATACTGAAATTTGACGGCCTAAATCGGTATAATTACGGAGACATCTATGAAATAAAGTCGAATTACCACTAATGGTGGTAACCACCGATATAGTTTGTGTACTACTCAATGGGTACAGTTCACAGCATCTTGTGCGTCTAAAATAAGAACCATTAGAGCTATGCAATTCAAACTTTGGAACACGACTTTTTTAAGGATGACCTATCATGTAGAATAGAAAACTTCAAGTTGAAAATCAGAACATCTACCTTTAAATGGCATTGAATATTAAACTAAGTGTTTATAACATATGTGCGACTCTTAGTGCGATTTCAATTTCTTGTTGGCTGAACATTGAGCTTCTGCTGGTATAAGATTTTTTTATTCTCAGGAATTATTTTTCCAACGACCTCTTTATAATACTTCAGCAAAGATAACTCGCTCTAAACATCTATACATCGGACATAAATAACCCCCTATGCACTGAACAGTTAACAGCTGAGTGTCGGCCCAGGCAAATCCAGGCCAATAGTCTAACCGGCATGGATTGTTTGGGAAAATGTAAAATTAGCGTGATGGGGTTCACTGTGCGCAGAGCTTAATAGGTCTAACTGGTTGTATGGGGTCACGCCAAGTCAACATTGTCAAAAACCATGAGGGAATTAGCACACCTGACGGTTACCGCATTGGTGATGTATGCACGTGTGTTCCGTCGTCGTCGGCAAAGAGGGTTATACCTGCGGTGATGTTTTCTTACTAGATTTAGGTGATTCACTTTTAATTTAATTTTATTTAAAGGATGTCAAGTTCGGTTTCCGTTTATCCTCATCCTCTTGAAATGAAATAGTCATACAGACAATATGTTAGTAATGAAAATTTAACACTTAGGATCAATAAAAAAAGAGATTTATGTTGAATTCCTTCTGCCCAAAAGATTTAATTCATTTTAAAAAAAACGCAAATTGTTGAAGGGGGACAAATGGTGAAATGTACACAATTTTTGTCAAGGAAACAAGATTATAAACGTAATTAATGGTACATGTAATCAAATTATCACTATGTCAAACTGGATCACATTTCGAGTTCTGAACAGTGGCGAAGCTAGGTTATTCATATGGGGGGGTGGGGGGCAAGAAATAAAAGTGAACCGACAAGACTTATTACCGACAACTAATTTGACAGTCATACTGCATGCTATAATCACTTCGATGGCGAATTGTACAGATCCCCTGTTTGAATTTTTATTACACTTTGTATTTGATTTTCGGACCTCTCAGGTAAAGTCGGTTAGTTGGGGCTTTTGGTACATATTCAACAATTTTTGAATTTTTGAATAATTTTCAAAACATTTCAAAAGATTTAATGAACATTTTAAAATTCTTTTCTACAACAAACATTCTCAAATGAAAAAAAATATTGAGCGGTCAGACCCATAAAACAAGGTTTTCACCCCTTGGCCGAAGCCTTTAACCTTAACCTTCCTAGACACTATGATTCACTACGGCCAAAAACAATGTCCACATGCATGCTACAGCATTGATTGGATGATGTCATCGTCCGAGCTGATATGTGGGTACGAAATCGCTGCCTGGGCAAGCGTTGGCAGGTAAGCTCAGTGGTTTAGGGATGCGGCGGTGGTGATCGGAGAGCCTGGGGGTTGAATCCCGGGGATTCGTGGCAATTTGTTAGGTAACAAATTCATACTTGGTCCCCCTCCCCCAGTTTCTACACAAAAACAGCCTGGCTGGTTAGGGTTAATATGGTAGTGATCCTGGATATAGGTTATGACTCTCCTTCTGCAAAACAAAAAGGGTTACCTGCATGGACACCTTCTTACTCAATTTAATGTTTAACCATCCATCACCTTTATTTTGTTAAAAGGATGTTCAAAATATATTATCAAATTGTGTTCTATCTCATTCTGGTCATAAACAGGTTAAACAAGCTCCATTAAAAGCTATATATAGGTACAAAGAAGATTTTAAGGTCTTCCCACAATGCATTGCACGAACGCCAGCCAACTAAACCTTTTTTCACACGATGAAGTTGAGCTCTAAGTTTTAGAAATAAGAAAAGGGAACACTGATAGCTAATTTATTCATTGGTAAACTAGAACCTAATAGCTCCAACGATGAACACGCTATGAAGCCATGATTGTGCGCATATGTCAATAAGGTTTATCGTAGATAGAAAAAAAACCATTGATTATCCTATTCTGATGCATTGTGGGTTCGCAAACGGAGCAGATTTGCACCCACAATCCACCCACAATGCATCAGAATAGGATAATCAATGGCTTTTTTTCTATCTACGATAAACCTTATGGGAACCAAGACAAATTGGAGACCAGAATTAGGGCTTTTTGTAAAAACACAATGCATTGTGGTGGTGTCTTTAAAATCTTCTTTGATATACAGGTAGATAGTGAGTGGATAACCTGATGTAGAATCTTTCTAGATTTATGGGTCTTACCATCATCTGGATTTTGTTTTGGGTGTTGAATACCGACACCAGATTTATTAAAATAACGTGGTTTATCGTGTTTTTGATATTAATAATTATTAAAAGAAGATTTTAAAATAGCAATGGATAAGGTCTTTTTTTCTTTTTTTAAGGGAATGGTAACCATCTACATTTTGTTTCGCTCAAAAAATATGATCTGTCTCAGGAATTGAATTTGGTTAAATATTTGTGTGTTGACAAAAAACCACCTCTGTTATACGGGCGGACGGACCTGTCAAGTAGGGTCGGTCGGTCTGCCGATTTTTTTTTTTAAACCTAAAATGTCACCAAAATCTACAAAAAACATATTATTTTTAAATGAGTTAAAAAAGGCTGATTTGACATGATTTGAGGGAAAAAAGTATCTGAAAAATAAAAATAAAAAATTCTTGGGAAAAACGCAAAAAGTGGGTTGGTCTGGCACGTAAAACAGGGGGTGTTTTTTTTCCTTGCCTTAATATTAATACCTCACTGTTTTTATATCAGGACTTTATTTAGTATGTAACCTTTTTAAAAAAATAGGACTTTACTAAACAAATTGTTGTGATTTATTATATTCATTTAAAGAAAACAAATTGTTGATTCCAAGAACTGAATTTAGTTCACTTAGAAAATCTTCAAGAACTATCAGAGAAAACCAAAAGAGCAGTATAGGCACATTACACACAAAATGTAGTCAGACTGACTAAGGCCAGTGTTTAAATAACTATGCACATTTTTGGTCAACATTTGACCCATTTGTTTAGGGTGTGTGCATGATTTGGCTCCGTTGTTTTTAAGAGTGTATAATACCACTTTCAATTCCAATGACCACCTCCCCTCCCCCTACATACATTGCTATATAAGGATATGTTGTAAAATGACCTTTGACCTACATATCCAATCGCTCACACATGCCTAGCTCACCCCTTTGTGTTGGAGATAACCCGTAATACCCCTCCCCGACAAAACAATGATAATTTCTTTTGAAAATCAGACATCATATGTGAAAGGTTTCAATTTATAAAGGAAACCGCTGAACAAATTCCATATTCCGTAAACTAGAAAGAAATTGCAAACAGACTGCGGAGCTGATGACTCTCTAGAAATCTTGGTGATGGCTGCATATTTGATAACATCTTCACAAATCTGTTATGAATGACAATGCCCATCATAAATGTCACTCATTTGTGAATCGTAATAGCTTTGTGGGGGTGATTTACATCTGGACAAGTTATCGGGCAACTGAAAAAGCTTGTCTCTTGATGGCATAGATTGCTGGGTAGTACTGAAATGTTACATGTTTAATGAACATAACACTTTCCACACAGCTATTAGTTTTGCCATATATACAAAACAGATTTTTCAGAAACCTTTCCCAAATTTCAAAATCTATCTCAAGGATTACTGAACCAATACTAGGCATGTTTGTACTTATTTGAATGCATTTCTCATAGTGATTCCAAATATAGAGATTGAATTCAATAATTTTGACATTTTTTAAACATCATGTGACATTTTGGAATTGTCATGTGCAGACGACTGCCGCATCGAAAGTGTTAAGTAACAGTGAACAACAGCGTCCAACAAAATTGTCTTCAAAATTTGTTACGATATGTCTTGATATTAGGATGCTTGTACTTAATTTGAACTCTATCCAAACAAATCTTATGTCTCATAAATGAGTAAGAATACCAGACTCTCAACTTAATTGTGAAATTTGGGCTTCAGATCTCAGAATTCACATCTCCTAGATTCAGGTGAGTTTGTGTGGCCCAGTGGAATGAGAACTGCACTCATAATCGGAAGGTTGTGAGTTCGAGTCCCACTGCGGCCAACGTGTTGTGTCCTTGGGCTAGACACTTGACCGCACTTGCCTCTCTCTCCATTCAGGTGTAAACATGGGTAGCTGCTTGGGGATATATAATCACAATCTAAGTGTCTGATAGGAATAAGCGAAATTATCAGTATTTGTATGATGTGCAGCAAAACCGAAGTGAAGCAAACTGATTCTTATGTATCCTATAGTGGTAGCGGAATTAAATGTACGCGCTTTGAGCATAATCGGAAAAGCTAAAATATTATTTTATTTTATTTTATTTTTATTTTTTTTAAATTAAAAAAAATTTAAAAAATGATTTAGTTTGGGATGATAAAGTTAGAACAGGTTTAAAACATCTAGGCCTATATCAATACTAAGTAGGACAGGACTGGCCAGTGATGTAGTAGCAACATACCCCGCTGTTAGCCTGCAATGCGTCTCTACACAGCAACATTCCTATCTCGCTGGGTGTACGGTCGGTCGGGAAGTAAATGAGGGAGCAAATGCACAACCTATGTCCTACTAATCATATTTCAAATTATCAAAGCGATTGGACTACCGTAAAAGTGGAATTTTTCGCGCTACATTTATATTCACGCTTTTTGCGCTAAAACCAGCAAGCACGAAAAATAAAATGCACAAATATATTACTTTTGTATGTAGGTCTATGTAAGTAAGCTCAAAATCGAGACAATAAAAACAAGCAAAATTGTTCAAAATATGCGCGAAGCGCAAACAATTTCCATACACAAAAATTTCCACTTTTACAGTATGAAGGCAGGTAACTAAGATAAAATCTTGGAATTAGTTAATAGTCAGAAAAACCTGTTGACACATTGTACCTGAATGTATCACACAAAAGGTAATATCTTCAAATCAGTGTGGGGAAAAGTTAAAATTTCTGGAGACAAATATGGGGGGAAACCTGAAAACTGTTTCCATTGAACTAGAGGTTTGAATTCAGATTTGAAAGGGAAAAAAATTACATTTTATGCTCCTAACTCCTTTCAAAATATTGTTTGTGTTTTCCTTCTAATTGTAATATTTCAAATCCAACTTCAAAATCTATGGGGGGGGGGGGGGACAGGCCTCTGATCGGGGTGGGGGGGGCACAACTGACCTTTTTTTGTATATATACATAGAGTTTGTCATTCTATTTGGGGGGGCATAAGAGGGGAAAGCCTTCTGGCAGAGGGGAAACCCCTGCCCCCCCCCCCTCTAGTTACACCCCTGTTATTTACGCTGTAGCTGTAAATCTTTTCTTTACCACTTTTACGTCTGAGGAGGTTCCACAAGGCATCATCCATCTCCCGCATCCAAAAGGATGAACCAGCCGTCATCAGGGGACATTTCATCACCCCTTGTCCAATAATCAAAATTGAGTTCATTATCTGGCCTACTTCATTCACTCATCTTCCGCAAAAAAAAAATTAACAAAGGCAAAAAAATAATTTTCTCTAATCATATCAGTCAGTGTTTTAAGCCGCGTCTTTTCTATTTCTTACACAGCGTATAGTCTGAGGGCGTCTTCCTTCTCCATGCTGAGTGTCCGTAACGTAACACCTGCCTGATCCAAAACGATGGCATGATGAGATCCAACTATCATCAAAATGCACCCTGCAGTTATGAATATGAAGAGTTCATTAAACAGACCTAGTTTTTTTTTCAAACATAAATGCCCTTTTTGATTAAACAAGGCCGTTGGAAATGGATGGTGAGTTTCTCACCGTAGAGTTTACACATTTTTAGTTTCCATTATTCATTATTCATTATTTCAAATCAATGCCTTTATTTCTTATAGTTATAGTTTAACACTTATTAGTTATTAGTTTTGTCATATAAAAAAACCAGATTTTTCAGAAACCTTTCCCATTTTCAAAGTCTATCTCAAGGATTACTGAACCAATACTTTGCATGTTTGTATTTATTTTAACGTATTTCTCATGGTGATTCCAAATATGGTAATGAAATTTAATAATTTTGACGACCGCCGCATGGAAAGTGTTAAACAAGACCAATGGAAATGAATGACACTGTAGAGTTTACAGATTTGAAGAGGCCCCTATTTTTATTTTCCATTATCCATTATTCATTATTTCAAATCAATCCTGATTGTGATACAGTTAGTTAAGCTATCTGTACATTTTACAATAAATGACACCGATTGATCGTTTTAATTTTTTTTAAAGTCCAGTATTCATTATTCATTATTATGATACAGTTAGTTAAGCTATCTGTACATTTTACAATGAATAACACTGATTAATCATTTTATTTCAAAATAAGAAAACATTATTTGTCATAAACATAATATAGTAACATCCAATGCCATCTTGATCAAGGAATTTTTAATACATCTATTTGAAAAGGCACTGTCTAAAATCATAAGAAGGGTAGGATCTTTATTTGGTATAGCGGGACCAAAACAGTTTTTGAGAAGATTACGATGGATACAAAATTAAAGGTGGCTGTTCCGATTTGGTTATCATCTTTATAGCATGTAAACGATACATGCCTAACATTGTCCAGGGTAATGTGAAAAATAGTTTTAGGGAGAAAGCAACAATTAAAGCAGTGACTGACTGCTAACGTATATTTCATTTCCATTATGTTACAGCTCATTAATTCCTATAGGCAGCAGGCACAGTGTGTTTTGTTTTCTCTTATTAATAACCCGCGACAATGTGGTATTGTCTCAGCTGATTTGCTGATAATTGTTTCTAAAAAGCTGTGCACACAAGTTAATTGTTACCATACATGTGCTCGTTAATGACCCAGTTAATGAGTTGATATGCTTCAGGGCTGATTAGCTTCAGAACCAGGCCAATATGGGTAGCTGACACAGTCTCAATTTCAAGGGAGCAGTTCTGTGACTCATATACAGTAGCGTGTTGAAAGGTTGACCTCCTAGTTCCTGGGGATGAGTTACAGTACCCAGAATGCATGGGCGGTTAATAACAAAATGTCTATAAACGAGTAATTGAACTTTGCTATTGAGTACTAACAAGTAAAAGAATCACTGTTTAGGCCTAAAAATAAAAAAGTTTGATTGGCGTAACCCGACCGACCCTAAATACATCGCCGACCCTGAATATTTTTTATTATTTTGAGAGGGAAAAAACCACAAAAAACCACACAAAAAAACAACTGAAATCTGAAGTTTGTTATTGTTTAAAACTTCAAAAACTTGTACTCATAGAGTCTGTTGGTTTCTATAAATAAAAAGAAAAATGTTTAAAGAAAAGGGATTTTTTGCCGTCTCTTCATGTGTGTGTACTGCTGTCTTTTAAGTGTTCAAAAGTAGATGATTAAAATTTAAAAAAATAAAAAAATAAAAATCCCGACCGACCTACCCTAATTGTTTTGGTCATGTTACGCCAATCAAACTTCTTTTTTTTTTTAGACCTTAGGAAACAAAACTGAAATTTTAAACACAGTACATGCAGTACAATGTCAATCAGAATTATGTGGCTTTTGATATTGACACTATTAAATGCACTGCTTTAGGCAAATAAAAATTAAGGGAATTAAGATTTTCAATATTTAAATAATAAGAATCTCAAGAGGTCCACCAAATGTGGCACATCAAAAGGGGGAGGGGACTTTGCGGCTGTGTGTTTTTCAAGATATAGATGAAAATGGACAGAAAAAAATTAAAGAAAATAATTTGAATTTAGGAGTCATTTTCATTGGTGAAATCTGAATGTCTGATCAATTTTGGTCAATTTTGTGTCATTTTAAAGCTAAGAAAAATGCTCTGAGAGTACACATAATAAATTCAAATTTGACTTTACCTGCAAAGTCCTGGTTGGGTTACAACTTCGAAGAAGAAAAAAAGACCTCCCTTTTTTTCCTTTTTCGCGGACATAGCTTCCAAAAAACACCCCTAATTATGGGAAATCCCCCCTTTTTCCCGTGATTTTGAGAACAATCATGCGTACCCAAAGTCAATGTTGTGGAGGAAAACTTGTTGTTGTTTTTTGCCTTGCAAGCATTGTAATGAAAGGATGGATGCTTGTGATGTAATCATGAGCGTGGTTGGTTATGGGTGATTTACATTCACATCCTGATATCAATGTATAGGGACAAACATCACATATCCTGAATGTGTTGTAACTTCCTCTTGTAGTAGGATTTTCCCACGCCCCAGATTTCATCTCCAGGTATTTTTCAGGGGAAAATAGAGCACACAATTTCTTAATCATTGTATGTGATTTCAACCTATGGAGATACTAAAGTGATAAAGTGGTCAGAACCACTACACTCTTAAACAATGCAAACAAAACAATTTAAAAAACACTCTTAAAACGATTTTGCTATTTTGACTGTGGACAGTGTCAACGCAGTCCTTGGTCAAAATGACCACATTGTTTTAAGAGTGTAAAAGAGTCCCCATTTGTCCATCTGCTACACATCTCTTTTGTAAAATCATTGAATCTACTTTCTACATTAACATCTTACCTGGTGGTTTTACATATTAGCTACGAAATATCAGTAATATCGCCCTGGACTATAGACAATGTCACCTGTAGGCTGTAACGTCACAGCAGAAGGGGGTGTCCATTATAATCCATACACGAAACCGAACCAGTCAAACCAATTCATACAGCCGTCAATGTAATAACAGTCAATGCATTTCCCCCCATACCATGCATGGAATGGAACCAGGCACCTAGCATTGTTAATGAGGTGACATGGTCTATAATATAAGCTTATATTTCAACCTTAGAAAAAAAGTACATACTAACAAAAACCTCCAAAACTTAAATTTACCAAAAAACATCTACACAATATAGACCACATTTCACCGTACAGAAAGCACATCAAAAATTCAACAGTCAATTTAAACATCCTACGTCACTAACAATCACCCCACATCCCAGCATCCCATCCGACTAAACAATGTCCCCGTTCCGTCGGGAGCTATCCCAAACTTTTCCTTGCTGATTTTCTCACATTTACCGGTCACGTTACCATGGTGCATCTGTAAAACTGTGGCGTACAGGTGGCCCTGCACGCACCACACATGGCTGACAAAATATTGAATCGCCCTAATAGATGTTGCGTGGATAAACTAGGGAGCGCAGTAAAATAGCAGTCGTCAATTGGTAGGTGTAATAAGTAAGGAAGTGCTGGTGAGAAATCACTATTACAGTATTGACACCCGGGGATGGGGGTGCTCAAATATTGGGTTTTTTTATAGTAGTGTTGCTCCAGCAAAACTAGTAATGGGTACCTCTTTCAATATGAACATAACCTTACACCTAACATCCCTGACGAGTACAAAAACAATACTTGGTGCTGGTAGCGTGTGATTCTCACATGTATGTTGTAACGCGATCAACCGGGCTATCATATGTGGACGGAAATCTTTAAAAATTGAAGCCGACACCTTGGCTGGCCGAGGTAGGGGCCGGACTTCCATGCAGGCAACCCAGGTTCGATTCCTTTACCCCCTTGCTTTTCTCACCTGATAATTGTATTCCCTCTAGGCTTGATTTGAAGTACTGTAAAAGTGTTAATTTTCACCCGTTTTCACCTTTTTTGGCGCTTTGCCGATTTTGAACCGTTGTGCATGTTTTATATTTTGTGATTTGTAGCTTCATCGCATAAACCTATGTAAAAGAAATACCTTCATGTGTTATTATTTTGGTAGCCCATTCGAGCGCAAACATACTTATACAGAAGTGTGGAGTTGAGTGCTCAAAAACAGGACCAAGATTGTTTATGCATGTTAAAGAAGATTCCTCTTTTGGTTTTTGTTCAAAATATGATAAATCACCTCACATTGTATTTAAGTTAGTTGCCATGGTAACCAAACAGACATTTAGATCCAATGCAGACAAACCACTACAATGATAACTCTGGTAATACTAACAACCTATGGTACACACCACTAAATCAAAAAGCGCATATTTTTGGCAAAACATCACTTTGTATATTTTGCCAAATACATAATGGTATTACGATGAAAGATTTATGCTCCATTATTAGCAGTGCGGCTCCCGTAAGGGCACACACATTAGCGAGATTTGTGGGGCAAAAGCTTTTTGCGAGATTTTCCGATGTTTAGCAAGATACTAAATGTGATTAATTCCCTTCAATTAGTAACATTTGACATTCTGTTGGTGACAGCTCCATTGCAAGTCATACAGCAGTACTAATACAACTGCTGTAAAAAGTGGTAATTTTCGCGCAATTAATTTTTCGCACTTCGCAGATTTTCAACTGGTTCACATGTTTTTTAATTCACTATTTTGAAGTTTCATTTAAAGACCTACACACAAAAGAAATATATTTGTGTGTTATTATTTTCATGATGGCTGGTTCGAGTGCGAAAATACATGTAGCGTAAAAAATTCCACTTTTACCGTACTGCATTCCTTCTACAACAACTACCTTTTTTTCCATTTTTAAAATTAGTTTTACGTTCAGTGCAATGGTCTAAGGTAATTCACTATCGAAGTGATTATGTAACTCCCTAGTTACTGAATCACGTACCTTTATGCATGCTAGCACGCCCCATTGACTTTATGTGGCGATCATTTCGATCTGTGTTCAGGACTCAAAAGCGTGATCCAGTTACTATAGTGATAATCGATTTACACATGCTTACTTGCTTAATTCGAGTTGTGTTCTCGATCTACAATGGCTCTCCACACCTTCCTGTCCTGCATTGCTGTCTTTAAGTCTCCTACATCCAAACCAGTGTCCTGTTTTAGCACATCGATGTAAGTTAGGGCAGGTCTTCCAGGTTTTCTTCTCCCATGCTTTGGTATCCAATGAACCAGCTTTGACACACATTCTTGACTCCTAAAGCAGTGGCCTGAGAATCTTGTCCTTCTCTCCCTGATCTTTTGGGTGATTTTGGGGAGGTCTCCATACAGCTCTGTGTTAGTTGTATGTTGCTTCCAGTGAATGTTGAGGACAGCCCTCAGCATACGAGTATAACAGCCGTCAAGTTGCTTTGCTAGCTTAGGGGTGGTGGTCCATGCCTCACAGCCATATAGTAACACAGATTCAACAGTTGCGGCGAACAGGCGAAGTTTACACATAACACTTCGATACTGAATATCATTGATAAATTGATTATGTTAATCCCATGTAAACAAGAAAGGATGCATTAAATTATAATTTTCTAATTTCAAATTTGAATGACCGATACATTTTGTGATCTTATGGGTGTCTCGTAGACAAATATGTGAAACAGGTACATTGGTCAAAGGTTTCACCAAAGGCAAACGAAGAATGCTATTGACCTCATCTTTTCACACAAAGTAACACATACATGTATGTTATTCTTAAAACATTTATAGTTTTTCAAACTTCAACTTGATTTTAAAAACAAGATGACTTCTTTCCACTATTGCAGGGGTTTTTTAAAATTGTATTCTTTAAAAAAAACCTGAAGCAGGGAAAAAGTATAGCACTTTAAATTGCTGAGCTTCAGAAAACATTGACATAAGGCCACAAAAAAAAGCACCTTGTTCTATGGGCATGGACCCCTCATGTTGAGTTGGTCGGTCTAGCTTTTTTTCCTGCCTTTTTCCTTTTTCCTTTTTTCCCTTCAAAACGAACGTAATGAATTAATAAAAATCGTGAAAAATTTCATCGTAATTTAAAATGGCAATTTTTTTGTTGTTGTCAGTATTCATTTGCATGTGAGTTTTTTCCCAACCAATTTCCAAACAAATGAGGTCGGTCGGGCCCGTAGAACAAAGTTTCTTTTGTTGTTGCTTAGGCCAAACAAAGAAGATTGTCTGTCTCAGAAGCCCGCCCGCATTGGTATGTGAAATGAGCTACGGCGCGTAGGTTTACGCGTTGAGGCCTAGAATTTTGTTGGATTTGTTTTTTACAAAATATTTAAAAAAAGGTCTCTGTAAGCTTGGATTAGCAAACAAACAAAAAATCGCATACCTCGTAGCATTTTTTCTAAAAAAGATTTTAAAAAACAAATCGCACAGCACTTAGTTTTTTTGCCAAATGTTTATGAGACAGACAATCTTCTTTGTTTGGCCTTAACTGTCTTCTTTTTTTACACCTAAGTATCCCTTCTTTTAACCTCTTGTATATAGTCATGATTATTGATAAAACTTCAACTTGAGGACCTCACAAAAAAATTATAATAATAATGGTTTTCAGGGTATGGAACATTAACCCAATAGCTATGACATAGTGATACCACTTGAGCTGGCATAATATTAGGATACCTTATACTTGTGCTGGGAGCATGAAATCATTGTCACAAAACATTTTTGCATTTTCGGCTGGAAGGGAAAACATAAATCATCAGTGCGTAAGGAGGGGAATGATATATTCTTCTGCAAAAGTTGTGGAAGAAGGTGTGAGGAGATAGCAATGCGAGAGATGGACACACTACATGTAGGAGTGTTCCGACGAGGGATGCTAACCTAGAGGTTGGCATCAAATTCGCTAACCTTGAGGTTAAACTCTCGGTTAATGGCTGTGTGAATCGTGTCATGGTTAACTAACCTCGAGTCTAAAGCTGGGATTTTAACCCTAAAAGATTTTACGGCAAACTAATCACAAAGCACTAACCGGGAGTTAGCCAAGAGTGTACGCGCCGTGTGAATCCATCTGTAATGTAACTGCGAGAGAGATTTTTGACCTGTGACCCAGGTCTTCCCGCAAAATGAAGAATCGCACGACCTTGAGTAAACCGCGAAGCTTCGGCAGAGGTATCGCTACACTCGAGGCTAAGTTTGTCGTCTGGACAGGCACTCTACAGTGCCTGTGCAGAAGACAAGCTTGGCCTCGAGTCTAGCGATACCACTGCGGTAGCTTCGAGACTAACTGAAGATCGCGCTACTCTCAGATTGCTGAAAGTAATGCATCGATAGGCTAAGGCCTTACAAAAATCTCACTTGCAGTTAACATGGTTGAAGGATTCACACGGCAGACACGCCCTCGGCTCACTCTCGGCAAGTGCTTCGAGACTAGTTAACCGCTAGATTCCTTAGGGTTAAAATTCCAGCTTTAGACTTGAAGTTAGTTAACTACGACATGATTCACACGCCGTTAACCCGAAAGTCTAGTCTCAAGACTAGCTTATCTCTAGCTTAGCACACATAGTCTGAACACTCCTTTAGTCTTGGGCATACAGGAGTGGTGAATATGAGGTTACAGGGATGGGCTGTCATAACTATCAATTTTCTAGGGGGTTTTCCTGAAAAATGTGCCCAGTTTAGCAGGTATTTTACCATTTAAAACCGTTTACCTTAATTCGCTGTCTATCACGTAAAAGTTCACGATTTGGAAATTTCGATGCAGATCAAATCGAAATTATCAGCATCACTCACCACCTAACTTGCTTCTAAATCTAGCACCATTATTCAACCGTTTTCCCAAAAATCATTACACTTCAGGGTTCCTACGTACCTTATCTATTAAAACAATTCCTTTTTTCCAAATTTAATTTTTCTCAACAATCTCTCAATGATTTCATGACGTCCCCCACTCCCATTTATATCCTTTAATTTACTAAAATAATAAATATTTATTGATAAATGAAAATTTGTTACAAAAACCAGATCCTCCTCCCATTTCTATCCTTTTTTAAATCATCATCATCTTCATCATCATCATCATTATCATTATCATCAAATTTATGGTTACAAAAAGGTCTAATCCTAACATTGATCTATTAGTTTAACAGTCCATTGCCACCTCTCTATAAGACCATGAGTGACATGGGCGCGTGACAACCAGCGTACAGTCGGTTTTCCACATGGTCTCTGTCGCGACAAGAAAATTAATTTCAAAACAGACTCTGATAATCAACAATGTGCAAGAATTAATTTAACAAATGCTTAGTGTTTTTTTCCTACTTCTACCAATCAAAGCTCTAATGAGTAAACCACATGATGATTTATAGTTAATTCATTTGTTAATGCGACAAATTTCCAATAAACTTAATGTGTATGCGACGCCTGCTGTATTAGAACAAAGGCACCTACCGCGTAAATATACCACATTTAACGCAATTAAATCTGTGCTGTGATGACCATTATAATCACTTTACTGACAGGTTCAGTGAAAAAATGACTTAATATCAATTAACTAATTATAATTTGGAGTTGGTGTTCAGTAAAAGATACTACTATATTATTATTAGTATTTTATATCTTTGATGGTTATCATTGTATATAATGAACCTAATTGCATTTAATGGTAGGAAATTACACAAATTTACTCGACCAATGATTGTCTACCATTTTTTATGGGTCCATGGTAATTTTTATGCTAACTCTCCTCAGATATAATTCCTCAAAATATTTTTCTTCAATATCAACATGCTCTTGAAGGAATGGTTTTCGAACTCATACTCTCTTATTGTTACTTGTATACATAATACAGTCCTCAAATAAGTAACTTACCACGTAATAAATGTGATCATAACTCCAAAACTATAGCTCCTGGCTGCGTACCCATACAATATTTTTAAACTGTGACGAAATTCTTCTCTTTAATTTGAGATATTACATATGAAGATTGATTGAATATTAATAAAGCTATGTATCCAAAACAAAAACAAAGTGCAATGTTCATCCTTTCCTTGGTCTCATTCAATAGCTATCAAGGACAAACAAATCTTATTAATACCACTTGAATGATTAATATTTGAATGAACATTCAGAGAGAGTAAGACTACTTTCAGTTAGTATTCTTATAGTTTATTCAGTTAAAAATTGGCGAGAAATATGCATATTTTATCTCTCTGTGTACAAAAGTAATCCAAGCATGTGTAAATTTGGCATACACATACAATTTTTGTTTGCATGCTCTTCGGTATTACCTTGCTGTGTAACACGTTCGCCAATTTGGAACTGACTGAACTATAACATTCTACAGTATATCTATGTATGCTTTGTTTGATACATCTAACGACAGGACCACAACCTGACCTAAATACACACAGTTCTTAGTGATCTTACAATTACATGGTCACAGAATGATATTTTTGTTTGTTAGGCATGTAAAGACATGGTCCATATATACATAGATCTTAACTATGAATGTGTTTATTGTGACCGTTGCTACTATAAAGCGGCTGTTCCTGTGTATGCGGGAACAGCTGTCTTATTGGGAGCCATGTGCTCCATCTTTACAAAAGTTCATATCAGTACAAATTCACGCTAGATATAAACCCCCACAGCTACAAAGTTAAATTGTTGATATGTGACATGATCAAGCGAAATGAGTCACATGTCGGCAGTTTTGAATTTTGATATTTGTCCATCATTTAAAAGCGGGTGGAAAATGCTACAGTATGGTCCAAACCCCACTAAAATCGAACTTCTAATTTTAAGTTACAAACAGTTTACCAACTGAGAAAACAAAATAAAACATAAACATTTGTCACTTCATTTAACCTGTAACTCAAAATCAATATTCCCGACATACGACTCATTCCGCTTGATCGCGTCACATATGAAGTCTATAGATGTGTATTTGTTCCTTTCACAAAAAAGTTAAGTCTTGAGCAATCGCTAACGCTTAGCCGCCTGACAAGGTGGGTTTCCTAACATGCCAATGTCAAATTTGTCACAAATAAGAGCAACGAGAACTCGACTGTAGATTCACACAGTCATTTGGTATACAGAAGCGCCCTCTATTGATGTTTTGTCATATCTACCATTGTTTTAACTCACGCCTGATGAGTATTGATGAAAATGACATTGTTAATTTCTGCATCTAACAAACTTTCATTATTTCAAGTGTTCATTATGTAAATGTGCTGTCTTCATAGCCAATTCACGACAGGTCGACCCATAGGTCGAAAAACAGGCCCAGCACTGATGGACTTAAGCCTTGGTCCCGGGGGTGGGGGGCACTTAGTCACTGTTCGGACAGGGGTCAGACCCCACCCTTTTTATTTTTGCCCCACCCTTTTTACAGAGCCACCCTTTTTATTTTGGAATGTTCAACCCCCACCCTTTATACCGAAAAGGGGACATTTTGATCATTTTGTGCATTCAAATTTGAAAAGGCTCTCATTGGATGAAAGTGACAGAAACATCCCGGGACACGTTTTGTTTTTCGGGCGGGTCCCAGGATTCCCGAAATTATTCATCAACAAAACTAATTGAAAAAAGGGGGAAAAAGCTTACTTAAAAACCACTTTGTCGGCTAAATCACGATTATTTAATGCACATTTATAGAGATTCATTTGAAATGGATTTATTTCATCAAATCAGTGCATTTTTGGTACTCTTATGCTCCCTAAAACATGATATTACGCAGCGTACGACACTTTCGTAGCTCGCGGTGAGTTTCCATTTAGAAAAAATGTCACGATTTCAACAATAGATGGCGCTATATAACAACAAACACAATCCCTGCTAAATTTAAAGATGGCGACTTTTTAATTTTGAAGTATATCAGACCCGATATCGGATACATATATATGATGTAACTAGCGCTAGCGAGCCGACAAGGTCGGTATTTTGATTATTTTGATGATCGCTGAGAAACCCCCACCCATTTTATATTATCTCCACGCTTTATACAACTACACCCTTTATATCAGAAATATTCTGACCCCACCCTTTTGTTGATTTTTTGATTTCTGAAGTCCCACCCTTTATAAAGCGTGCCGTCCGGACTATGTTAGTGCAACAATTTAACGCACGGCCTGGCGCCTGGTCCATCTCATTCTGAAGGCGCGTCATCTGCATCACATAACATAGTTTCCTGCACAAGTTGCATTCTGCCTGTTAGTCTTCATGCAGTAGACCACTATTATGTATCAGACCCAAATTATTAAAATTTACTCTATGTTGGATAACAGAAACATTAAAAGTATATCCTAAGGATTAATCATTTAAAAATTAAAATGTCTTTCTGCCTTTTTACAAATGCAAATAACAGAGACAACCATTATTTTGTCAGTGCTTTAATATTTTTCCAGTAAAATGCAATAAATCATAAACAACTTTGTTATTCAGTAATAATGAATGGGAAAATGTGGTTCGACCTATCTCAACAAATCCTGCTTCAATCATAGCTCTACAGGTTGCGGAATGACACGGGGAATGTCAGGGGAAATTACAAGTTTCTCCGCTAGTCATTCAAAAAAATCTACCATTTCCCTCATTATGCGACGCACAAAAAACCTGTTCTACAGGCAAACGGACCTCTCAGGTAGGGTCTATTGGTCAGCCTTTTTTATGTTTTTAACCCAAAAATCAGAAATTTGAGAGGAATTAACAATTTTTCAAAATTGAACATTTTTTCCAATTATTTTTTCGAAAATGTCTCGAAAAATTGAAATTGAAAATTTGAGAAGAAAAAATGGGTCGGGTGGCTCATAGAACAGGGTTTTTTTCTTCTCCCATCGTCTTAGAGAAGTATTTTGAAATGTTTCGGCACATAATGTACATGGATCATGGAATTGAAAGTGAGAAACCTTTAAGTAGGTTAAAATATGTTGCACAAATATCTATAGGGTATATGTGACTTGTTATCATCATAACATACAACTGTCACAATCGCTTTCAACATTATCAAAATATCCGTGGTCTACTGGCTCATTACGACACTGTATCTTACGGCAACATCAATTCAACATGAATTCAACCTTGTATTGTTGTAAAGGCGCTATGAATATACCAGTAGGCGTTTTTGTAAGGGTGTTGTTACGTGTGTGATGTGCAGAGAGGAGGAACGACGATCAAGTAAAATGTGTTGCATGTCGTCGCATAAAGCCAATGAAACTCGATTCTGAGTTTTCCCGTCACATTTTTTTTCCAGCTCATAATAAGGCAGCTATTTCATTATTCATTATTCATTATTTGATTACAATTCATTATTGTACATTATTTTACATTTTATACAGAACCAAATCGTGGGTCCATAGTTTGACCAACTTTATAGATGTTTTACAACAGATTGAGAAAAGGGAATTTTAAATGTCTGCATTTGCCAGGATTTGATGATCAGGAACTAATGAGGGAATCATTAATTTTGAATTGATGCTCTACCCCTAACAGCTAAGATAACCTGCTGAAATCATTAGGAGGATGTGACAGATATTTTGACTATTGAACATTTTGGTAAAGTCAAGGTGTAAGTATAAATGATTTAAATTCAAACAAAAATAATGAAAGTTGTAGCCCTTCCTAACGTAACGGGTGACGGGACACTCATCATTGGGCCTAATATAGGCGGACAAGGTAGACACAAAGTCTTATGGTTTTGGGGGGAGTTTTTTATAGTCTTTTTTACAGCTGGTAAATTGTTTCTTACTCAGAAGGGGAAATCCTGGTTTGGGATAGATTGGACTAGTTTGTGAGTCAGAATGCCTAACTTTAGGAACTTAGCAGTTTTTCTTCTTTTTTCTTTTGAATAAAAACTGTTTTCTGAGAGGGGAACAATTGGCCCCCTCCCCCTGCCCCCACCCCTGGTAGTTTGTTGAACCACTGTCCACCAGCATTATCACACAATTTTATTTGCATGACAATAAATCTTTGCAATAGTAGAATAATTTGTGTTGAAAATGAAAATCTGAGAGCCTGATCATTACCAGTTGCAAAATTTGCCTCCAAAAAAGATACAACATACAAGAAACAAATTATTACCCAACTACAACTCTCATCCAGGGAGGGGTCAAATTCTCTTTTTTTGGGGGGGGGGGATAGCTACGAGGGCTATTTGCGCAAATCCAAAAGTAGCCCTTTTATTACATTTTACTGTAGGCCAACATTTTTTCAGGGGGCTATTTTGTGAAACCAGGGGCTAACATACAACATACAAGAAACAAATTATTTCCCAACTACAACTCTCATCCAGGGGTCAATTTTTTTTTTTTGGGGGGGGGGGGGAGATGACTACGAGGGCTATTTGAGCAAATCCAAAAGTAAGCCCTTTTAGTAATTTTACTGTAGGCCAACATGTTTTCAGGAGGCTATTTTGTGAAACCTGCGGGCTAACCACCCTTTGCCCCCGTGTATTTGGAGCCCTGCTCTCATCGGAAAATATATATTGAATCACCGCTGCTCGTCTGTTCTTCTGTATTGCATTTTCTGAATTTGCTCAACTCTCACTACTCACACCAACTTGGCAATTTTGATTTTGATAATGGGCATAATATAATAATGCAATCAACTAAAATATACCGAGATTGAGAGTGCTCGTGAAAAGTAACCATGTGTGTCGGGCGCTGCTATTGCCGGAGTTAGCTGATCATACAGTGGTACAAGGCGGCGCGTGGCAGCCAAAACGAAATGTGTTTAACTTTGCCGCGAAAAGCTAACAGTAGAATGTGGTACAAGCCATTTGGTGCTTGCGGCTCGGCCGATCACAATGTGTATGTGTGTTTTTACCTGAGAATGCTTCGCTACAACAAAACAGGTCTTTGAATAGAAAGTAAGCAAAGAGAAATATACTCATTAACCAAAAAAAGACCAAGAATGAACTATCTGTTGAAAGGTAGAGGTTTGTTCTAATTTTTAGAAATTTATCATACGATAATCGTAAATCACGTTCCTTATTACAAAAAGGCCCATTCAGCAATGTAACTTAGGCCTTGTTTAAAACTTTCCATGCGGCAGTCGTCTGCAGACGACAGTTCTAAAATTGCACAAAATGTTTAAAAAAAGTCAAAATTATTGGATTCCATCACCATATTTGTAATCACCATGTAAAATGCATTTAAAATAAGTACATGCATGCCTAGTATTAGTTCAGTAATCCTTGAGGCATTTTGTGTGGGGACCAAGAGGTACGTTTAGGTAAAAAAATCAACAAATATTGTGTAAATTTAAAATTTAAAGACTAAAAGCTTTTTTTCAATTGCCCTCAGACACATAAATTGTGAGTAAATTCTCTGGTCTTCAGTATAGCAATCACAGTTATTACTCACTGAATACACCAAACAGATACATTCACTGTGAGCTAATAAATGCTGAATTCAACTAAAAAGCAAACATGCATGCATACTCACCTATATTATCATTCACCCCAATTTTCAGGCTATGAAACCCTCAACACAAAACCCGCTGTGCACACCCTTTGTATCCTACCTCTACCCCTTCTTATCCCCACGGCCAAAACCGGGTTAGGAACGCAAACTACCCGACTAGGCCAACAACAAAATATTGTGTTGCCCTCAAAGACCGACCCCTAAAATCTCAAAAATCAGGGTCGCATTTCTTTCTTTTTTAAGATTTAAATTTTACCCAAATTGTCATAATATTACTATTTTTTGCTTGAAATTAATAAGTTTGCTTGAATAGATCTTTTAAACTATTAACACACTAGAAACATAAGTCAAATTGACATTTACAAATTTTGTATTGTCATGAACCACGGTCTGTCAGTTATATTTGTCAGGGGGAAAAAAGAAGAAAGGGAAACCGACCAGAAAAAAAGAAAACTGACCGACCGACCTGACTTCAAGATTTTTGGCACTTGAGGGCAACACAACAATTTATTTTTTTGGCCCTGTGGTGGGGCATTTATAAAAGCACCCATTTGGCTACTACTGAAGGCAGCTAGAGGCCCTTATGAAGCAATCCTTACAGCAGATTTAAGAACGTTTAGTAGATATATTTGAACACAAAGTTTACAAACATAACATAGTGCATTGTGGGTAATCCTGTTCAAAATCTACATTTTCAAGCAACATACATTTTTGAATTGCAAACTTTTTGGGCCACCATATTACAGAGGTGTGAAATAAAAATGTGCTTGTTTTTCATGTGCATGTTCAGGGGCAAGAGTGCTTACAAGGTTTTGATAGATGTGTTTTTGGCCCTTGAACATGTTTAGAGCAAACTGCCTAAAGGTTATACATTACTTTATACATGCTGAAGGGCCGGATGGACATACACGGTTTTGACAGAACAGTAATGTTATGTATTTCTGTTGCTTTTTAAAAAAAAAAGTCTCTGTATAAACTCCCACATATGACTCAGCAATACCAAGCAGCCCTGTATCCAGCACTGTATCACTTTACAGATGGGTTATGTTATCAATATCTCAGCTATAATCTACTTAATCCAAATCAATTCTGGTGTATTCCAAACCAATAGCTACGAGACCGGATTGAATTTTATCAGCTGTTCATCTTTATTAGCAATGTTGTGTGTCGAACGCACCTCCGTGCACTTTCTGGTCCATTATGAATATTAATGTGTAATGATTGTCATGTGTATTAAAATTTATTTTTGGTGAACTAGGTCATGTTGTAGGAATAAGCTCTTACCATTAAAAAATTGCTGGGAATGAATGCATTTACACATTTTATTTAAAAGTCAACCTAAAATTGTTAAACTATTGAAAAAGTGGTGTTATTCGTATGATTAATTTTTTGCACTTCCCCAATTGTTTGCAAGATTTGCATCTAGTCTAGAGTGTATGTTGCATTTAGCAATGTGCCATTAATTCTTTTTGAAAAACTGATTAAATTCCTTCTGACATGACATTGACTCTGGTACATTTATAGAATAGTAGCCTACATGCAATTGTTTAAACCAAAAAAATCATCCAAAATAACAAATATTTTAAAATCAAAACAATTGAATGAAAATGTCCCTTTAACCCTTTCCACGCTGCTATTACTAGTATTAGTTTTGCCATACAAAACAGTTTTTTCCGAAAACTTTCCCGACTTTTAAGTCTTATCTCAAGAATTACTGAACCAATACTAGGCATGTATGTACTTGTTTTAATGCATTTCTCATAATGATTCCAAATATGATGATGAAATCCAATAATTATTAGATTTTTGAAACATTTTGTGACATTTTGGAACTGTCGTCTGCAGACGACTGCCGCGGGCAGGGAAAGCGTTAATAAAAGAAATCAATAACTTTTTTATATAACTTACAAAATCAAACAATAAATTCCCCAAATTTTACAAAAACAGTCAATCTTAGCTTACCACGCTCACATATGGTCCTGACAGACACGGAAAACGGGAATACGGCAGATTTACTGCAAACATCACTTTCAAGTCGATTCAGATGAGACGCAAAATGTCGGACTCGCACAGAAATACTACCCAGTTACTGTAATATCAAAATGCACTTAACTCCAATAAATGTCTCGTATATGCTACACAAGTATTTTTTTGCAGGGGAAAAAACATCAAAATGATTCTGCACTGGTGGTGGACAGCAGCTGTAGTGGTTGCCTGTGGTGATAGGGAGCATCCATCCTCAGGGGTCAGAGGTCACACGAGAGAGGATATACCGACAGTGTCTAATCGGGCCTCCCACTGAAAGTACTCCGACGACAGATTCTGTTGGCACACACCAGAAGGTACAGTCTGGCAATGACTCCCAAAAAGTAGCGTACTGTTTTTCAGGGAGTTTCCCGATACCCGGGGTAACACTGTAACAGGGAGACTATGGGGGATTCGTTTTGAAGGTATTGTTATAGCTATGAAGTGATATCACTGCTTTAACTGTGTAGCCTGATACCAGTGTTGTACAACATATAGTTTACCATGTAGAAATAGTACACCACATAGTCAATAGACATGCACAGGACACTGTCAAAATACACTATTTTCGCACATAGGATTTTTCATAGTTCGCTCATTTTTAACCACATTTTTTTATTGTTTGTTTGGGGATTTTTTTTCACGTTGCAAATCTATTAACACTTTCCATGCAACAGTTCCAAAATGTCACACAATCTTTCAAAAATATCATAATTATTAAGTTACATCACCATATTTGGAATCACCATGGAATAAGTACAAACATGCCTAGTATTGGTTCAGTAATCCTTGAGATAGACTTTGAAAGTTGGGAAAGGATTCTGAAATATCTGTTTTGTATTTGGTAAAACCAATAGCCAGCCATGTGGAAAGTGGAAAGTTATTGTTATATTTTATGTTTAATTCGTCGCTGTTCTGACATACCGGCACATCTCTTTACTTATTTCTGTTGTGATGTGCCGGTATGTCAGAACAGCGACGAATATAAACCCTTATGTTGCACACAAAGTGCAAACATTATTGAAGCATGAACATTTTTATTTTTTTTGAGTTGAGAGAATATGAAGGATTGGCATGGCACTGAAAGACAATGTGCGAGTACTGGAAACAAAAATTAAAACATGCACCTTTCAAATGCAACCTGTAGGCTACATGTACATCAAGACAGCTAGATGAACAAGTTGGTTTAACCTGTTATTACGTCATATACAATAATCTTCTATATTTATAAATTAACGCTCATTTTGGGCTCTTCATTGGGGTATGGATAGAGTTGGGGAATAAAAATAAGCATGTGTGTTTTATATGTAGAAGTGAATGGTAATAAGTGCAAGGGGAAATATGGCCGACTTTTTAACGAACGAACGAGGAACGACTTGTGGCCTGCCATTAGCATTAGGCATGCAGGGTTGACAGATGGACGACTGATGAAATTCCCGGTAGATTTGGCAGGCAGGGCAGGCCAGGCAAAGCAAGGCAAGCAGGCCAGTTCACTTATAGGTGGTTTACTATACTATAGTTCAGTCAGTTCCAAATTGGCGAAACCTGTTTACCAGCACCATATGAATTTAGAAGAGCGTCGTGCGCAAAAGCTGGCATGGCACAATATGGCACGCAATGTTGCAGTGTCATTGTATGCGTGACGCACTGACGCTTGCGTATGCCAAAATCGCGCTTATACGCTTGGATTACTTTTGCGCGCGGATAGATAAAAATCGAATATTTCTCGCCAATTTGGAACTGATTGAACTATATATACAGGGTGGAACAAAGTCCATTAGCCCTAGAGAAACTGAATGCTACAAAATACTATGCTAGCACATGCTGGTATAGCGTGTGGTTTCCCAAGCGGGCTAAAAGTCAAGTTGTTGCAAGCTTGTCCCCTTAGCTCACTTAGATAGGCCGTGGACTGCCACACAGGTGACCTGTGTTCGATCCCTGGTGCAACTGGAGTTATAACCGGGGTAATTATCCGGTTGTAACCAGGGTAATAATCCGGTTATATTCCAGTTATAATCCGGTCATATCCGGGGTTATAATCCCTGTCCTGTAAGTATGGTTAGCATTGTCCACTCTTCTAATGGAAGCTATACAGCTATAAGGTTATTAATACCATAATTAATTACTGAAAAAAATAGGTTTCAATGGATATTTTATCAAATTTACAACAAATACATATACTGCTTTTACCCTTCCCTGGCAACCCCAATCACAAAACCTGAAATAGATTATGTCTTATTGAGAGATGAAAAATTAAATCAATTTATTTCCTCCTGAATTATGGACATATGAAAATACCAAGAACCTTGTCAAACCTTTATAGATGTTCATAAGATGAACATATCAAATATTATTTAAATGTAATATTATTATTATTTATCACCTATCATATATTTTATTACTTATTATTATCAATATTATTTCCTGTTATACGGGGAAATGGACCTCTCAGGTAGGGTCAGCCGGTTTTTGCTGTTGATTTTTTCTTCAAATTATAATTCTTTTGATGAATTTTTAACCATTTTCAAAATTTTCAAAACATTTTGGAAAATGTGCAATTTAATTTTTTTAAATAAAATTTCAAAAATTGATCCAAACATTTTTCTAAACAAAAAAAGACAAAATTGTGGGTCAGTAGGGCCTGTACAACAGGGTGGGTGGGGCGGTTGTGGCCTTGCAGAAATGATACAAATCTATTTAATCATTTTTTGTTTGTCTGTTGCCGTTTTCCTCTTCATGTTTCATATTTAAAATTCCAAATTGATGAGCAGGTTTTTCTAAAATAAAACTGATATGAAAATATCAACTAATAAACCCCAGTGGACTGTGCTCAAAATCCCTGTCCTGTTACTACGGTTAGCATCGTTCACTCTTCTAATGGAAGCTATATACAGCTGGAAGCTTGACAGATGGGCTATATCTGGACTGGTCAAAACACTGTCAAATTGCTCTAATTTTGTGAGCCGTTTAATTTTGTTACTAACGCTAGGAGCTCACATTCGAATCAAGTCATTAAATATGTGACATTGTTATCGTACTTGATATGATGTTTTATTGGTATGTCAAGAATTGCTAAATTAAATTCCCACAAAAAATGTACAGCATGTTGGACATTAGCGAAAATAAAAAGCCGTTAAAATCAAATTGTTTAATAGAAGACTGAGACGAGGCAAAATCAATGTCGTCTTCAGTAGATAGCATGGTAATGATGGAGAACCTTAACGAGTATGCACTTGGATGGGACGTGGTAATAGTTTCCATTAATAAATTTGCAATATGAAATTTGGCTATGAATAGCATTGGCTGTTAGACAATGCAAGACTTCGTATTATTACTCAAAAATGTTTGTTTGGGGTTTGTACACAGATACATTTATGGAGTACTGTGTATAACTAAAACTGCGGTTGACTCTTTATAACTCAAAAGAGAATAAAGTGTTTGACACGCATAACCAAACTCATTACAATATGAGAGCAAAATGTTTTGTAAAATTTTCATATTTTTCTTCCCTTTTTCATTTCATTTGTACTTTATAAACAACCTATAATGGCCCTCACCTTATCAAAATTTTCACAACAAACATTTTTAAAACAAACAAAGACCCATCTACTTGATTTTGTTCAACCTGTTATGTCCACATAGCAATTTCTTTGACCTTACTGACCTTACTATCAGGATTAAGGCTAACCCATAAACTCTGCTATCTTTAGTAGATAGCAGAACCTAATCATGTATTTGACCTTAATATAAGAAGGAACAGGGGGGCTACATTTCTAGTCTCTTCATACTATTTGACAGTCTACTTACAGATGGGCAGATGGGTAGAACTAATCATGTCAAATCTGTTGTCTCCAGTGGACTTGACAAATCAGACTTTACAATTTCTTTGGCCTTATTCATCAGAACAGATGGCTAGTAATTCACATACTGCTGTCTTTGGTAGATAGTAAACTATTGGTAGAGACATGGCTTTTATTTTAAACGTTATTATCTTCAGTAGATAGCGTGATAGCAGACTATCACAATTCCTATAGCCTTACTACAGGTAGGGACAGGGCTAATAATGTTGACTCTGCTATCTTCAGTAGAAAGCAGATTATTACATTCCTATAGCCTGACTATTGGTGAGGGCAGATAGGACTAACATAATGTTGACTCTGCTATCTTCAGTAGATAGCAAACTATCACAATCCTATAGCGTGATAGCAGACTATCACAATTCCTATAGCCTGACTACAGGTAGGGACAGGGCTAATAATATTGACTCTGCTATCTCCTATAGCCAGACTATCGGTGAGGGCAGATAGGGCTAGCAATATTGAATCTGCTATCTTCAGTAGATAGCAAACTATCACAATCCTATAGCCAGACTATCCATAAGGTAGATAGGACCAGTAATGTTGAATCTGCTATCTTCAGTAGATAGCAGACCTTACAAGAAAGGGACACATGAACATTGTCCTGCTTTTTCCTTATGAATTAAAAGATGGGAATAAATTTATGGGTACATTATTAACATGGCCTACAAAAATGGGTTTTTTCCCGGCAAGCGATTCCAAATTTCCCTCCAAAATGGAATGCATTTCTTAATGAAAGAGTAACATTTCCCTCCAAATGCCAAAATTTCCTCCAAATGCTCAAATTTCCCTGCAAGGAGCTTTCCGTATTGCCTACTTTTCAGCCTGTGATTATTAAAGGCCCATTCATGAAGTCATCTTTTGCCTTGCTATCCAAAGAACAAAGGTCAAGAGCACAGTAGACATCTACTAGGTTAATAAGACTAATCAGTCAAAAAAAATCATTGGAATTAATCAAACATTGATTTGACTCTCCAAAGAAGGAGTGCCAAATTTGAACAATTCCACATTGAATTCATAATTTTGTGTTTATGTATACACAGCTAACCTATGAAACAAATTAATTTTACACAAACATGATTGTAGGCTTAAATTCCAAATTAATTAAGGTAGCATAACACTATCACCTTTAAAGAATTCCAAATGCAAAAATGCATATCAAAAATGTCTTTTTTCACTAATGATTTTATACAGTGCTTGATGTGAGTCGATACATAACACTTTCCACGCGGCTAACAGTTTTACCATATTATACAAAATATATTTTTCAGAAACCTTTCCCAACTTTCAAAGTCTTTTTCTTAAGAATAACTGAACAAATACTAGGCATGTTTGTACTTATTGTAATGCATTCCTCATGGTGATTCCAAATATTGTGATGAAATTCAATAATTCCTACATTTTTGAAACATTTTGTGAAATTTTGGAAATGTCGTCTGCACACGACTGCCGCATGGAAAGTGTTAACAAGCCTCTGCTGGACATGACATTCATATCAGGTATAGGGGGCAGGTAAAATCCATTACCATGTTGGCATCCTTAGTTGATAGTATATTGATGTAGAATATAAAGAGGTGGCATGGTTTTGCTTGTCTATTTCTGCTTATTTGATTTGTATAGTAGTTAATGTTGGTCAATGATGTGTGTGGGTCACTTTAATGGAGGTCATTGCTTGACTGGTCATTAACTATCCAGTGTTTGTGATAAAATGGAACTGTGTCTCATAACAAGGAATCTGCAAATTCGAACAAAATGGGTCGGTCGAGCCCGTAGAACAAAGGGGGGGGGGGTTGCATTAGCCTTAAATTGCATATGCCTGCAAGTATGTTAGAACAGGAAATTGTGTATTAGTTTCTTTCTGTGGACATCATACATGATCAGGTTTGTTATTCAATACTGGTAGAGGCTTTGCAAAGATTTAGAGTGCGCTTTACTACTAACCCATACAAATGTCTCCATGGTTTGAAAATTCTAAGAAATCACCTACACTTTTTTGTCAATACTGATGATCCTAACTCTTAGGCATCGGCAGACGACACTTCCAAAACTTCACAAAATCTTTCAAAAATGTTAAAATTATTGAATTTCATCACCATGTTTGGAAGCACCATGAGAAATGCATTGAATTGTCTTGTATTTTATCTCTAATCCTTGAGAAAGGTTTCTAAAAAATCTGATTTGTCTAGGGTAAAAACCAATAGCCACATGGAAAGTGTTAATTATATCATATCAATAATAAACATAATCAGTTACAAAACCAAAAAGGAAATCAACATACAATTTCTACACCAAAATATCTGTTAAAATCCAACTATCTACACTATATATACAGACAGAATCCCATTTGTCTTAAACTCGCTAATAAGTCATGCAAGTGGGGGTCTCTGGAGTCCGCCATCTTTCCGGCTCAAGATCAATTGCACTCTCTCCTCTCGTAAGATTATCGGTCCATGGTGGACAACTCTCTCTTCGCTACTCTTCTCTCCCTCGCGTGTTCGCAAGACTTCCTGTAAGCTACACGGCACAATGATAGCGTTGAGCAGAACGTAAGTGAGTGTGTGCCTTACATTTTAATTACGTAGATTTGTCAATGTTTTGGATTTTAGGATTTTGAAAATATTTTAAAACAAGTCTCGTTCAATGAAAGACAGAGATGTACATGTATAATACTTGCATAATGTAAACTTGCCACTTCCTGTTCCTTTGTCCTGACCCTCATTTAATTACACAGGGATGATGTACCAGTAATAGATCTGGCAATTTAAGAACGATTGTTTCAACTATTATCGTCATAAGACTTGTGCAATATTTGTAAATTTGCACTCAAAGCATGTAATTCTGCAAAGAGAATATTTTCCGTCAAAATGACTCACCCTCAATTGCAAAATTAGGCTATTCACTATTATCATTTCTGACTTTACTAAATGCAACCAAATGATTGGTCATAAATTGGCCTTGTCTTTGTACCACTGGTTCAATCTGCATTGAATCCTAGCTTTATCTGCAAAAAGTTCTCCAATATATTCCCTCTCATAAGCGTACTCCTGGATCTCCATACTTTCTTCCTTCAAATTGCTTCAGTAAAATGAAAGACCCATCCATTCAAACATTCAAACAAAGGCAAATTGGGGAGTTGCTGTTTTAGAAGTGGATGTTACAATCTTAACACTTTCCACGCAGCTTTTAGTTTTACCATATACAAACAGATTTTTCAGAAACCTTAACCAACTTTCAAAGTCCATCTCAACGATTATTGAACCAATACTAGGCATGTTTGTACTTATTTCAATGCATTTCTCATGGCGATTCCAAATATGGTAATGAAATTTAATAATTTTGACATTTTTGAAACATTTTGTGAAGTTTTAGAATGCCGTCTGCAGGTGTTAAGTGGCAATAGAATCATTGCACACAAACAGGCTTCATGATTAGATGAAATTACGTGGTAGTTATGAATCACCTGTAGCAGCAGTATGGTTTTAATATATATTTATCGATAGGACTCTACAAAAGGCATTATTATTGCAGATGCTTATAGTTCACAAAGACCCTACAATCAGTTCTGTATTGCCATATGTGTGGACTATGAGCGTGTTTCTACTGGGGCACTGCAAGGTTAACGGTAAGATTTACAGGTAAGTTTTTAATCCCTCTGTTTCTACTCGCGATAAGTTACTGCTAAGCTTATCGATCTTAGTCGATGGGTCACAACATTTGACCTTTTGTTATACCAAACAATACCGCCCCACCTGAAAAAGATTGCCTCACAATGCGTATAATCCGGCGTGACACAGTTCACTGAACATAACGGTAAGATTAATCGGCTGGCTGTTTCTACTGGGAAACTTGCCAATTCTTACCGGTACCAAACATGGTTTGTGAAGGTTTTTGCGGTTACAAAAATACTGATTCTTAACGGCATCTGGCTGTTTCTACTGGGCAAACTTACCGGTAATTAACGATATGTTCCCCAGTAGAAACACGCTCTATGAGTGGCACCCCACTCACTGAAAAAAGGACTTTCTGAAAAGCTTGAACATTTTTCAAGCAAACACAAATGATTACAATCCAGAAAGTGTGTTAACTTTGTTTACCAAAAAAATTGAAAAGTGGATAGTTGCAGCATTATCAAATAGAATACAGTAGGGATTGATATTTTACTCTTTGAAGATCAAGTCAACAAACTCAGCGCTTCTAAACACACCTACACAAGAACCTGTTTTTTTGTCGTATACACACATCCAGCGATTCATTTTAACCTATACAGTTTGTCGGCCCAATCAACACCGTTCGTTGCCAAACCTCTTACAGACAAATTACTTTGCCAGATTTTTGACAATCCCATGTAAAAGATATCACAATTCAAGAATTTGAGACCAAACTCTTGGCTCCGTTCAACTCTCCCGAGCTTTTGCCGGGTACCGACCATTCCTTTGCGCAATTTCCCCCTCGGATTAAAAAACGGCAACAATTTGCTAATTAGCTAGACCCCATCTTGATCCCAAACTCTTAATTCTGGGCGATATGTCACAAGTCTGTGAACAAGCGTGTAAACCGATAGTTTTCTACAAAAGATGACAAAATTCCCGAAGAAAATATCGCGGGGATCGTTTTCGTCCTCGGATCCGGCTCTCTAGAAAATGACCACGTCGCAAGACTCCCCTAAATTTGTAACTGATATTATAAAAGTATGGGAAAAAATATCTTTAAGAACACAAATATTGCCTTAGGCCTAGTCAGTTTTTTTTCTCAATCTAGTTACGGAATGACCAAACGCAATGCGATACAGTCTGAGAGTGTTGTGGAATAATATACGACATGGAGAAAGTATCATTACCAATCCGCTTTCTTAGTTTACAATATTACGGATTCTATGACAGTGTCGGTTTACTTGAAATTAGCGCACAGTGATGACCATATTCTATACCAGGCAGAAGTCATATGGGATGTCAATTTGCAATCAAATAATACGCAATTAATCTCTTTTCTCGCAGAGTTTGTTTAACTAGCTTGTTCAAATCTGGTGGCATTTATGGATTTTCACCTGGCAACTATGACTACGTCAGAGCAACATCCCATCTTCTTTTTTTCGCAGTGAGTGTGCACAATCTAAGCCAACGTTTTGAAGCGCACAAGTTTGTACTACAGCAGTTATGAAATGAAAAACATCTTTTAAAAGGGAATGACAACCAATGTATAACAAATTGAAACTTAATTTTACAATGGACATAAATAAATACTCTAGTGTATTGGATTTGTCAAAAATCAGAGCAACAACCAGGCTATTATTACCTTTTCCAACTTTTATAGTCTATCTCAAGAATTACTTAACCAATACTGGGCATGTTTATACTTCCAAATGTAGTTTGGGGTATAAATTCAATTGTGTCAGGTCATTTGTGTTAGGCATCATAACAAACATCTCTGAACTCTGGTTCTATTTACATTTGGGGAGAGATATGCGCAGTTTTTATCTCAGTCTCTGTGCACAATAGTAATCCAAGAATGTGCCCATGATTTTGACATACACACGCGGCGGGACACATATGATGCACAGTATACGCCAAACGCAAGCCTTTTGTGTTCGTGAGCGCACACACTCTGTAGTAATTCGCTTGTCAATTTTGAACTGAATAAACTGTAGTCACACAAGCACTGGTGGCAACAACCAGGCAAAAAGGGTGTTGATGATCTGGTTTCAAGCAGAACAGACAATAAAGGCATATTATGCGATCTTTTCCATGGGACACCCTCTATCATTGATATTTTTGAAAGCAGATTTTCTTGCAGAATTACATTTCATAAATCTTAAATACATTTTGAGTTACAGGGTGATATGATTCCTAATTACTTCAAAATCATGGTTTTAGAATGAAAATATACTGTCCTGCAGCAGGACAATCTATTTTCAACCTCTTTAAACCATGATTTTGAAGTAAATTGGAATCGTATCGCTCTGTAACTCAGAACATATTTATGATTTATGATCAGAATTGTAAAACTTCAAGAAAATCTGCTTTCTAAAAAAACATCAAGGAGAGGAGAGGGCATCCCATGGAAAAGATCGCATAATATCCCTTTAATTAAGCATTTTTGCATATTATATATAACATTTCATGAGCGCAAATGCTTGGTAACAATAGTCCAATAATATGAAATGTACTGGGTGTTTAGGTGCTCACTACTCAATGGTAAATGTATGTTCATTTTAAAAACGGGGTGTTAATACTTCAAAATAAATGCAGCTCTACGTCTTTGTAATCCACTTAAACTTCCAATAACGGCAAACTGTATTGAATTCGATAAAGTGGTAGACTTTTTGGTGGCTTTTTTGAAAATTAAAGGGGAATGCTACCGAAACAGACCCTAAGGCTATCTATATATATATATATATATGCCGTCCTGGTTGGCCCTGCTGTAAGTGAGATGTGTATGTCTGTTATGGACCAAGTGATTTACCTTCTCTCTCTGATATTGTACTGTAAAAGTGGTAATTTTTTGCGCGATTAATTATTTGCAATTTGCTGATTTACAACTGTTCTGCGTGTAATTTTTGTGTTCTGCGTGTATTAAAATTCACGATTTGTAGCTTCATCACATAGACCTATACACAAAAGAAATATATCTATGTGTTATAATTTTTCGCAGTAGCTGCTTTGAGCGCGAAAAACAGGGGAAATAAATGTAGCGCAAAAATATCCATTTTTACAGTATGAAATATAACTTATGAGTAACACACAGCCTTTCAGCTGAACGCTTGGGGAGATACGTCCAAAACCTGCGGCCCTGTCAAGGAACAAAAATCAATGCCCCGACTTTATTACAATATTGGACCTATAATACAGGACCACATTACCAGTTGAGGTAAATTTATCATTGGAAAGGAGATCTTAGAAATATGTCCTTTTCACCTCAACTTGACAAATTATCAAATCTGTGCCAAGTGCTAAAAATCACATTGACTTTGAAACAAAAAGAAGAACACAAATTTATCTTAGATTATTACTGACTGATCCCTGAGAATTAATTATCATTTGACTTGTTCTCTCATTAAAATTTTCTGTAAAAACATAATCCAACAAAAGTATTAATGTCATATATTTGCGTGTTAAGAAATTAAGGGTAAATTGCGCAAATTTAATATCCACAAATATCTTTGGCCAATCAATTCAATATTGAAAATAGGAGCATTTCAGGGTAAAATATTGGAGGGTTTGCCAGGTGAAGAATGTGAAAAAACAATAATATGACAACTATAGAATAACAGACTGACAAAATCAGTGTATGACTGAACAATTGTGCAATGTTTTCTATCTCCACTACTAAGGAGCAGGAGAATATAATGCAAAAAGATAGAAATATGAAACAGCTGGTTTATATCCACCAGTTTAAAGAAGAAGAAAATAAACAAAAATTCCTGACAACCACAGCAATGGAAGGTAGGTAGGGATGGCCGCAGCAGCTGTCACTTTGCATTGTGGGTAAAAATATTTGATTGATTACGATTGGCGGACGGGACACACAGATTTAGCAACTGTGCATTACCGATAATTGCTTTAGTTGATTAGATTTGGGCTCGGTGATTTATCGGTACCGAAAACCCAATTTGTTTACACTTTCTATGGCCGATTGTTACCTGTGTGTGTGTGCCTGGATGGGTGGATGGATTGACAACAAACACAGCGGATGTCAGAGATGCATTTTGGTTGTCAATTTAATAGACAATGGCGTCTAAATATTTAGCGGATGTTTCGCAGAAATGTTTAGACTGCGAGTGGGATATAATAATGATGATGGGCAAAATGGGTTGAAAATTGTAACCGAAAGTGGATAATCATATTAATTTCTCTTTGTCAGTACAAACACTTTCCACGCGGCAGTCTTCTGCAGACGACATGCCAACATTTCACAAAATGTTTCAAAAAATGTCAAAATTATTAAATTTCAATACCATATTTGGAATCACCATGAGAAATGCATTTAAATCGTCCTAGTATTGGTTCGGTAATTCTTGAGGTAGGCTTTGAAATTTGGGAAAGGTTTAAGAACAAATCTGCTTTGAAATGGTAAAACAAATAGTGTTTTTGACGGGACACACAGATTTAGCTAATGTGCATTACCGATAATTGCTTTAGTTGATTAGATTTGGGCTCGGTGATTTATCGGTACCGAAAACCCAATTTGTTTACACTTTCTATGGCCGATTGTTACCTGTGTGTGTGTGTGCCTGGATGGATGGATTGACAACAAACACAGCGGATGTCAGAGATGCATTTTGAGTGACAATTTATTTAATAGATAATGGCGTCTAAATATTTAGCGGATGTTTTATGGAAATGTTTAGACTGCATGTAGGATAATGGGATTATTACCCATTTTGATAATTAAGTCAAATCGGTTGAAAATTGTAACCAAAAGCGGATAATCATTTTTTGTCAGAATAAAATCAATCTAGTTGACCATGCAGCGTTATAATATTAATAATTACTTAATTGATGATTTTGAACCTTTTATCAATCAGTCCACCAACAATATTCCTTTTTAACACATTTTTCAGGTCACATGTGAGAATGCTGTAACTAAGAACTCTTCATATTGAAACCTTAATTGATGTTATATACGTCTAGGTTGGGATTTTCTATTCTTTTGAAGCAATTTTATTTTGTATTCTTGGTTCCATAATTTATCTACAACATCATTTGTGGCTCCTGATCAAAGCATTTTCAGTTCAATACAGCAACATCAGTCTCTTTACCCTGCAATAGCAAGTTGATCACCTGTATCATAAACTAACCACTTTTACACTCAAGAGGGCTCACTACCAAAATGTGAATGGATTGATACAAACATACATTACGATCGTGTCTACATAACAAATAACTACTGAAAACAGACGATGGCGGCCATGCGAAATCAAACATGAGTCAAAACACCACTCAGATGTGGTGAGTCAAAACACCACTCAGATGTGGTGAGTCAAAACACCACTCAGATGTGGTGAGTCAAAACACCACTCAGATGTGGTGGGTCAAAACACCACTCAGATGTGGTGAGTCAAAACACCACTCAGATGTGGTGAGTCAAAACACCACTCAGATGTGGTGGGTCAAAACACCACTCAGATGTAGTGAGTCAAACATAAGTCAAAACACCACTCAAATGTGGTGGGTGAGTCAAACATGAGTCAAAACACCACTCAGATGTGGTGAGTCAAAACACCACTCAGATGTGGTGAGTCAAAACACCACTCAGATGTGGTGAGTCAAAACACCACTCAGATGTGGTGGGTCAAAACACCACTCAGATGTGGTGAGTCAAAACACCACTCAGATGTGGTGAGTCAAAACACCACTCAGATGTGGTGAGTCAAAACACCACTCAGATGTGGTGAGTCAAAACACCACTCAGATGTGGTGGGTCAAAACACCACTCAGATGTAGTGAGTCAAACATAAGTCAAAACACCACTCAAATGTGGTGGGTGAGTCAAACATGAGTCAAAGCACCACTCAGATGAGGTGAGTCAAACAGGAGTCAAACCACCACTCGGATATGGTGAGTCAAACGTGAGTCAAAACACCACTCAGCTGTGGTGAGTCAAACGTAAGTTGAAACACAACTGAGATGTGGTGAGTCAATCATGAGTCAAAACACCACTCAAATATGGTGAGTCAAACATGAGTTAACACATCACTCAGATGTTGTGAGTCAAAGAAGAATAAAAAAACCCACTCAAATGTGATAAGTCAAAATGCCACTCGGATGTGGTGAGTCAAACCACTCCTCAGATTGGGTGAGTCAAACATGAGTCAAAACACCACTCGGATGTGGTGAGTCAAGCATGAGTCAAAACATCAATCAGATGTAGTAGTCAAACATAAATCAAAACACCACTCAAATGTTGTGAGTCAAACATGAGTCAAAACACTCCTCGGATATGGTGAGTCAAACATGAGTCAAACCACCACTCAGATGTGGTGAGTCAAAACACCACTCGGATGTGGTGAGTCAAACACGAGTCAAAACAACATCAGTCAACAACATCACTGAGATATGGTACGGCAAACATGAGTCAAAAATACCAATCAGATGTGTATAATGTTTAGTGATCTGGGGTGTTAACAATTTATCTCATTTTAAACAATGCCTTTTTTACACAATTCAAAACCATCACAACATCTAGAGCCCCAACAAAATCACTTTTGTTTTATTTAAATATACTTAACTATCTTTATACTTGACTTGCTTGTGGTTGTAGCAGCAGTTACTCCGAAATAACATTTCTAATGTTTGAAATATTCAATATGATTACGTTAACAACCTAATAACAGTCACGTAAAAGCAATTGGGGCATGGATAATTTAAATAAGCAGACACGACTAACCAAGTGAAGTTCAACAAATACATTTCTAACTCGTTTAACAGCACGGATAATTTTAAATAAGCACTGTCATGACATTGTATACCAAACCTATACATCACTGTTCTGGACTAACACGATCAGTTTACAGGAGATAGCCATCACACGCTCATCCCCAACAACGGCCGGACACTGCGGTATTAGACATTATTTTCACGCTTATCTCTTCGCTAACCGCCATAATTTAAGCAATTCAAAAGTGTTTTCATATCATATGATTTGGCATTCCTTGACACACACCTATAATCTTAAGAAAGATATTTGTGCGTTTTTATTTTAAGGCATTTGAAATGGTATACAAATGGCTCGAAAAATAACATAGCGCGAATAGTCTTACGCTTAACACTTTCCATGTGGCTAGTATTAGCTTTACCATACAAAGAACAGATTTGTCAGAAACCTTTCCCAACTTTCAAAGTCTATCACAAGGATTACTGAACCAATACTAGGCATGTTTGTACTTAATTTAATGCATTTCTCATGGTGATTCCAAATATGGTATTGAACTTCAATAATTGTGAAATTTTGTGAACATTTTGTGAAATTTTGGAAAGTCGTCTGCAGACGACTGCCGCGTGGAAAGTGTTAAGGTAGCTATAGGTACTGCCCCCTTGTACACTGCAGATAGGCAGGTGGGACTGCCCGTAATGCAGACAATTACGTTTGACAGCTTTGCCCCCTCTGGAATTCCTCTCCGTGATGAGAAGTTGGCAGGTTCAAGCCAGCCAAACCAATGCCCTCAGGTCCAGAATTATATTTTCAAATTCCAAATTTCAAGTTTCGTGTTGGTTTTAAATGTGTGCACCTAACTAGATTTTAGGTGTCTGTGGGGGTGCCACTGGTATTATAAGGGTTGGGTAACCCTTGCATTAACCCTAACCCATTCAGGGGTTGTAGCAATAAAGCTAACAGGAGGGAAACACAGGAGAAATAATGACACACAAAAATGGTGTGTGCTGCCCCAGGATCAAACCTGGGCCACCACACAAAAATGGTGTGTGCTGCCCCAGGATCAAACCTGGGCCACCGCGGCTTGAGTCCAGATGATTGTGCATCACTACGGGGTTCGCACTCCCAAAAATAACTTTTTAGAGCCATGTACCTTTGCGTGATTGCATGAGGAATGGGAGTCTACCAGCACGGTGATTCTGTTGGATTTTGTTGGATTTAGCATGGTAAGGGTTAGTAAAACATTAGGAAAACTTAGAGAGCTGCCAAAGAAATTACTGCTTTCTTGATTTGATTTATATTTTTCAATTCCTAATTTTGGTTAGCGTCAGTGTGCGTATGTGGATCTTAACTGGATAGTTTAAAAAATCACAATGTTCGCTACTTATTAACGTTATCATTAGTCAGGTTAAATAGTCTGAATATTACAAGAAAAATCCTTTCTCCCAACTGTCCATTCTCCCCCGACTGCTATCCCAAGTCTTCATTGTGTATCTTCTTTTTTTTCAACCGAAATTGATGTGTACCATCCTACTGCACAAAGCCAGATTTTCATGGGAAAATACTGGATTTTCAACATTTCTGCTCAAACAAATATCTTCAGATAAATTATATTTAATATTTTTGCTTAATTTTCCATAGTCAATCTTTTTGTGTTTTTTGTAAGTCTTTCTCCGCTCTTCTGTGACAGTCATTTCTATTCAAAATTTGCCAATCTTTATGGACCCAAAGAGGAATACTATCAGTTCCAAATTTGGCGAGAAATATTTAGTTTTTATCTCTCCACGAGCAAAAGTAATCCAAGCGTACATGCACGATTATGGTTACACGGACACGGTTTTGGTCGCACGCACGCATCACACATATGATGCACAGTGCGCTTGTTGTCTTCACGCGTGCCTGTTTCCTTCTGTATTCATTCGCTGTTGTAAAGAGGCTTCGCCAGTTTGGAACTGATCAAACTATAGCAGGCTCCACTTTATGTCTATTGATGTGTTGTCCTATCATTATTAATATCCTTTGCTTATTGTTTTCCTGCATAATTCTTCCTTTTTAGTTTTAAACATGAAACAATTTCACTTGTTGATGAATTTACAATTTGTGTTTCTTTACAAAAACCCAAATATTTAAGAATCCTCTAAAGCATTTTTTTTAAATTTCATGCAACTGGTACGGTGCCCGAAAAGCCGTTAAATTTATAGCAGCGTGAACATGTTTCCCATTCGCACTAGTTGTGACTGACACCAGGGTTTAAGGGCCTAGTGATGGAGGCAGAGTACAGCAAAGACTTTTGAGCTGGGGATGCCCTGCATAGAAACATGAGCCCCTTTCTGGTTACCGGAGGTTTTACGATTTGATAAATTTTTCATGATAGGGTACGAGAGGGATGTATGATTTAGATCAAATAAAGTGAGAGAAGTAGGCCAAGCGTATTTGGCTTCAAAACAAGCAACGGTGGAGAAGTTAATCTACAAAGTCACAGTTTTCCTACTTTTGTTTTAAATATTGAAGAACTCAACCCCTTCATTTTGTGAAATGGCTATGGGTGTTACCTTTCTCAAGTCTAGATAGTTATTTTTAACTGGTAAAGCCAAAATGGAGAAAGTCTGTCTCAACTTCTTACCCACATATCTTGCCAACAAAATACAACAGTTTTCTTTTAGAGTATACTATCTGTATGTACATGTAGAAGGCAGTATTGTGAAAAGGAAGTAGCCTCCCTTTGTATTTTGCTGTGTTCTAGCAACTGTACGCATCAACTTTCTTTCTCTCCTTATGCCAAACGGAAGTATGTTGACTAACTATTATAGACCAGGGGTTCTCAACATTATTTAATGGAGCGCCTCAATTATGAGATGAAATGTATCATGAACACCAAATGCACCCATCTTCTTATGTATTTCTTTATATTTTTGAGGAGTCCAAGTACAAACCACCATTGGTCCAAGCGCCACATTTAGCGTGCGCGCCTCCAGTTGAGAAGCCCTGTTATAGACCATTCCTGAATTACACTTGAATTCACAAAATTACTTTTGTCTTTTGTTTGTTTGTTTGTTGTTGTTGTTTGGGTTTTTTTTGTTTTGTTTTGTTTGTTTGTTGCTGTGGGTTTGTTTTTGTTTTTATGTTGTTGGTGTGTTGTTGTATTTTTGCTTTAATCTTGTATTTATATGTTGTACAGCGCTTTGAGTTTAGATCTCACTAAAGTAAAGCGCTCTATAAGTGTGTGTTATTATTATTATTGTGTTGTGGGGTGTGTTGTGGTTTTTTGGGGTTTTTTGTTTTGTTTTTTTGATGGGGGCAGGACATCCTAGATCATTTATTGTACCCGGAATAGCTCTGGGTGCAGCGGTAAAAGAATGTATGAAGGTGGCATTGATTGAACAATTCCTGAAGAACAGCCTTCAGAATCATTGAAAATCACAACAATAGAACAAAGTACTAGCCCAACTGGTTAGGGATTCACCATGGAGATGTCGCTATACACTGCTGGTTCTGGTTTGATGGTCATACAAAGTATTCATTACTACCCTTAAACTGATTCCTAATTTATTCACTATCCCATTAAAACTACAGAAGATCAAAATATAATTTTCCATAAAAAATACAAATTTATATATTATTCATATGAAATGAGTAACTTGTCCAAGCTGCCAACTAAGATCAAATTATTCAACATATAGCATTACAGCATATCATAACAATAGTATTTCGCAGTAGAATCTTTTGTTATAATATAAATACTGCATCTTTGGCAATATTTCCCCCACTTTTTACCCAAAAGAATCACAATTTGTCCCATCACTTGAAACCATGCCATTATTTTAACCTCTGCGTAACAGGCTATCCATCCCTTTATACTTGCTAAACATGTATACGGCATAGCGAATTACATTAGTAAGTGTAAGCCAAGACCCGACTCTCAAGAACAGTTGAATAAGAAACACCGTACTTGACGCTCCTTACGAGAGAGATTTGATACAATGCGAGTTTCAGCGTGCAAGATTACGACTCCATGCCACGCTGGTTACGACGGGTCTAGGGAGATTCGTGCGCTACCTCAAGGACCCACTTGTGCCCTGTCGGAGGCCCTTCTCGTACGGGGTTGGTGAGCTCAGTCCGGACAGGGTTACCGCGTTACCGAGGATATCGTTTGCAAAACGCTACGGCATGCCCAAATGCCACGAAATAAAAAACGCAACATTTACAACTCTCAAGTCTGAAACCTTATCGTGTGATATTAACACTCGGATACGTTCAACCCGATACAGGTATGCTAATTGGGGTGCAATAATTTGAATTTAATTAGCCTTATTAGACGTGTAACCCTACGGGAAGAAATACATGCATAACATTATGGTATTGTTCCCCGGTGACGTCTGTATTACTAAATTCAAAATTTGATAGAAGCTCGAGGGTTTGTGTCGAAACATGTCGGTTCGCTAAGTTTTACAATCGTAAGTGAATTCTACACTTTTCCCAGTCATTAGTTAGACTTGCAGATTACGGGGTAACGATATAGATGATTAGTTATTATTCACTGGCGGGCGTGTTCAGGAGTGGTATCTGCAACATGAATGTCTGGTTTTGTCTTACTCACATACCTGTAACTCAAAACTTTGGCTCGCAGGGCAAATGGCTGGTTGTGGGCTGTTTGACAGTATATCTTTTAGACTAAAGACATATCATACATTTACATGTATTACCCGATAAGTTAGCTGCTGCATATACATATCTGCCTGCAAATAATATCTATAGTTGAATCAGTTCCAAATTGGGGAGACATTTTCGGTTTTACCTCTCCGTGTGCAAAAGTAATCCAAGCGTACACGCATGTTTATGGTCACACGCACGCGCCACGCATGCGATGCATAGTATGCTTGTTGCCTTCACATGCACCTGTGTCCTTCTGTATTCAATCATTACTGTAAGGAGGCTTCGCCAATTTGGAGCTGATCAAACTATAGTAACGTTACAATCAACTGTTATTCTTTTCAATTTCTTGCGTTGCATTATAAAAGGCAAACTTTCAGAACTTATACCTTCTAATAAAATAGATATGGTATGTACAACTGAGGCAGTTCGACCCATTGGATGTAACTGTCTGTCGTTTTATTTTGGTCCATAAACTTGGTCATTGTTTGTCGCTTCCATGTGAAAGATAGACCTATTACATCTTTAATGCCATCAGTCCATCGGTTTCCCTTCCCGAGCTCCATTTCTTCTGGCAAAGTGTCCCAAGTACTACAATTTAATGTGAAAGATCTTACTCTAAATAGTCTCCAACTGGACAGAGGTTGTGGCTGCTTGTGAAGTCAAGCCTGGCCATATAAACAGAACAGATCACAGCCATGACTAATCTTGGTTGAAATAAACTACAACTGCAAGGGGGTTACATAGTGAACTAATCTAGGACTGGGATAGCAACCCTCATTGTTACATCCGAGGAGAGATTGTACAGAGCGATATACACGATGGCATTCCCATCTATTTCGATTATTGCCTTCAAGAAGGCACTCACAACATATTTGTTCCCCCTCTAATCTTGTTCTTTATATTATTATGTTAACTTTGTTATTTTGTATTTATTGTAAGCGCTTTGAGCCTTCGGGGAATAGCGCATCACAAATACTCGTTGTATGTATGAATGTATCCGCTGTAACAACAAGGAGGGCAGAGGTTTTTATTGAGAAACCACCATGATGGGAATTGCTGCAATTAACACTGAATTAACCAAGGAACAAGGGTTATAATTTCTGGGTTTTTTTGTTTTTTTCAGCTCATGCAATTTTCAAGGAAGACTAAGCTTGCACCAAACTCAAAATTAATTTCATTATCTGGCATTTTACACACATGACACAATACTTTGAGCAAAACAAATTCCCCATTTTATTGTCCCTAATTGGTAGATACTAATTTTATATCCAGAAGGATTTTAAACAAAAATCACAAGTGATAATTTAACCACCTCCGGATAATAAAACGTCTACAATGACAAAGAAGGTCCATATTGCATCGTTTTCTCCTCTCATAACTTCAACAGCAGTTGTGGATAATCTTTGTTATGAATAATCTCATGACCGATTTCCACCATTGCCTGGTCCCATTCCGGTTCACAAACAATGCATGTTTTGCTTAAATATATATCTTACTCTTTGAAGTCCTTTCTTCAATTTACTATCCTTCCTAATATGCCTGCCATCATTATAATTCCTAAATCCATAACTGCTCCACCCCCTTAAGCGCCGCAGAAGCCTAATCTAACCCCGTCTGCAAGCTGAAACAAACTGCGCGCTCCAAATCATATTCAATTCAATTCCTCGTATTTATTTAACTGATTTATCGCTTTGATACAAATTAACAGCCTCGCTCAAAGGCATCCCTCACACACACAAAAAGTAAAAGAAAGCACAAACACACGTGTCAGAAATTGAAAAGAAATAAGAAAACTTTTTAGTTGCGGTGGCTTTATCAAAGAATCAAACAAGACCACAGGGGTCAATCAAATCTGCGGCCGTCCGTCCCAGTTTCGGGGCAGAAATGGAGGAGCAAAGGCAACAGCTCTTATAGAAGCCGAAGTATTTCCTTGCTTATTGTCTCCGTTGTTGCGCCTAAAGCACCCTCTTTTATTCTTCCTCATATCGCCTTGAGGTGACAAGCTTACAGACCACCGCTTGGGCTTTCCGTCCCAATGACCCGACCCAATTTGCCATCACTACCATCATGGCCAGCTGACCGACCAAAATAATGTACGCAACCTAACTAAACCAGGGGGTGGGGATTAAATCAATTGATCGTCTATAAAAAAGGCTACAGAAGTATGTGTCATAAACATGGGGCAAGTTTTTCAAGCCGTTGGTTCAGTTTTGGTACATCATTGGGTCATTTTGTTTTTACAAAATGTTTTCAATTGCCCGTTTCAATTTTGCCTAAAATCAAGCAAAATTGGTGGAAAAATTAGCGGAAAAGATGCGCATTGAATATGCATTGAATATGGTGTTCCATATTTTATGGTAATTTGGAAACAATTTTGGGTTCAGACAGATATTTTCAAATTTTTACAAAATTGGATAATATCCATCTTATAGTTAGATGTCGTTCCCTCAATCATTCGGACTACCCCCCTAACCCTTACAACCCCCCCCCCCCCCCCCCCCTGGGATATTCACAATTTCTTTAAAGTTCAACATGACACATAAAGAATGGTCACTTCAATGGCTGGATACTTTGCGGACAAAGCATGGTGTGAAAATTCAGGAACTAGGTTCTTTACTTAACCTGGCTCGAAACAATCGGCCATTGATAAATCCGACAGTGGTAAGATATTTCTTTGATATTGAAGTGATCATATCTCTCTTAGGTCATGTTGGTGGATTTGTAACAAAATAAACAGCTACTTTTCTTAACACCTTACACGCGGCTATTGGATTTACCATACACAAAACAGATTTTTTACAGAAGCCTTTCCCAACTTTCAAAATCTATCTCAAGGAATACTGAACCACTACTAGGCACGTTTGTACTTGTTTTAATGCATTTTTCGTGCCGACTCCAAATATGGTAATGACATTCAATAGTTAAGACATTTTTGAAACTTTTTGTGAAATTTTGGAATGTCGTATGCAGACGCCTGCCGCGTGGAAAGTGTTAAGAAATCTTGTAATTGTTCAGTTTCTACAAGCAGCTGCTTTATTGAAACACGCAACTCATCAGTAACCGACTTTCTTCGTCTTTTGAGCAAAAATGGAAAACTAGAAATACAGAATTTTTTTAATCTTTGACTATGATAAATGATGTCTTGTATTTCTATATCAACATATACGCCACCTGTTTGTTAGAGTGTTGGTAGGACCTATCCCATCTCAATTATTAGATGTATTCCGCACACACACAAAGCTTGGGAGGATGGAAAGACTGATCCTAATTCCTAAGTGAGATCAATTAATCTTGGAATAGGTCTTGTTATAGCATTACTAATCACTTGAATGGACTCAGCAAAAGTTTTAAAACTTAAAAGTACTGTTATGAAATGAAAATAATAACATTTGTCATATACAATCGATGGTATCAAAAAAATATATATATATGTTAACACTCTCTGTGCTGCAGTCATCTGCAGACGACATTCCAAAATTTTACATTAAAAAATGTCAAATGTATTGAATTTTATCACCCTATTTGGAATCACCATGAGAAATGCATTAAAATAAGTACAAACATACCTAGTATTGGTTCAGTAATTCATGAAATAAGACTTTGAAAATTGGGAACGGTTTCTGAAAATCTGATATGTATATATGGTAAAACTAAGTAATAGCAACGTGGAAAGTGTTAAAATACTCTGAAATAAAAATAATCAGATACTATCACAATAACAGAAATGCATGCTGAAGAGCATGTTGAAGCTTTCTCAGTGAATTATTTTTAATATTATCAAAATAACAGAAATACCATACAGAACAATAGTGCGGCGGCAAAATCGGATACCCTATATACCGTGAACCCTAAATGCGGCATAAATTCAAAGATCTAGTTTATATTGAGACAAAGGATAAATCACAAATTCCCATTAACAATTACTCAGAGTATGGCCGCATCAGAGGCAAAGGCGCAAAAAAGTAACCTCTGTAATATATTCTGTACCAAGCCTGGGGCATTGCATGCTGCCAGGCGGGCGGAAGGTGGTATATGAAGGGAAATATCCTGAAATTAATTAAACTTGGGTGAGTGACTTCTCTATTTCATGATGGGGGTTGCACCTCAAATTCGGATGAAAAATCTATTAGCGATATGGATTTATAAACAATTACATTTTTGAAAAATTCAATTAGTGATATGGATTTATAAACAATTACATTTTTTTTAAATTCAATTAGTGTTATGGATTTATAAACAATTACATTTTTGACAATATCTAGCAGACAGACAGTCTTTGATATTAATTATCACTGATTACTGAAATTAATTAATCAGTTAAAGTCTACTTTTGAGTTATAAATAGCCCTCCTCGTAGGGCCACTAAAACCAGCCTATCCAGGGAAATACCATACTAAGATACAATATAGAAACACTGAGTCAGCCATCCTAGCTGAGCTACTTCTCCTGAGCTAAAACCGGGGCTAAAACAGGGCGATTCTCGGGTTGATAGCGGTTCTCGGATTCGGAGCAGTTTTTCTAGGATTAAATAGAGTAGTCCTAAGGTAGGACTATAAGTTATAAATTGTTCAAGTTATAATTTCATGATTGCTTTTCCAATTAACTTATTTGTAAAATTGTTTTCCCAGTGTGGGACACAGATATTGAACCCATACAGAACTCTTTCCTTCTTCACATTTGAACTACATGTAGTAACCTTCTAAGGCAAAAAAAGGTCTGTCTCACATACATTTGGGGAAATAGCGATATGTTGGTGTATTTTTTTATTTATTTTTTAGAGAAAAAAAGCTATGCTAAATGCAGAAATTCTTTTTGTATTGTGTTTTTGGCCCACTTTCTTTTTTCCCTTTCGGAGCCATTTTTTAGATTTTTTCCGGACAGCTAAAAAACAAACACCCCAAAATTAAGCTCAAAGGTGAATCCACATACTTATGCGCGCGGGATATGTGAGACAGATCTCTTTTTTTTGTCCTTTAGTGATGTGTTCTGTAATCCTGCATGGATCTCAAGCATCAGGCATTGGGGGGGGGGGGAGGGTCCCATAAACATTTGTTTTAATAAATTTAAGATAAGAGAGAAAAAAGGAAAAGAAATATTAAATCAGTCTGCGGTCTGATGGAAAGGGGGCCGAATGAGAATTCAAAGGATATTTCCCCACCCTTAAAAGGACCATATCTGCTACAACAAAAGAGTTAGGAGATCCTGTGTATAGGGGTTTGAGGAGGTACTGTTTGGGAATGTACTGTTTTCCCCTCAGTAATAGGGCTGGACCCATTCACATTTTCCATGGTACAGCAAATAGTTGGAATTCAATTTGGAAAAAATAAATAAATTTATTGGCAAGATCCACAACGATAGATGAAAACAGATCAAACCAATTCTGACAAATTTGTTCCTCTTTGTCGTTAATAACGGACATTGGGTGGTTTTTTTTTTACAAATTCAACATATGGCCCTGCTGGCAGGAAACAATACGATTGTGTCTACAAAATTGTCTTTAAAAGGCAAAAGTTTAATCTCAACATCAATTAGCGCTCGGGAAAGGTGGGACAAAGACACTCGCAGTGGGCCGTGCCTGAGATGGAACCCAGGACTCCTGTGTGGTAGGTGATTGATACTGCATCGCAATGCCACCACATTTTTTCAATGGTTACGAAATGAAATAACCGGGCTCAAAGCATAGTGCTGGTGTGGTATCTTGTTTGTTGTATATGGCTGGGATAGGGTTTTAATTGACGCTGAAATTACAACTTACTGCATAGTCAATGAGTATTATGACAATCAACCCCATCTACCAATGTCTACAAGACAGGCCAAAGTGTATGCTTCAAACACTGGGGTTGCCACCAGTTGAGAACTCTATAATATTTTTGTCTTTTGTTAGTCAAGGTATTAACAATTAAACTGCAAATCTAAGAGGTCTTACATAATTTTCGCCAATTACAGATACATACAAAGCGTACGTAATAGGGGGAGGGGTAAACATGTTCCCTAAGCATACCGGCGTAACTTAAATGGCGATGTTGAGAGGCAGGACTGTTTTTATCAAGCCATAACATTTTCGCTATTTATTGTGTACGTAACTCGAGGGGCGAGGGAGTAAAAAGTTACGTATGTGAAAATGGCGATAATTTTGGACGTTTGAATGTTTCTTCTTTTTTTAAACTTGTCAAAGTGCATAAGGTCCATTGTGTCCCTAATTGATACAACAATAACCCTGAAAGTGTTTTTTTTATATTTTAACTTGTCAACACCCATCACATTAACCCAGTTTTAAAGTCCTGTTTGGTCAAAGCACTGTAAAAACAATAGAACAACATATGACAGGATATCGTCGAATGGTGTACAAAACAGAAAAAACAAAAAGATTCCGATCCAAAATAACTTCTGAAACCATAAAACGTTGCCAACATCCTCCTTTCTAATAGCTGCCCATCACTACCCGGCACCACCTGGCCGTATTATCTGTGTCCGCCTGATGACACCGTGTCCCATTATTGCATGGTCCTTCAGGAAACAAATAGCGGGGAGTATTTAGCAAAACTTCCGATATTACCACTTCCTCTTGTCAAGTTCATTGTTATTAAGGTGAGAAAACTTTCTATAGCTACATTATGATTGATCTGTCACGCAGCCAACTTTTTGAAAACGGTGGGGGTGGGCACAACATAGTTGTACCGACGAAAGATATTATGTACCGACGAAACCATAATGGATCCATATATTCGGTAAAGGGGCATTGGCTACTTACTTGTAGACCCCAATTGGATGTAAACTATCGGTTAGTGTAGAGAGTGGAGCGAGCCAAGCCCCTCACAGCGTGGAGTCCTGAGAAAATATTGGATAATTGATGCTCTCTGGGAGCATTTCCAAGTTAAGGTGGCTCTATTGGCCGAGTCAAAAAATATTTCCTTTCAAATCATCATAGCTTTTAGCCCTTGGTCTTACGATTATGGAACTGAAATTTTTATTTCAATCGAACATTCGGTTGCCGAGATATGTTAGGTCAAAGGGGCATAAAACCAACAGATTTGGCAACAACTTTATTTTTATTTTCCTTATTTTTTTCAACTCCAGTTGCCAGGTAATGTCCTAATTATGTCTAATTCTGAATTCATAAAATACGCAAAGTACAGTTTGTGGATAGATGAGATGAGAGCTATGATGATGTGACTTGGTACATGGGTAGTACAATTGAAGAGCTTCAAACATACGTTGGCTTTTGTCTAATTTCCATTTGCATAATTAATTAGGCCCACTAATTAAATTGTTTAAACAATAAACATGTTTTTATTTTCTGATTTTTAAAAATGAGTTCCGCACTGCCCCTTCTGTATTCCCTCTCTTTCTTATCGCCCCAATGTATCAACGACCTTCGGTGTACCGGCAGCATCATTTTGGGGGCACAGAACCCCGGCCCCCTTTGGGCACAGACCCCCCTCTCCCCCGGCCCCCTTTGGCTACACCAATGACCTCATTATACACCTTTCCGACTATAGGCACATAGTTGCTCCATTTCGCAAATGTCATCCGTAGAAGAAAAAAATTGTGAAATTTCTTCTGGCTGGCACGAGTACAGCATTCCACCACCATGCAGGCCCATCTGTTCCTTTGGATATTCGCCAAATCTTGATACCCGGTCAAAAGTATGTATATTTTTAGCCGTAATCTGCAGGATGAACTTAAAAATATTTGTTGCCAAATGTGTCATGTGACAAAAAAAGGACTAATAGTACTTGGATGTAATTCAATAATTTTACATGATTGTCAAAAACTATGTAATGTAACTTAACAGTTATCAAGTGAACTGATAGTCAATATCTGTGGCGGTAGACATTTAAAAGTGTGAAAAAAGGAAGCTAAAAGACATTTTGAACTAGGAAATGTTAGTGGGGACAAACAAATGCAACCAAACAACCTACACTGTTAAAACGCTGTTTAAAATTTTAAACAACCACAAGTTAACCAGTGAATCGCTCAACGTTGTTTAACATTTTAAACAATATTGCTCAAAATTTTAAACAAGTTGATTACATTTTGAGCAACATTGTAAACAGCATTGAGCGATTCACTGGTTAACTTGCATGTTAAACAACACTTTTAACAGCATATTTTTAGGCTTGGTAAATTGTTGTTTTAGGTCCGCTATAACCAGACCTCAAAATAAGTACATCATATTCAAAATTGTGGTCAATATAAGAGAACCCGACATTTCAATATAAGAGGACCCGGCATTTCAATTCTTACAGAATCTTTATCCAGGTCAAAATGACAGAATACAACATACACAACATAGACGAGGGACCATGGGCATATTCAAAATTGTTAAATAATGTCAGGGGCAGACCGGGGATTGAAAACAGCCCGGGCAAATGTTCTCAACCAGCCCTCGATCATCGTGCATGACAGTACACGCGAATATCCTGGGATGTGTCCAGGGGGTGAGAGCTCCCAACAAATTTAGGCATTAAAAATCCTATTTGGATGGCTCAGAACCCCGTATCTCTTTGGGTATCTTACGTATCAACCCAAAGAAGATTTTAGAGACAGCACCACAATGCATTGCATTTTTACAAATTGCCGTAAATCTGGTCCTCGATTCATCTCGATTCCCATAGACAATGCCTAAAATCATGGCTTTATAGCGTCATCATCGTACGAGCTCTTAGATTCTCGTTTACATCAATAAATAAATAAGTTCTCAGTGTTCCCTTTTCTTATTTCTAAAACCTAAGAGCTCGACTTGTAAACAACTTACTCACAGTTATTGGAAAACCAAAAAGACAGGGGAACAATAATTTTTCCGATAAGTGTCATGAGTGACAGACAGCCCCGATATTGATATCTTGGGGTACAAAGGTCACTAACATATCGATCATATTGATACAAGTATTGTTAAGGGAAATGCATCGTGGGAATTTTTTTTTTGAGTTAGCGCAATGCATTGTGGGTGTAACGTTAAATCAACCAGACTGAGCAGCCCAGATCCAAGCAGCCCCTGGGGTGATTGCCCCAATGGCCCAATGACCAGTCTGCCTCTAAATAAAGTCATACTTTGCGATGTTGCATATCACCTAGCAACTAAAGTGGCCTAACAACATGAACAACTGATGGCTTTAATTTCATGAGTTTCTGATGAGTGACAACCTAATGGTCCTTACGAAACATATCTGTAAAACCATGTAGCAGGATCAAGTCAAAATTTCATATTGTACAATAAACGTATATAGGCCTATATATATATTCGAGACTGTATGTCAGCAAGTCTTTTCTTGCAACCATTGAAGGCTATAGTAAATACTGTACCATCCAAGAAAGATTTGTCAAGACAAATGGTATTTCTTGACAGATGTAAGAGTTTGTAGATAGTGACCACTGTTGCCAGCTTGGCATTTTGACCGTTCATTTGAGTTGCTGACGAGTTCCTTCTGGACAATCTTTTTTTACATTTAAACATACAAACAAAATGATTGAATGAATTCTGTTTGATCACAAAATAGGCAGAAACAAACCTCTGGGACTCCATTCCGTGGTTTAATTTGCCCCAGAAAAAAAAAACCTGGTGAAAATTTGACCGTGAAACAAACCTGCAGGATATATCCAGTACCTAGAAAATCAACAATTGTTGGCATACATGTACGCTGGAGCCCTCTGGTAATGAAGTTGTCCCTAATCACAAATCAGCTTGAATGGCCCCAATACTAGAAGAATTCACGCAGAGAATAAATAAACACGGCCAGGTATGCAGCACCAATATTGTTACTTTCAGCTAAACTTTCATTCATTATAAGGCATGATATTCTTCTTTGTCTTAACACTTTACACAGGGCTAATAGTTTTATACCATACGAAATAGATTTTTTCGGAAACCGTTCCTAATTTTCAAAGTCTATCTCAAGGATTACTTAACCAATACTAAGTATGTTTGTACTAATTTCAATGCATTTCTCAAGGTAGTTCCAAATACGGTGATGAAATTCAATAATTCTGACATTTTTAAAACATTTTGTGAAATTATTGGATGTGCCGTCTGCAGACGACTGCCGCGTGGAAAGTGTTAAAAAAGCAAAGAAAACCTGTCCCGGCCAATTATGAAGTACTGATAGGATCACACGTTTTGGATGTTTTGAAAGTAATGGTTGAACCCACGCGCCACAATACCCTCGTTGTAGATTATTTAAGTTTGGGGGCAATTAAGCTAAATAGTATTATTATTTTAGTTCTTAAAGGCATATTTTGTGATCTTTTCCAGGGAGCGACTTCTATTCATGATTTTTTTTTAGAAAGTAGATTTTCTTGCAGATTTACATTTCGAATCATAAATATATTCTGAGTTACAGAGCGATACGATTCCTAATTACTTCAAAATCATGGTTTTAGAGTGAATTCAGAGTGAAAAATAAGTTGTCGCGCAGACCTGACAGTTTATTTTCACTCTTTAAACCATCATTTTGAAGTAATCAGAATGTAAATCTACAAGAAAATCTACTTTCTAAAATAAATCATGAATAGAGGGCGCCCCTGGACAAGATCACATAATATGCCTTTAAGATCACAAATTTGAACACAATGCAACATTCCATGGTATCTACACTTGAGCCCCATACAGATTACACACTAAGGTTGTTTAGCTCCTGTAGAAGCTGAAATATTCATTGGTTTTCAATATTTATTTTCCAAAATATGGGCTGGTGGAAAATATGCTGTGAACCACTTCATAAAGAATGTGTTGGTCCCCAATGAGCTCTTTTCAAGAGATACAAAATCACATAGTATAGTCTTGCAATTTCAGAATGTTGTATTTTATTAAACTGCATCAAGTAAAGCCTAGTGCTGTTAATTCATATAGGTCTTGGCAACCTATGTTATCTTCCCAAATGAAATGAATTTTGCTTGATATCAAAACCAGCTCTTGTTATCTGATTTCCTCTGAATCACAGCGTCACTGACACCGATTGTATTGATAGTTCACTGACTTTCGCCTCGGCAAATTTCTCACATTGCATGAGATAGAGTAAGGGTTAGAGTAAAAATTTCAGTTAGTGTTAAAGTTAAGGTTAAAGTTATAAGGTTAACGTTAGGGGTTAACACTTTTCACAGAGCAGGCGTCTGCAGACGACATTCCAAAATTTCAAAAAATATTTCCAATATGTCAGAATTATTGAATATAATTACCATATTTGGAATCACTGTGAGAAATGCATTAACATAAAGTACAAACATGCCTAGTATCAATTCAGTAATCCTTGATAGACCCTGAAAGTTGAGAAAGGTTTCCGAAAATCTGTTTTGTATATGGTAAAAGGAATAGCCCGCGTGGAAAGTTTTAAGGTTAAGAATTGGGTTAGTATTAGTAATAGGGTTTATCCAGTAGGGTGAAATGTAAAATCGGCGAACTCTTATACAAACACGTCACTTATAACTCCTCTTGTACCACTCATCTATTGCAGTCCCCTAACATTCACATCCTATCCTATCACGCATCTGCTGATGCCACCCCCACCCCCCACCTTCACACCTAGCCCTCCTCATAGTGCCACTACAAATCAGCCTATCCAGGGAAATACTAAGATTAAATATAGAAACACTGAATCAGCCATAATAATGAACCCCCCTCCCCTATAGAGGACATCGGAATTCCAAACTTTTTTCCCCACCAATTTTTCAATGGAGTTCCATACCTTTTTGGCACATGTTCTTGGAATTCCAGACTTGTTCACAATTTAGACCCCCCCCCCCCCCCCCCCCCTATAGAGGACATCGGAATTCCATACTTTTTTTCACCAATTCCATACTTTTTTGAAGTTTGATCTGGAATTCCATAATTTTTTTGAAGTTTGATCTGGAATTCCATACTTTTTTTGAAGTTTGAATCTGGAATTCCATACTTTTTTGAAGTTTTATCTGGAATTCCATATACTTTTCATCGAGGGAGTCATGGAATTCCGGACTCAAAAATAAAAAATAATTTGTCCTCTAAAGTGGGGGGGGGGGGGGGTCATTATTATCTGGAATAGCCCATTCTAGATGTGTTAAAGAGCTGTGCTCAAACCACAATGGCGGTTCTTGGATTGAAAGCGGTTCTCCGGCTCTGTCAGAAGTAGGACGGGTGGGGGGAGGGGGAGGGGGTAGGTTTGAAGTAGCCCAATCAAGCACAGCTAGCCCTTGAAAAGTTTGCCAAAACAGAGATTACTTGATAGTGCTCAACATTAAATTATCACCGTCATTCATTCCTGCATCAATTGCACATCTAAACCATGATTATTTATGTTATGATTTTGCACTGATACAGTATGAGCGCTGATAGCCAAGGGGCACTAGTTGCCATGGTAACAGCAAGCTCAACCCTTTACCCCCTCCAGGATTTATTTTAGGTATGCCAGTCTTCTTGTTTATGTTTGCGTTATTATAAAAATATAAATATACACCCTGATACAGGCAATTACTTGTGATGATATACCATCAATTAAACCGTTCAGTACTTGTAAGAGTATGATATTCGTATCAGAGTATAAAGTCGTCAATATAGCTACCATTACTTCTCTTAAAAATTACTTGCCACTGCTCTGAAACGTGTTTAGTACCAATAAGTTTAGTTGATGTCACTCTTTCTCTTGATTGGTGATTTCGCGGGCAGTGACTAGAAAGTCTAAATGATAGCCTTTCCTAACTTCACCACACGATGGCAGTATTCCCTCGTATTTACAAAGATCTTGGGAATAAGGTGCCATAATACATTTTTCATTCAAATAATATTATATAGTGTGCAGTTGAAGAAAATTGGTCAGCTGCCTGAGCATTAGTCAGACATAGAGGGCAGTATACAGCTTTGAGAATGGTAACGGTATGCTTGCAAAGCATTTGATTGGTTATCGATGAATGGACTAATGTTTTAACCCTAACCCCGGTTTAGGATTTTTGACCGGGATCACAATTTTTGAGGAAAAAACACCAACTAAATCTCTGGGAACCTGCCGGGATTCGATCCGGGGACCCTCCGTTCTCAAGCCCCACCTTCCAACCACTAAGCCAAGGCCCTCAGCTACACATTCGTGCAGTATACTGCACTCATTATATAGTTATATAGACTCGGTTGACTACGTCATCGAAAACCGACGGCGCATGCATTTGGAGAGGGACTTTGGATTAGCATTTTTTAGCACTCAGGGGGGTTAGGGTTAAGAAAGGGAAATGATAGGGACCATGTTTCCTTTTTAAAAGGTAAATGCACAGAGTTCGTGTTTTTGCTGGTCAAAAAGTGACCAGAAACCTGAACAAGTGTGTGAAAATGGGCTACAAAGGCCAAAAACGAGCTGAAATTAAAAGACCAAATTTGGACCAAAAATACCACAACTGAATTCAGGTTTAAACCTGTAAATTCTCATGCCTGTTAGCCGTTTTATGTAGTGTTATTAAAAGGCAATTTATCCCACATTTCATAAGCACTGCAAGTCTCAATTTAAACCTATACCACCAATAATAAAACTTGTTCTGAAATCTACTTGTTTACCCAAGTTCTATGGAAGCAGGTTCCATTTTGATATCAAAACTTACCACCGGTCCATTATCCAAATGTTCAATGGTGTGCGGACTTATTGCATCGTTATTCTCCATCATATCCATGGTTACGTGCGAGTCGTCACGTAGACACGGGTCACCTAACATACATCCAGGTATGTGACGTCCACCGCGAGGAATCTCCTCGGAGGTTTAAAACGAAAGAGTTTGTTTCCAAATGGTTGGTAAAAAAGGCACGATTATTGCTTGATCATTTATCACAAGTGTTTATAGTACGTTCAATGATGTTGTCTTCTTCTCGTATTTGAGGATAAAGCTAGCATCTCAGTTCTCACAGTCACAGGATATATCAACAATGATGATTGCTTCATGGCAATGAAATATCAATCCAATGACAGTGTCATACTTCATCAATCTGAAAGAAAAAGAACAGACAAGCAGAAATCAAGTTAAAATAATTTGAGCCAATCATTGTCAAAAAATTGTTGACAAGTTTCAGTTATAATCGATGTAACGTTTTCAGAATTATAGCGACAACCCTGTTGAGAAATGCGTTAAGTGCGCAATTCTGGATAGCGGTAGTGGATCTGACTGACCATTTCATGATAAAACGTTAGTTGGTGAGTAATTTTCCAATTATTCACCTCAATCACTGGTTTTGATTGATCAATCTTATTATAACATTATATTGATGGCTAAGGATAGGGAGATTAAAGTAATTATCTTAACATGAATCTGTTTTTATTTGAGTAGATTCAGTCCATTTCCTTTTCAACACAAGCATTACTCATCTGAACTTGTTTTACTATCACCACTAGAGGGGGCTGTTACTATATGACTACCAACTTGTACTCCAATAATGTCACACATCCATTGAATTGAATATTCCTTTGCTATTACAACCAACTGAGTGGAAATCAGTTGTTACAACAGGCCATTACCCCTGGGATGTCATGTCATGACCTGACCTTTGACACAACATCTAATTTTTTCCTTTGTCTCTTCATAAAATAATCACCATTTGATTTAGCTGATGATCTTCAAAATATGTCTCAAAATGAACAAATAGTGAGGATTTCACTACCAGCTTTTACTTCATTCCAATCCATTGGAAACCCATCTTGTGTCCTTAACACTTTCCACGCGGCAGTTGCTGCAAACGAGATGCCAAAATTTCACAAAATGTTTCAAAAATGTCAAAATTATTGAATTTCATTACCATATTTGGAATCACCATGAGAATTGCATTGAAATAAGTACAAACATGCCTAATATTGGTTCAGCAATCCTTGTGATAGACTTTTAAAATTGGGAAAAGTTTCTGAAAAATCTGTTTTGGATATGATAAAACTTATAGCCGCGTGGTAAGGGTTAATATCTTGGTCGTCACGTGACTCAATCTAAATAGGGAAAGGTCCATGTTGGTGCACTTATTATTTAAACCCAGAAGTCTGCAGACGACATTCGAAAAATTTCACAAAATGTTTCAAAAATGTCAAGATTATTGAATTTCATTACCATATTTAGAATCACCATGAGAATTGCATTGAAATAAATACAAACATGTCTAATATTGGTTCAGCAATCCTTGTGATAGACTTTGAAAATTGGTAAAAGTTTCTGAAAAATCTGTTTTGGATATGGGAAAACTTATAGCCGCGTGGTAAGGGTTAATATTTTGGTCATCAGTGACTCAGGCTAAATAGGGAAAGGTCCATGTTGGTGTACTTATTATTTAAACCCGGAAGTCTGCAGTCGACATTCCAAAATTTCAAAAAATGTCTCAAAAAATGTCAACATTATTGAATTTCATTACCAGATTTGGAATCACCATGAGAAAATGCATTGAATTAAGTACAAACATGCCTAATATTGGTTCAGTAATCTTTCAGATAGGCCTAGGCCTTGAAAGTTGGGAAAGGTTTCTGAAAAATCTGTTTTTGATATGGTAAAACTAATAGCCGCGTGGTAAGGGTTAATATCTTGGTCGTCACGTGACTCAGGCTAAATAGGGAAAGGTCCATGTTGGTGTACTTATTATTTAAACCCGGAAGTCTGCAGACGACATTCCAAAATTTCACGAAATGTTTCAAAAATGTCAACATTATTGAATTTCATTACCAGATTTGGAATCACCATGAGAAATGCATTGAATTAAGTACAAACATACTTAGTATTGGTTCAGTAATCTTTCAGATAGACCTTGAAAGTTGGGAAAGGTTTCTGAAAAATCTGTTTTGGATATGGGAAAACTTATAGCCGCGTGGTAAGGGTTAATATTTTGGTCGTCACGTGACTCAGGCTAAATAGGGAAAGGTCCATGTTGGTGCACTTATTATTTAAACCCAGAAGTCTGCAGACGACATTCCAAAATTTCACAAAATGTTTCAAAAATGTCAACATTATTGAATTTCATTACCAGATTTGGAATCACCATGAAAAATGCATTGAATTAAGTACAAACATGCTCAGAATTGGTTCAGTAATCTTTCAGATAGACCTTGAAAGTTGGGAAAGGTTTCTGACAAATCTGTTTTGGATATGATAAACTTATAGCCGCGTGGTAAGGGTTAATATTTTGGTTGTCACGTGACTCAGGCTAAATAGGGAAAGGTCCATGTTGGTGCACTTATTATTTAAACCCGGAAGTCTGCAGACGACATTCCAAAATTTCACAAAATGTTTCAAAAATGTCAACATTATTGAATTTCATTACCATAATTGGAATCACCATGAGAAATGCATTGACATAAGTACAAACATGCCTGGTAAGGGTTAATATCTTGGTCGTCACGTGACTCAATCTAAATAGGGAAAGGTACATGTATCATGCACTTATTATTTATAACCTGGGAAGAGTGTTAACACTTTCCACATGGCAGGTGTCTGCAGATGACATTCCAAAATTGCACAAAATGTTTCAAAAATGTCAAAATTATTAAATTTCATTATCAGATTTGGAATCACCATGAGAAATGCATTGACGTAAGTACAAGCATGCCTAGTATTAGTTCAGTAAACCTTCAGATAGGCCTTGGAAAGTTGGGAAAGGTTTCTGACAAATCTGTTTTGTAATAGTATAACTAATAGTCGCGTGTAAAGTGTTAAGTTGCACCAGCATTGATAGGCCTGTTTTACAGCTAGCAGCAGTAGGTCAAGCAATATTTTATGCTATCAATTGCTTTAGTATATGCTGATCATCTAATTTGAAAGACAATTTCTCTGAATACTTAAATCAGGGCTGTGAGATGCCACAAATAAAAAAGAGGAAAACAGACAAAAACGAGGAAAAACAGCGTAAAATTGGGCACAAATGCCAAAGAAATCAGCTAAAAATAGGAACTCTCACACCCCTGTTAAATTGTATTATAATTGTGAATGACAATTAACAATCACTTATGAGAGATATTTGGTTAATATTCATACACTCTTACAAGTAGCAGGCATGTGTGGAAATCGGCCTATGAAGGCAAAAAACAGGCTGAAAATAAAAGAAATTGCTGAAATATGGAAAACAAAATAGCCTGAAAATTCTCATGCCTGTAGTAGTGTTGAACCAATCAGAATGCAAGAAACTGAAATACGTGGAGTGCATTGAAAGTAAGTGCGCAATGCACTCCACAACCAAAAGAATTTTTGTTACCAAGTTTGGTTGAGATTGAAATTTGACTTTTCATGGAGAACAGGCTGAACCTAACCAAAAAGGCTAACCAAAAGGGAACAGGCATACCCCCTCCCCCAATCCCTAACGCCCCACCACCCACACACACATGACATGATGACCGATTACAATATCCCCCTCCAGCTGTTATCCAGGGGATAAAAAAAACACAACCCACCGACCTGACCTGCAACACAACAATCTTGGGTGGGGGGGGGGGGGGGGGGGGGCCTTATTCACCAGCGAAGTGATCATGTAGCTTCCTAGTTATTAGTTATAGGTCAATAAATGCGTATGTGTTGTTTCGAGAGAAATTAGACAAATCAATGCACGCGCGCTGATGTTGATGTGTGAATAATGGCACGACCCCGAAAGGGGGAGTGCTATTGTGAGCATATCAACATCAGCGCAAGTGCATTGATTTGTCTAATTTTTCGAGAAACAAAACATACGCATGCATTGACCTAATTCATACACGACACTATACAAATAAAAATTCACAATTTAAGCATAATTTTGATCTATGTAAAACGACTAAAAACACTTTAACAAGTTTGCTAACACCCGCAGTGAAAATCGGCGAACCCGCGAATCTTGAACAATGAATCAAAACAAAATGCGCACTGCGTGATTTGAACGGCGCACACGCGGAGTGCAGTGGACACTTTCAATGCACTCCGCGTATTTGTAATTCCTGCTTCCTGATTGGTTCAACACTACATAGAGTGTATGAATAAGGAACGATAAGCGATAGTACATACACACAATGTACGTGGCGATCATTTCGATTAGGGTTCAGGACTCAAAAGCGATGTCCAGTTGACACAGGAATAATGGGATTACACGTAATAACACTTCACAGATGAATTGTCACTGTTCATTATTTAATAACCAGGGCTTTTGTGTATCACTACCCTTGCTATTTATTACGCTATAATCATTTGTCACAACATTTGCTATTAAATGATCAATGCTCTTGTCATTTATAATGATATAGCCATTGCTATTTAATAGTGGGATATATGCCCATGAAGATAATCACAGTTTTTTTCCCACATCTAAGTTAGTTCTGTAAAGTCAAAGAGAAAATGCCAAAACATCACCAAAAAATAAACATACAAACAAACAGATCCGTTCACCTAACTTTTGTTCCAGACTACTGACTATACTTTGTGTCAGCTCAAGTTGGGACAGATGCAGCACTTACTGCGCACTTCTTTGAAGCGCCCTCGCATTGAAGTTATTTGCGTGATATGATGCAACGTGTGCACCAGAATATGCGCTTACATCAGCTCCCAACTTGAGGTTGACGTAATACAAAGTAAACTTAGTCAGGGGCGTAACTAGAGAGGGAGAGTGCAGGAGGGCATCCCCCTGCCAGAAGGCTTGCCCCCCCCCCCCCCCACCCCGATGCTCCCCCTCTATATATATCAACACAAAATAGTCAGTTATGCCCCCCTCCCTCCCCCCTGATCACAGGCCTGTCCCCCAAAAATAGAAGACCCTAGTTACGCCACTGATGTTGGTTCACGTAAAAGCTTATTCACGTCCGTATTGCATTGATCCCAATTAATTTGTATTATCAGACTAAGATTTTCAGACAATGTTGGGAGTAATTCTGTTATACCCTTCACAGAGGTATTCTAGTGCATGATTTTTAAGAACGACGCATACTACCGATGTTGGTGAGTAGGGTATAACAGAATTATACCCACCAATGTTGTTTTCAACTTCAGGCCAATACCATCATACAATATTAATGTATTGATACAAAAAAGTGACTTAAACGCTCATGTTATTCCTCTAATGACTTGATGAAAGCACCAGAAAGAACCAAGAAAAAACAGCCTCAAGCAGGCAGTGAAAGCACTCAACAAAAATAAAGACAAAATCATTCCATCGTTTTTTCAAAATTATAACAAATTTATCCAAACAGCCATGTTTGAATATCAACCTCCTTCAAACCACAACATCCTCTGTGGGCACAGATGGTTCCTAATATAAGCAACCAGAAAAACCCTGGGCAAACAATGACATCTCGCAGTGGGGGGAAAAGAGCCAAATGCGCACAGTACTGTAGGACTTGAGCCCAGTACGTCCCCATTGTTGTGCATCATAGCACTCGTATACATATATGCCCGATGAGTCAATACAACGAGGTAGGTGTACTCCAGGGGTACACAAATCCACAAGGACGAGGCAACGATGATAATGATGATGATGCTGGATCGCTAGGCAACGCATGGATGAAGAAGTGAGAAGACAGCGAGACGTGGTGGTGGCGGCGGTGGTGGAAAGTGTCGTTAAATTATTCAGCAGGACTGCGACTCGGGGAATACGGCCAATTTGATGTTTGTGTGTGCTCTGAATTAACAAGTTTACTCACAGTGTGTGCTAGGGGGAAATCATCTGTAACCCTTTGTGGTGTGCTATAACTGCTATAAATATACAATATCACACACAAATAGTCAATATTATGCTAATCTTAACTCTACTTTTTGTTGAAACTGATAATTCACTGCCACACTGTGCGGAACAAGATTATAATTGATAGTCAATTTTTTTAATCTAAACATCATTACCAAGGGACCATCCTCTTAGTCTTATAACTATCTTCATTCACTTGTGAATTATTTTGTGGCGGAGCACGGAGGGACAAATTCCCTATGTTGTGTACTGTTAGTATAAAACACTGCAAGTTCAACTGATGGTAGCGCAGTCTATCCATGCATTTTTTGGGGTATACAAGTCCATTATAGGTGACCCCCCCTGAGATCCCCATTTGCCGTGGACAACAAAGCAAAAGGTTTTAACAAAGCAGTTTGCAGTTATTATGCTCTACTTAACCATATACAGTAGATCGATCCAAGTGGTTTGCTAAAATTGTAAAAGTTGCCCAAAAAAAATCGGCAGATTCTCGAACATTACACCTACAAAAATATGCGAAAATCAGCATTTTGAGTAAAGATGATTAGATGAGCATGTAGAGGAAACCCTTTGGCAAATATTTGTAAGCGATGACCCTGTTGAGGATTCAGATAAAACGGTCTGCATTTTGGCTGTTCGCTACTGAGCACCTATCGCTCGAGCCATTGGCTTGCATAGACCGACATATAAATGGCCATGAAAATAGTAAACTTTTGAAAGTGCCCATATTTTTAAGCGATGACCCTGTTGAGGATTCGGGAAAAGGTCTGCAGTTTGGCCGTTCGTTCGCTACAAGCAACATTCGCTCGGGCCATTAGCTTGCATAGACCACAAAATATAAATGACCGTGAAAATAGTATACTTTTGAAAGTGCCCATTAAACATAATAATGACACAATTACTACACTACCTTTCAACCTTTGCTATTGTTAAAGAGGAGAATCTGTCATTATTACACATATAGTTTTGACCTTTATTCACCCTCACATATGGTGACTCCATGTGTAAGTATTATACAGGCTGTCACAAAAGTTAGTATACCTTTTTACCAGATTAAAATTAAAACCATCCTAATAATATCATAAATGAACTACTGTAAAAGGCAATATTTTCGCATAAAAAATATTTTTGCGCATTTTGATTTCATAGACATTTCGCGAATTGTTTTTTTCACGGGCGACCTTCTGGATCATGGATGCACTGCATGAATGTTGAAAACCATATTTTTGTGTGTTATACTTTTTGCGGAAAAATATTTTGCGCGAAAAGCGTGAAAATAAAACCTCCGCAAAAATTTCAGCTTTACAGTATACAGTGCTAGAAAAATAAATTACCCAGTAAAAAAACCTTACCCAGTAAAAAATAAATACACTCATAATTCTAAAACTACTGCTCCAACTTAAAGGGGCATTGAGAGATATGTATAGGAGGGCGCCCTACATTTTTGCACCTACGTACCACTTGGGCATATAATCCATCTGAAACCGTTTCCTTAATTCGCCGTCTATCATGTAAAATTTTACAATTCATGTAATCAGTCGTCACATAAATTGATTCTTACCGGATATCCTTCTAGCGCCATGATTCTAAACCATTTTCCCATAAATTATTGCCATTCAGGGTTCCTATGTACCTTTCTATTGAAACAATTCATGTTTTCCAAATTTCATTTTTCTCGGCAATGCCCCTTTCAAAGTATCAAATTATTGTTTGGGAAGATTGGTCAACAATTAAGAATGTTACACCTAAAAGAATGAGATAAAGTATAATTTCATTTTTGCACTTGGGTTTTGAGCATGCAGGATAGTGTGACTGTGACAAGTATGTGCATGGGCTGCATTGATCAATTGAAACATCCCAGATCCACATTCTACTATCAACCAGTGAGTTGTTGCTACCATTTCATCAATAATCTGCCTATTGCTACACCAAGCCTGTTCACATTTTACTGTTTTCATTTCAAATACCTTCTCGTGTTTTGCCAGATAACTTGTTATCAAAAGTTGAATTAGAGAATAAAATATAGCTACAAACTAAATGTTATTCTCATTCTTATTTAGTTTATTGGTTATTTTAATCTTTTGTCATAAAAATAACGTTTTTTGTTAGATTTATTTTAATAAAACAACAACAATCCCCCCTTTATATAATCGGCAAATCCAGCGAGTTGTTTACCAACTTCCTACTACGAAAAATCTCGCTCTTTAGCACACGCACACCCTGCAACACTGCGTTGCGTTATACGCACAACGCATACGCCGGCAACTTTGTGTAGGGCGCGTTTGAACATCTTAACGCACTTTAAGGTATGAATTAAACCCGCCCAAAACTAAATATTATCTTAATATTTAGTGCGTATCGGCTGAAAGTGAAAATCAGCTCCAAACCAATCAAATTGCCTGCTGACATCCAAAACCACACCCTTTATATAACAATATGCAGTGAAATCTTTCTTTTCAGAAATCTAACTAACACTGGGAGCAAATTTAATTTAAGTTCATCTGACAAGTTTTTCTGACCACAGCATTAACGGTTTTTTTAATTTTATTTTTTTGTGTTTATTATCCTCTCTTTGACCACATCAGCATTACTGATACAAAATATTGATAAATTCCAACAGTAGATAGTCAAACACTTCCTATAATCTACACTTTAAATTTCTTATAGAACACATTAAATCTTCCTCGTCTATTGTTTTCCCTGGTAACCGCTAATAGCCATTGAGTACCCTCCCCCTAACACTTGAAATACTGTTTCACTATTCAAGTGCCTCACTGCAGCGCCGCGTTAATAGATATTATTTTAATAAATAAAATGTCAAGAATCGTATTACTAAAACTCTCGGAATAATATGATGGATTTGTAAGCATAACATTTCCTAACATTATTAGTAAAAGGCGCTGGAGCGAGATATCATATCTTTCAGGAAGACTTTCTCGATGGGGAATATTATTGTCTTTGTAAGAAGGGGACAAAGTATCTTTACCTTTACAAGAGTCGTAATTTAATTACAGGGATAAACCAAATGTAACATTAAATTACTGTAAAACACTATTAATTTTGTGGATATCTTATTTCGCGAATTAAAAACATTACTGCTATAATTTAGCGATTGCGAATCAGGAAATTGCAAAATTATCCGTTTTGCGGGTGTTTAATTTTGTGAATCCACATCCCTAGCAAAATTAGCGAAATTAAATCACTCGCAAATTTAAGTGGTTTACAGTACTAAGCTGAAGCATTTAACCAACAGATGAAAACAGCAGTATTCTTAACATATAGTTTGTTCAGTAATGAATAAATACTGATTTAAGATAACGTATAGGCACAGTTGAACCAGTAGCGTAACTAGGGTCTTCAATTTTATTTTATTTGGGGGGGGGGGGGCATGAGGGGGGGGGGGGGCAGACCTGTGATAGGGGGGTATAACTGACTTTTTTTTGTATTTATACATAGAGTTTGTCATTTCATTTGGGAGGGCATCGGGGGGGGGGGGGGGGGCAAGCCTTATGGCAGGGTGGGGGGACTGGGTTACGCCCCTGAGTTGAACTCAAGACAAGGGTAATACAAGTACAGTAGACACATGATGCATGTACCTGACACAACCCATATCTATGGATAGATGCATAAAACAGCTGGGCATTAGTGTGCCCCTCAGAATTATCACCTATATTGTATTGAACACACTATAACTACTTCCCCATATCAAGCAATGTACCTAGAAGGGACATTACATAAAGGCAAAAGAAATTCACTTGTCAAGGAAAGATGACCTATTTACTGAGATGAGATATATATATGAGATTGATTTTAAAGGTTCACTTCCAATAATGTCTCACTATATCAGTCCAGTCTATCACATGGAGTATCTATCACGCTGAAGCAACCATATTTGTGACACGTCACATCAAAAGTGGGCACTTGGCTCCAGAAATCAAAATTGAGATGTTTATGTATTATTAAAGCCAGTTATCTAACATTTATTGTAATGCATTATTTATCCAAATCGGACATTCTGTTCGAAAGTTATGGATTTTTTAGCATCCGCTCGATGTAACAGCTTCGGGAAATAATACAATAAGAGAAAACGGGCTTTAAAGTTGGGGAACTTAAAATAAGAAGACTTTATTAAACATGTTGAAAGACAAAGATACTTTTCTGGTCAGTCAGTAGATATTACAATTATTTGTGATGATTTTAAAGACATTTAGAAAAGGTAATCCGATGGAGAAACAAAATCTACCTCCGGACCATTTTTCTTGATATTCCAACTTTGACCGGCGTCCGTAGCACAGTTTGCTGTTCAGCGCCAAGTGCCCCCTTTTGATGTGACGTGTCACATTTGGAAGTTAGGTCTAAAAATTGGTGTAAAATTCTATCATATCAATCTTCTAAGACTTTGGTCTGTGAAATATGTATTTATTTTTTAGAATCAGAACGATTTGAAATGATCAAAGAGCACGGTGGCGGAACTGCAAAACTGTCAATTCTAGAGAGACCCTTCTGGTCACACCAACAAACACGAGCTATAAATGGAATGATTTGGGTCCCCCTGGAGAACAGTCCCAGAATAAAACCCACTTATTTGTTTACAGTACACTTTGACACATTTCATGCCCATTATCAATACTAAACATTAGACTTAAAGCAATATTATGTGATCTTTTTCAAATTTTTACATATATTTGTTTCTCTCTTATAATGAAGTTGACTCTTAGGCCAATTTTATTTGGTTATGTTGTCCTCGTCCGACCGCTCGTCAGACTTAGGGCCGCTCCAAATTTTTTTCCAGATTTTTTTTCTTTTTCAGATTTTTAAAAAGAATTTAACAGTTTAAATGGCATTGAATATTAAAATAAGTGTTTACAACATATGTGCGACTCTTAGTGTGATTTCAACTGAACTTTTGAGCTTCCGCTGGTATAAGAAAGAAAAGAAAGAAGAAAAAATAATTTAAAAAAATATCCGCCCACCCACCCGCCCCTCCTCTCTGAGAGCTCTGGAGGACAACCAAACATTTTCTTTCGGGGGGGGGGGGGGGCCTTAGGAAAGACTTTCCTGAACTCATAAATCTATTTTGACTGTATTTTATGTTAAAAACCATCACAGCATTACTAAATCATAATGGAAATTTGCTTCCAATTGTAGGAATTTTTCAACATATTTGTTTGATTTTCATCATAAAGCATTCCGTAGGGGTAAGTTCACTTGTGTACAGTTGCGGTTGTAACCGGAAACACTGTAAACAGCGTAAAAATTGTGGAAAACAGTGTGAAACCATGGAATTCTATCATACGAATGAAAAAACCACTCAGAAAATAAACTGTCCTGGTATCAGGACAACTTATTTCGGGTCAAGTATGTACCGTTGATGATCATGAGCCATCCATCTTAAAGCTAATGATAATTGGTATTACATGCTGTTCGCTGGTAGAGTCGTGTTTTGTTCATATTTGTAACTTCTTGATACTCGTATGTTAAATATATTGTTATTTATGTTATATTATTACTATGTAAAAATGAATGAAAAATACAAATAATGGGGGGGGGGGGGAGAAGAAAAAAAAGAAAAATTAGGAAAAATATTGCTCTGTAACTTACAAGATATCTAAGTTTCATGGTTATAAATGTAATTTGACAACAAAATGCATTTCTAGAAAAAAAATCACAGATAGAGGGCGTCCCATTGAAAAGATCACATAATATGCCTTTAACCTGCGCCATGGAATGTCAAACGCAAATTATACTAGGAAACGTCGCATCCTGAGCTACATTTCCCCACGATTCAATTCAGTAAAAACGTAAACTAGCTAAATCTCGGTCAACCAAACATACCTCTGGTGGAGTTCGCACACTGTGTAAATTGTGTCATAGACCTCTGTTACTCAATTTTAGGGTACCTATATGTAGTACCTTCTTAGAAAATGTGATACACATATGTATTGAGACAACATTAGCCAGACATATTGGTTTACTATATAATTGGGTTGCATCAAATAAAAGCAAAAGCAAACTTATAATAAAAAATATGCCTGTCTGCATATCATAAATATATAACACACATAAGGAAGGAATCATATGGAATCAAAATGCAGTTCTTAGGGCATTTCACCTCTCCCCATGCCCCCCCCCCCCTCTTTTACATTAGACACCAAATTCATGTATATTGACAACCAATTTGTTTATCTTAATCAATTGCATGTACTCAGACATTTTCAAATCATTTTATGTTAAAATGTCTGCATATGAGGGCGCTCTCTTTGAAAAAAAATACAGCGCCCTCGTGTAATCTCACACGCTTAAGAGCTCTTAAAGAGAGCACCCTTATGTAACACCTTAATCAACGATGGAGTCCATTGACTGGTCATAGCAAACTCACGAGAAAGCCTCACATAATTATTATACACAGCAATGGAGCCAAGTCCCCTGCTACAAAAAGGATATTGGATTTGTTGTGAGGAAATCTTGTTTACGCTTATGGTGTTCAACAAGACTATGTAATGGGTGCCAATTGATGGCTTCCCTTACATGCTGCAAATCCTTGCAGATTTATTTTTTAGGAAAGCAACCAGTCTAGATGAAGCCAACAAGAAGATAGGGAGGTATAGCCAACAAGAAGATAGGGAGGTATAAGCACGGACCCTCTCCCTGTAACCAAACAAAGACCAAAAATCGCGGGGCATAAAAACAGGGGTGCTGATTGGCCCGATGAACGGTAACCAAGACACACGGACGTATTATGCAAAACGGGGTAGCCCAGAGGGTATATCTGCCCCAGTAAATAATTTGGTTTAGGAAAGTAGGCCTGTCATAAACCTTATTATTGATAATATAAAGTGAACATTTCTGAGCTATATTAATGCTTGTGATTTTTCCTGCTGTACCACAACAAGTTGTGTGAAAATAATCATGTGCAAATGTTTACCTTACATCAACGTCTACATGTAGATACTAATAAAATTTAAAAAATTAATCAACACATAAAATTGTTTGGATTTGACACAAAGCGGATTTGACAGGAAGCAACAATGTTTGAGAGTAAAAATTACCACTTTAACAGTAAATGAAGTCTACTCTGTATGCGACCACATTTTAGCATACATTGAAATGCTTGGACTGTTTTGATTCGACAGCAACTCTCGCGGGATTCCATCGCTAATATTGAAAGTAATTTATAGGCTTAAAGGGACACTCCACCACTTTAAAGTGTATATAGTTTAAACTGTTGGGTAGGTGTGGATTAAAAAAAATCCCTGTTTCAGTAAGAAGCATGCGTCCATTCCAATGATATTACCCAATTCCTAACAAGATTGTCTATAGTTTGATCAGTTCCAAATTGGTGAAGCCTCCTTACAGCAGCGAATGAATACAGAAGGACGCGGGCGCACTGTCCATCATATGTGTGACACGTGTGTGCAGCAAAAACTGTGTGGGGAGTGCGTATAGCCATGATTAGACAAACAAACAAGATTTAGGGCCGCTCGGATTTCCTTTTTTTTTTCCAGATTTGTTTTCCATTTTTTTTTTTTTTTCCACATTTTTTTTTTCAGATTTTTTTTCAGATTTTTTTTTTTTAATGGTTTAAATGCCATTGAATATTAAATTAAGTGTTTAAGACATACATGTGCGACTCTTAGAGTGATTACAACTTCTTGTTGGCTGAACTTTGAGCTTCGGCTGGTATAAGAAAAAAAATAAGAAAAAAATCAACAACAACAAATCCGCCCGCCCCTCCTCTCTGAATGCTGTGGAGGACAACATTACGTTTCTTGGCCTTACTTAAGCGCGTAGAGATAAAAACCTAATCTTTCTCGCCAATTTCAAACTGATTAAACTATAGTAAATACAGTGAATTTATCAATATGAAACATAAATTTTTAAAAGAATCTACTATAAAGACAACCAAATTTAATTTTAATACCAGATGAAAAACATCTGTTTTGAATGAATAATTGTGACCCGTCACGTCAAAATGGACATGTTGGAGGCCCGAGTCAATTATGAGTTATTGGTATGACTTGAAAGAGAACATTTTAAGCTTTGAAATGATACCATGTTGAATGTAATCGGACTTTGTAATCACAAGATATGAATTGAAGAAGCATATTTTTGTCTATTATTTTCTTAATATTTCACCAAATATATTGCCCTCTATCTCAAAACTGTATTTGCCGACAACATGTCCTTTTTGACGCGACTGTTCACAATTGGTTTGAAGAGCTTTGGCATTACAGAAAATGCTACATTTAATCTTGCTATCTTCAGTAGATAGCAGATACCTATGCAAAAAATCTTTGATGGAACTGAGTTCAAAGGACATTGATATGTGATGATCACACCATTTTCAAGATGGTTCAAAGTCAAAATTAAAGGTAAATTTGTTCAATTATAGAAGCGACGATAGCGACGCAAGAGGGCGCACACAGTCTTAGTCTATAATACCATGTGCGATCTGAGAACCCTATAAAAATGTAGGTGGTACAAAACCGAAATGTTACTGCAATAGCGTAACATGGAAAAAATAACATACCATACAGCTAGGCATCTCTGTATTTCCTCAATTGCACATCGATTACAGACCCCTTGTGTAATTGAACTAAAGCGAATTATTGCGATGTTTAAAAAAGATTGTCGAAAAGATTAACATCGTCGAAATAGGTATTTCCCCACAATTTTACAATTGATCAAATGATTTATCCTATTCCCTGACTGTCAATGGTCAATATTTGGCCTGGGTAGACTATCATTTTTCAATGTTTAAGATGATGAAATAACAAATTGCAATATTTCTTAAGAAAAACACGCGATTGCATGGAATCGTGGGCGATTTTTAAGATAGCCAAAAATACTCCCAAAAGCGAGAAACAAGCTGTGAAAACTGAGATCACGTTTTCTTCCGGGACCTAGTGTTATCTCCCTTTCGTCTATTCCAATAATCTTGACCAACTCCCTGCCAATGACATAACTATTGTGAGCGGAATCTGATTAGAGTTAAGAACAACACATACGGCATCCTCCAGCAGCTATTACCAGTCTGATGAAGCTATACCAGCCTGGTAGTGAAACATCACTAAATAAAAATTCCTTTAAAAAGGAAAGAAGGCGTTCCAATGGAAATAATAAAATATAGTTCAACATTTGATGTAATAGTCGAGAAGTCTGTAGTTGAAGGGTGGTGGGGAACGGGTGTAGGTGATTGAGAGTTTGAAAGAAATGTTGATGGAAATGAAATCATTGTAAGAGAATTTCATTTCAAAAACAGATTTATACGAAAAAATCATAATGTCATTGGAGTAAAGATCAAAGAGTTGAGTAGAACTTTATTTACTTACAAATAATAATTAGAATTTGGTCCGAAGCTCAGAGACCTCAGAGCATAGAAAAAGTATCTACTACACAGATGAAGATGATGAAGCAAAGCTATATTATGCAACACGGTGTATGCGCCCTCACAAAGGGTACCATCGTCCACTTTATTGATTGGATTTGGTCACAATGAACCTTTCTTCAAAAAGTTTCCAACCAAATATTTGTTGCACTAAATATAAGGCAAAAAAGAAGGTCTGTCTCACATACATTTGGAAAGCTAAATATGCTTTTTTTAAAGATAAAATAGCTATGCTTATTGCGGAAATTCTTTTTTACTGTTTTTAGCCCAAGTTTTTTTCAGTTTTTTCTTACAACTAAAAAACCACCCAAAATTGGGCTCATCGCATAGGGTTTTAAATATGCGGTAAAAGTGAGACAAACTTTTTTTCTTGGCCTAAGAAGAGTATTTCATATTTCAGCACATCACATATCCAAAACATATAAATAGTCCTCTATCAGGAATTGAACCTGCCCCCCCCCCCCCCCCCCCCCCCCCAACTACCAACAAAGCTGATGAGTCAGATCTTCTTCTGAAGTTATATATATTTATAGATTCAGGCTAATGAATAAGTATTATCACTAAATGAAAGGACAATCTTTATTGTGTATATATTATTCTGGAATTGCAAAATAACTTACTTATTAAATTTAACAGTCTTTGTTAAAAGTTTAAATAAATCTGATTTGAAAAAAACAACTCAATGCACAACTCCAATTGTATCTTTGTCCTCAATTGCCTTTTTGCCTTCCCCCACAAAGATAACAATTCCATGGTGAATAAAAAAATCCTTGGGAGAAAATAGTCTTGATTTGTCCTCAACAAGGATCTATGGCCCAATGTGACCCATTACAATAACACAAGGGCAAAATGCGCAAGGTGCAATGCGTATTTGCTCAAATACTGTAAAAGCCAATATTTTTGCGTAAAGACATTTTTGCGCATTTTGATAATGATATCATAGACATTTTGCGAATTATTTTTTTCGCGGGCGACCTTCTGGATGCACTGCATGAAAGTTGAAAACAGTATCTTCGTGTGTTATAATTTTCACGGAAAAAGATTTTGCTAGAAAAGTTGCGAAAATAAAACCGCCGCGAATATTTCAGCTTTTACAGTAATAGGCCGCAATACAGCAAATGCTCAACATTTTTATAGCAGTCGTGAATGGCAAACACGGGCCCTGTTTTAACAGCGGCTCCAAGCTATTTGCTATGATTTCCACATTTGCATTGGAACTATTTGCGTATGAAAGGTCCTCATATTTGCCATCTGATTATGATGAAAGTTAAAGCCATTAGATGGCCTTCACCGTGCACTGTCACTCGCGCTCACTCGCTCGTTTGTTCGCTCGTTCACTTGCTCGAATCCAAGTGTCGCTCTTCTAATAACATGCAGTATTTAATATCCAGGCTATCTCTTTAGAACACCCAATTTGGTTTATTCACGATGTATGAGAATGGGTTGCGAAATTGTGGAAGGGTAGTGTAAACATGGACATTTTCGCGCTACATTAATTTTTGTGCTTTTCGCACTCCAAGCAGCTACCGCAAAAATAAAAACATGCGAACATATTTATTTTGTATATAAGCCTATTTAATTAACTTTCAAATCGCGAATTTAAAAACAAGAGAACTGGCTGAAAATCGATGAAATGCGCAAAAATGTAATCACGGGAAAATTACAACTTTTACAGTAGGCTAAACAATCTGCAATATCCACAAATATTAATTGATATACAGATGAAAAATAACCCTTTTAGTTAAATCACAAGGTGCTTTTGGGAACTATCCAATGATCTTAATTTTCATACGCAAAAATCATTAAAATACTCTCACTTATCACATATAGTCGCTGCTCTGGCAACACCTTTATGTGTTTCGGGCCCTTTAGCATGTATATAGTAAAACTGCCAAATGGTTTATGCATAGGAAGTGTTGCTTCATTCATGTTCAGGGGCAAGAGCACTTACAATGTGTCGATGGGTGTGTTTTCGGCCCTTGAACATGTTTAGAACAGACTGCCTAAAGGTTATACATAGAAAGTATTACTTTATATATGCTGAAGGGCCAAATGGAGATACAAGGTTATGACAGAACAGCGATGAATAGTATTAGTTATCCCCCCTTTGTTCATGTAATACAAAAAGATATTCATGGTTTAAGTTCGTATCACATGAGGCAATTTTTCGTATTGCCAAGAACTGTAGTGTTAGTGATTAAATGCTTACTTTAAGGTAATAACACGAAAAAAACGGGAAAAACATCAACATTTACATTTACAAACTGCAATAACTCTCGCAGTAATACTGCATGCTTATGCTTGCACAGTATAGTGCACGCAATCTGGAGACCTGGCGCTTGCGTTAAATGACTACCCACTATGTGACACGAAATTTCATATCATACAGTTGGACTTCAAAAGGGTGATACGAAAATATATCAAAATGCTAATAACCAATAAAATTGCGGTATTCTTGCCTGCTGAATGATAAAAGAATATTATCATCATATGAACTTTTTATCATGCACATTGCAATATAAATACACATGGGTCAACAACCTGCCATTCCCCTTTCACAAACTTTGCAGACATATATTTCCAAACCCCCAATATAATGTGATAAAATTATCGGAATAGGCGATTTAAAGTAAACACAGACCAACTAATCTTGTACTTCCTTCCCTTTCCTCGTATAACTATGTCTTGATATCTCTCTGTTTGAATTTAGTACCTATTAATATGCACATTTATATGTCAGATAACACTTTCCACGCGGCTATTACTAGTTTTGCCATACAAAAGCAGATTTTTGTTCAGAAACCTTTACTAACTTTTAAAGACTATCTCAACAATTACTGAACCAACACTAGGCATGTTTGTACTTATTTCAATGTATTTCTCACGGTGATTCAAAATATAGTGATGAAATTCAATATTTTTGAAATTTTTGAAACATTTTATGACATTTTGGAAGTGTTGTCTGCAGACGCCTGCCACATGGAAAGTGCAGTGGGGTAAGTCATGATTATTAGGCCTATTGATTTATCACTACATTTACTACCATTTTTTGTACATTTTACCATCAACATCTCTTTATTGCATGCAAATATAGCTCTCCTTAGCCTCTTAAAAAGGGGGGTAAACCCATGAGCTTCCAGGGGGATTCGCCTCTGGACCCCCACCAGGGTCCCTAAGGCGGCCCCTGGACCCCACCCGTTATTTTCTCCGCTCACAGGGATAGTGGCGCTTCTAGATCACTAACATCTCAAAAGTGGTGCTTCACAAAATCTAATTGAGAAGGCCTGATCTAGACCATTGCCTGCCCTTTTGAGGTTTTGCCTTGGTGCCCTAGACCTTTGTTAACTTTCAAGGTATTCTTGACCATTTGTTGGCCATAGTGGCCACATCATAAATTTGCGGCCTTGAAATTGGTATGCCCTTAAAAATTAAAATTTGAGCCCTGTATACAGCCAGGATGCAGCTACCTAAAATACATCTCTCCATCATTCTTGTCGCTATGAGAGGCGGGAGAAATATATGGGAAGTTGAACCCTAAAGCCTTTAGATGTATTTCGATATCAATTGTCCTAATAAGCACAATTAATAGAGCGTCTGTATATAATTCTTGAGGTTCCGGGTTCAAATCCCAGGCGAGGAATACATTTTTCATTTCTCGACCACAACGAAGGAAAGATTAATTATTATCATTACTTCCACCTAAATAAATGCAACATAATTATACATAATTTTATGTAAAGGCACAACAAAAAAGTAAATTCGACAACATGCAAGATTGTTCGTATTTGGTCAAACATAAACAAAAGTTATACTAAATATGTTGTGTATTCTACTACCACGGGGAGAATGCCACATTGCACCAAACCAATCTTTTGCTATAAATGACCTATTTCATTCATTAACCCTAATTCCCCGGGCATTTTTGTGTGAATAAAACTATCAGAGGAGTATACCAGGTGGAAAAACAGTCTCCGCATGCGCCAGGGATCGAACCCAGGCCATGTGCGTGCAAGTCAGACGCTCTACCGACTGAGCTATACGGGTGAGCTTGAAGAAAAAAAATTCTCGCAATTTTATCAGCCGGCGAAGCGTAGCACAAGATTAACCGGGCGGCAGGGCGGTACCAGATTGTAGCAGCATAGGGATTTTTTAGATTCTAGGCAGGTTAGGGTTAACGGAACATTCAGCTTCCGTTAAAAGCAATGTGGATGTGTCTGAACACTTCAACCAGTATTACCGTTAAGAAGGAGACTACCATGTAGTTGAGAACCTGCTTACAGCAGCGAATTAATTCAGATGAGTGTGGACGCGCAAAACCCTCAAATTGAGCAACGGGCGCATTGTGAATCAAATGTGTGACGCTTGCAAAATATCCCAAATTAGCCACTAATGCTTGGATTACGTTTGCGCACGGACATATTAAGATCGACAATTTTGAACTGATTAAACTAAAGTCCAAGTGCAATTCTATAAATGCGAATAACAAAGAGTTAGAAATGAATCAGGTTTTTTGCTCTATATGTCAACGATTCCCCACAACCATTCATAGCTCAACATTCCTTTATCATCATACCATTGAATCTGATGAAACATTTCGCTGTCATGAAGTACTGTAAAAGCTGATATTTTCGCGTACACATATTTTCGCGTATTTTTAAATCAAAGACATTTCGCTAATTTGGTTTTTTCGCGGACAACCGTCTGGATGCACTGCATTAATGTTGAAAACAATATTTTCATCTGTTATAATTTTCGCCGAAAAAGAGTTTGCGCTGAAAGCGCGAAAATAAAACCAGCGCAAATATTTCAGCTTTTACAGTAGGTTACATTTCAAATTGGTATACAATAAGAAACTGTAACTCAACATCCAATGTAACAAGATGAACAAACTAGTTGCATGACAGTGGCATAATAGACAATCTTGATCACGCTGTGTAGACTTTGCAAGACTTCGTAGGCATTCACTATCATGTAGACTTTCCTTTAGGACACAAAAAGAAGATTTAGTTACCCTGTATTTTATATTGGAAGATTTTCAGTTTGAATTCAGAAATTATTCATCATGCAATACCCACTGATGGTACGCCCCTGTATCGCTCAATGTCATGAAGATGAACACCCTCTCAAATTGGCGGGGGCAGGGGCTAATACAAATTCTTCCTCTTTCTAGGCTTATGCCTGCCCTCATTTTAAAAGATAGGTTGACACGTACGTCTCTAATCACAAGACAATACCAAGGTCAGTGGTGTAGCCAGAGGGGTGCGATTGACCTCTGACCCCCACCCCCAATATTTAAGTTGCGTTGGTTGAGATAGGCACTGTCAACTATCGAGCTCGATTTTCCACATCGTTTGGGGAACACCACACCCCTCCCCTGTCGCTAGTTTCTCACTCGGCGGTAATTCTCAAATGTTGACAGCCTGGTAAAGTCTTGTCAGTTCACTTTTATTTCTTACCCCCCCCCCCCGATATGAAAGACCTAGCTACGTCACTGACCAAGGTTCTAATATAACCACAGAACCAGGAGACCAGTTAATTTTATGTAGGCGAGGGGGGGGGGGGGGCGAGAAGGCGTACACTTAAAGTAACTTGAAAAATATACCCAAGCAATTACCACTTTTGAAATAGAATTAACTGAGACATATTTAACTTCCGTTATTAGATCCTACCTCAGTTTAACCCCAACCCTACAAAATACCACAGAATACCACTGCAGACACATCTTCAAGCGCATGCATGGACGGTTTTCGATGACAAAATCAACCGAGCCTATAGAGTGAGCGCGGTATATTGCGCGAACGTCAAGGTGATAGTCATAGCTCCCCTATGCGGGCAGGCCCCTATGCGGGCAGGTAGGTTGATGTACGGAGTGTCCCTGGATCGGCCATTAATTGGTTCATCTTGTCCCCTCTCCCCATTTTTGTTTAAAAACAGGGTCGTCGGGTTAATACTTAATAGATTATTGACCACTTCTTTTTCTTTTCTTTTTTTCCTTTAAAGGTTCATTTCCGAATCTCCGATGCCAATAATTCCATTAAAAATTCTACCTCTTTTTCAATATTTCAATTTACTCTGGACGAGAAGCAATCTGTATTATTTTCAAATATCTTATTATATTCCTGCAGTTAGGATCAGGATGAGACCAATCTAAAACAAGCCAGGACCAGCTGAATCAAGTCGGACACACCTGTCAAATGAATAATTGAATTACAAAAAAACTGGCATGAAATTATACCGAAATTGGATGGCTTCAGAGGAGTCTAATATCGAAATGTTTTACTTAATTAGCCCGTCATATAAACGACCTACTTTGATTATTTGCAAAATTGATCAATCAGTAAAACTATTAGGGGGCATATTCCGTGCGCAACGTAGTTCCAAATCATGTTGTTTTCAGTGACATATATGTGAGTAGGAAACATGTAATCTTTTAACATCAACTAAATAATATGTTGTTTTAAACAATATATAGCACTGGGGGTTGGCGTTTTTTTAACTGTCAATGTTGCCTATTTGTCTGCGAGGAAATGTCCTGCTATTTCTACATGTCTCTAAACTTTTCCAGTAGTTCTAAGGCCAAACATAGAACAAAGTCTGTCTCAGAAACATTGTGCAAAAAAGGTGAGTGCTGTGCGATTTATTTTATTTTTTATTTTTAGAAAATGGGCCATGAGGAGGTATGCAATTCTTTTCTTATTTTGCAATTTTTGTTGTTGCTTATTTAAGCTTACAGAGAACTTTTTTTAACTTTTTAAAAAAAAAAATCTAAACAAAAAATCCAACAAAAAATCCAACAAAAAGAAAGAAGTTTTTTACCCCCCCCCCCCCCCCCCCAGCGCCTCCGTAGCTCATTTCACATACCAATGCGGGCGGGCTTCTGAGACAAACCTTCTTCTTTGTTTGGCCTAATGATTGATAGCAAAATCACTTTAACCCCTGAGCACTATACCTGCCTATATATGGGCAAAGAAGTACAATTTTGATTGGTTACAAAGAGTGTTATACCATACATTTAGCCAATCAGGGATATAGTAAGAATGGTGGTATGGTTGATCAAGAGATATAAAAGCATTTTTTTGATTGGTTACTCACAAGGGGTAAATCACATTATATCCTGTAATGAGCCAATCAGAGACACTATAAGAAAGCAGGTAGTGCCCACAGGTTACATTTGTTGATAGAACAGTACACAGATGTCCTATGTGGTATACCATACTGGAAAATCCCCATATGTTTTGCTAAAGCATCTATAGGAAAATTAACTTTCGGTGTCCAAAGCTATAATCATTCAATAAAATCTGCGGGAGGAGGGAATTGAAAATGATGATAGATCTACTCCTATATTTCTATCTTTCTCCCTAATTTGTAATTCTCTTCCGGTTCCCTGTAGTTTCTAAGTTTGTATCTCATTATCTCCTTTCCCTCCTTATTTACTCCACTCCTCACTATCACAATCAGTACATGTACCCCATTTATAATTATGAAGTTATTGCTAATATAACCACTTCATCAATATTGAACCTCCGCTAGGGATTTAACAAGTAACACTTGTACCCAAAAAATAATCAAAAGACAGACGTTTGAGCCAGCTAGTGTCGGCCGTGGTTGGAATAAGGCTACTGGTTACGATAAGAAGTGTTGTTGTCCATACATTTGAAAATCAAAATCAAAAAAGATTTTTACACTCTTGTTGGGAGTGATTTTCACTCTCCTCACTCTTTTGGAGGATGAGTTTTTCACTCTTTTTTACATTTAAAGAGTACACTGTGACACTCACGTTGTGTGTCGGGAAAGATCGTTTAAAAAATATATTTTTCTAATTTTTTTATTATAATACATTTTTTTAATTTAAATTGTGACAAAACTTTTGCAACTACATGTAGCAACTTTGAACGGCTTGCACTCAAGTTGTGTCGGGAAAGATCGTTTAAAAAATATCTTTTTCTAAAAAATTTATTATAAAACATTTTTTAAATTTAAATTGTGACAAAACTTTTGCAACTAGCAACTTTAAACGGCTTGGCAAGGCAAGCAACCATATTTTTGGCCTTTGTATGGCACATGGCATGTTTTGCACTGCCTAGTCCTCAAGTCGTTATCTTGAGTAGAGTTGAGGATTACAAGAACGAATGATGAGTGGCAGTGAAGGGGAATATTGGACAAATGGTCAACATTCTATGTCACGTTATGAATCCAAAATTAGACTTGATCGGTGGAGTGTTGTTAAAAGCAGCGGGAAGTACTCTGGTCAAGAACTTGTGCCTCTACGGTACGAGCAATGTCAGCATTGATGTCCAGGCAATGAGGACAATTATAACTTCAGTTGATGGTAGAGGTCTACATGGGTAAATCGGGAACCTTAACCCTAACCTTCCCCATACCTACAATTCACTACACTAGCACTTGCTCGACGGGTCAAACTCGTGCCACACTCCGCCAGGCTTTCAAATGGTCGCGGAAAAGTTAACTTTTGTAAGCTCCCTCTTTAGTGCAATTTAGTGTCTGGCAGCCCGGGTTCGATTCCCGGTACTGGCGAAGAGTGATTTTCTAACAACAAATATGTGACCCGCTTTTCCTCCCCCAGTATATAGTTTAATTATTAAAAATATGCCTGGAGGGTTAGGTTATGGTTTTGAAAATCAAGCCATGTCTGTTTGTTACTTTGAATTCCACACCTTCATGCAATAGACTTTTACAGGAAATTCACCACAAAAAACTATTATCATACAGGTGACCACAATTTTTTTGTCCTTTTTCTTAGAAGATTGTGTAATTATATTTGATCTTGAGACAGACATTCCTGGATGTTGTTTTCATTATGTGATCTGATGGAGGATGATGAAGCGTTCTGGAGAAATCATAGTTGGCAAATAGGCAAACAATGCATTATGTCATTCTGGCACAAAATTATTATATCCCATAATGCTAATCAACTGTGTTCTTCAAATGTATCAATTCATCCCGAGTACAACAAAGTAAATTCTCATTATCGTGTGAATGTGATTCTCTATACCATAGAGATTAGGGTATGTCTCTACATACGAGGGTCATTCAATAAGTTCTACCTCCTCACTCATAACATCACTAATATGAAATTAGTCAGCCTCATGACATTTGTCATAATTATAGCTCTAAATCATAGCTACACATTTATAGTAAAATATAATTGATATCTGTTTCACTTTTGTCATGATGCGATCAAAGTCAGAGAGAGATTTTGGACAACGGACACAGACAATGACCCTAAAGATAAATACATGTTTTTTTAGTTTTCTCTCCGTATTGTATGATTAGATATAACAGCCCGATTTAAATACTGAAAATAGAAAACAAAGGATGATTTCTAAATATAATACTGTATTATCATATATTAATCAGATTGTAGGCAATATTAACTTTTGTGGGCTATCAAATAGTATAATATCAACTCGAATGTATCATAACATCTTTAGCATACTGGAATACTGCTATTTAGTCAAATTTTCGTTGTTAAAAGTCAAGCCACAGTGATGCCTCGGATGTTAAATCTTAACATGATAGTTATTTTATGAGTTTTTCTTATATGCAACCATTACAATAGACAATCAGGTAGTCAGTGATAGAAAATTCTCTTTTCAAGTGACTTCAAATATATCCATTTAGTCCTGTATATTGAAGATGTCTTGGTTCTTATGAAAAACAAATATGACTTTTGCAGCGGTTTTCTAGGGTAGGGTTATAATTAATGGCTGTCCAGGTCTCGTTCTGGCTAATTAGAGGGCATTTTATCCCAAAGAAATCAGTCATTTTATTGTTTATAGTCTGTTCAAGAGATATCTGTAATTTAGAACGGTTTAAATTGACCGATAGGTAAGTTTTGTCTCTTAGAATTGGCCAAATTCATAGCATCTAGGACACATTTTGCTGTTTGTTATCCGTTTCCGTCGCACTAAATGGTGGTTTGGTTTTCACTGCATTTACAGAAAAGTAAAACCAGTACTCAGACCAAATAATTATGGATGTGTAGCTGAGATTTAAAGCTACAATTGTGAAATATTTCATACGACTGGCTTATTTAATAGCAAAGTTATGAGGTAGGAGGTAGAACTTATTGAATGACCCTCGTACATACCCTTTACAATGTTAAGGTCCTGTCACACTATTGCGTATAGAACTAACATGTACCTGACGTTTTGGACATTTGGGGTGTAGGTTCGTGTAAGTTGTCGTTCGTGACATATTTGGCATACGTTGTATTTGTTAGCGGTTCGCTAAGGGTTCGCAGAGGTACACGGGGGTTTATAAAATTGTTTGAGCATGTTTAAAATTGTGAGTGGGTGACAACGTAGTAATCAAATCGCTATGTATACGTTGGGCATTCGCTGCGTTGTTTAAAACATAAAAGAAGAAACATGGTACTCCCAGTGATATTGATGAATCTACTAATGATCAGCATTTAGCTTGTCAAAGCCAAGGCTCAAAACTGCATGTTTTTGTAAGGGAACCAGTCAGGCCTCAAAATAAGAAATGAAGAGGGCTTGCAATTTAAGCAATTTGAAATGGGCACTAGCTGTATCCAAGGCAATTAAGTACTTTTGAATGGAATGAAAACAGCCACAAATGAAGGCATCAAGGCAGCTAGGTGGGGCATCGAAGGCAATTGCCATTGATGCCTTTGATTAATTTGAGCCTTGCCATGGAACCAGTAAAACTTGATAGACACATTATTTTGAGTTTGTTATCATATTCTTAAATCATGGTGCATTGTTTGCCGACTATGATCTCTTCTCCTCTTGGATCAAGGAATCAAAGAAGTGACAGTCATAAGTTTTGTCACGATATGTCTGATTTAAGATTCACAAAAACATTCAGTACTGCAGGTGTTACCTTTGGCAATCATTTTTGAAATGATATGGTTTACCATGTTTATTATTGTGTGATCAGTGAATGATGTGTTCTTTGCAAAGCTTATGGAATTTAGTCCTTTATATTAATTCATGATTATTGACCAAATGGCACAGATCTTAACACTTTCCACGCGGCAGGAGTCTGCAGACGATATTTCAAAATTTCACAAAATGTTTCAAAAATATCAAAATGATCGAATTTCATTATCATATTTGGAATTACCATGAGAAATGCATTGAAATAAGTACCAACAAGCCTAGTATTGGTTCAGTAATCCTTGAAATAGACCTTGAAAGGTTTCTAAACAATCTTTTTTGTATATGGCCAAACCAATAGCCGTGTTAAGGCGACGGGGAAAAAACCTGTTTTACAGGCAAACGGACCTGTCAAGTAGGGTCGGTCGGTCGTGGTTTTTTTTAATTTTACCTCAAATGTCACCAAAATCTGCAAAAATCTGGAATTTGTTTTAAAATTTGTGAGAAAAAAATTTCAAAAAACTGGCTGATTTTACATGATTTGAGAAAAAAAATTCCAACAAAAAAAAGTGGGTCGGTCGGTCGCCTAAATCTGTCCTATTTTCAATATTATTTTTAACCTGTGATACTTACACCAAACAGACACAATCTTCAACCTGGAGAACATTGATGTAAATTGGGACTATGATTATCTGAATATTGAAGACAAGTTTAGGGGGAATTGTCCCTTTAAAGCCAAGGTACCCTCCAGAAAGGTTGTGTATCCATTGCCTTGATAGACAGGCCGAGCAGGCAGATGTTCATCTGGAACACAAAGCCGGTCGCACAAATCACAAACTTAAAGTCATAGTAACACCTTTATGCCGGTCACACAAATCACACACTTAAAGTCATAGTTAACAACTTAATGCCATTTACAAAAAGAGTGTGACTTCAAGTTCATTTTTCTGTTACTGCTACTGTTCTTGCGCTGTTGCAGTTGTCATAACCTTTAACATGTTAATCCTAAAATATGAAATTTAAAAACTAAAAATTGTTATAAAAAAAATTAAAAATGTCTTTGTTATAATTTACCGACAATTGATTTTGGTAGGTCATCCGAAATCTTTTGAGCAAAAAAAGTTATTCTTTGGGTCAAAATTTAAAAAAACAGAATTTTTACCAAAAATGGATTCTCTGACTCATTTCTTTTCCAAAAATGTATACTTTTATTATACATCACATTAATATTAATAGTTCAAAAGTTACAGCGCCATATACCCCCCCCCCCCCTCCCCCTTAAAAGATTCTACAAGCATTGGCAAGTAAGAAAGCATCATGCACTTTCAAATTTATGTCAAAATCAAGGTTTTACACAATTTATCATCTTCCAAGTTTCAAGTATCTTGTCAGTGTTTTTAAATCAATGTTTTGTATAACGTGTGAAAGGTATATTGAACTGTCAACCATTATTCACAAAGATAACAACTATTTTGGTGGTACATACATATACATCTTTCAAGCTTTATACCTTATTTTAAATATCATGATCCTTTAGAGTGATGAACACATTTTTCTTGGCCATAGCGTCAATGCGGTCATCTTTTTTTTCTTTTCTTAGCCTTAGTTTATCAAATTTATGTCAAAATCAAGGTTTCACCTTTAAAAAATCGATAACTTTGCATAAGCGTTATCATCTTCCAAGTTTCAAGTTTGGATAAACTGAAATTTAACAATCTTCATCTTCAAGATCTGTATCTATGGCTTTTAAAGTGTGAAGAATTTGACTTGCATGACGAATATATTGTCAGCGTTTTTAAATCAATGTTTTGTATGAATAACGTGCGAGAGGTACCGTAAACCACTTAATTTCGCGAGGGATTCATTTTCGCGAATTTTGAGAGGGATGTAGATTCGCGAAATTAAATACCTGCGAAAATGACAATTTTGCATTGAAAATAACAGAAACATTTCCGTATTCACAAAATTAAATGCCCGATGAAAGAGCAGTCAGTAATTCAAAATTTGTGAAATAAAGTATCCGCGTAAATTATAGTGATTTACAGTGTATGGAACTGTCACCCATTATTCACAAAGATACAGACTCTATTTTGGTGGTGCATATAAGCACCTTTTATAACTTATTTTCAATCTTTTGAAACTTAATTATATTTGAATTATGTGTAAATGGACAGATTTTGTGGCATTAATTACCCAGGCCATTACTATATTTACGAGTAAGTTTTGTCTAAAAACATACTTTAGAGGTAGCTCATTAATTATCTAAACTTACATGAAGAATTTGGTACAAGGGATGGACTTTACATTTGGGGATAACAAGGTTTAAATGTTATTCATACACTCTTATGAGTGTCGAACCAATCAGAAAGCAAGAAACTAAAATATGCGGATCAGTGCATTGAAAGTGCTTAATGCAATCCGCGTGCGCGCCATTCAATGAGCGCACCGCACGCTTTGTTTGGATTCGCTGTTCAGGAATCGTGGGTTCGCAGATTTTCACTGCGGGTGTTAGCACACTTGTTAACATATTTTTATTTGTTTTTACATATCAAAATTCTGCTTAAATTGTGAAATTTTATTTGTATAGTGTTGTATATGAATTAGGTCAATACATGCATGTTTTGTTTCTCGAAAATCACTTGCGCAAATGTTGATATGCTCACAATTGCACTCCCGCTGCGGGGTCGTGCCTTTATTCACATCAACATCGGCATTGATTTGTCTAATTTCTCTCGAAACAACACATAAGCATTTATTGACCTATAATCATCGCTACACTCTTAAAACAACGGGGTCATTATGACTTAATATGGCATCAAAAAACAGGTTCAAATGACCACAAAGTATTAGAAATTTGACCCTGTTTTATAGGTTGGGTACCTAGTTGACACCGTCCTATCCAAGTTGTTTTAAGAGTGTAATCACACAAAGAATAGGCCTCATCCGACTCCCTTTACATCTTTGCCGCTCACAGAAAAGTATGCCCTATAATATTGACATGTTATATATTTGGTTACATCTAAAGTAAAGCCATAATATTCATATATTCAACATTGACCATGTCTAGTGAGGCTTCATGCGTGGTCATGCCTGTAGGTTATGTCAGTTATATAGACAATCAAATGCACAATATTGACTATTTATTGCCAATGAATGTCCTTTAAAGCAACAGCTTCCATCTCAGACTAACTTGAATTTATTTTGTTCTGTATCAAATAAGCCAGATATGTTGAGGTTTATGTTTACTTGCGTACAAATGCTTGTCACAATTTGTTGAAGAAATTGTTTTAAAAATAAATAAATGTTAACAAAATCAAAGCTTTTTTTGTCTTATAGTTTTCAAGCTATATGAATTGATTTAAAAAACAATTTTGAACATTAATTAACATTGGTTAAATGTGCCTTTACCATGTACCAAGTGATTTCTTATTCTGATTATAAGAAAGGTATCTGACTTGATCAATGCTATAATGTGATGCGATCTGTGAAAACCCGCCACATGGTGGGATCTTTCATATTGGAGATATTTATATCATAAGAAAGCTGAAATGGTGCTGATTACAGAGATGAAAACAGGCCAAAAAAGAAACATAGTTCAATAGAATAACATTATAAAGTTAATTAGAAAAGTGAATTAACTTTTTGAAGGTGAAATTTCATAAAAGATGATGACACAAAGTATTGGAAATTAATTTTCTAACAAAAATCTAAAAAAAAAAAAAGTTTTTTTTTGTGTTTTTTTCTTGATTTTTTTACCCATAATCCCTAGTTCACATTTTGCGACATCTGACGGGTTTTCACAGATCGCATCACATTTATAGGTTTTCACATTAACCCAAACACCACCACTATGTCATACAAATTCATACAGCATACAGCACCTGTTTGTGCGAATACCAGGTCTATCCAATGCGCAATACCCGCAGGATATAGATAGTCACCAAACGTTCAGCCTGGGCATCCCAGCGTTTGTGGTGTGCTGATGGTCGAGTCACTCGCCTGCCAGTACGGCGACCCGGGTTCAATTCCCAGGGCTGTGGACGCTACCTTTTTGTCCTCCCTTTTACCCCCCCCCCCTCCTCTGTTCTTTGGTCCCAAACAATATAATAATAATAAAACTGTGTATTGAATATTGTGTATCAAAAGTACCTGGATACGCACAATATTCAAAATATGTGATTCAATCGGCTTGCGCAGTAGATGTGCGGGATAGTTTGTATGTGCACATGATTCGCAAGACGAGTACATTTTGGTGAATGACCCGTCCTAGTCATTCGCCCTGAGATTTAGGTCAGTTTGTGCAAAAGTAATTGATTTTTGTCAATGGTCTGTTTAATTAAAATAATAACAATATTGAATGTCTTTTCGTGTGATACAAGAATATATCACACTCGATTATAAAAATTTAATCTGACACTCAAAGCCATTTAATATTATATAAATAATTTTACAAAGATTCTGCTAGGATCGAAAGCTCAGGCCCCTTACAATTGATGTACGGTATAAGTGGTAATTTTTCGTGTACATATATTTTCCCGATTTATAGTTTTTGAAAAATGTACAAGACTTTAATTTCGCCGTTTCTACATTATTCATAAGGTAACTCTATTGCAAAAGAATATTTTTGCGGGTTTAAATTTTCACGTTTTCATATCCCCTCGTGAAATTTGCGAAAATAAAACCCTCGTGAAAATGACCACGTAATTAATTTGTAACAAAACCTCTTTTATACTTCTCAATTAGATAGGCCCATTGCTGATTCCAATACTATTACATAATTTTGGTCACATTTTGTCAAATTTGCATTCACAGCATCCATTGGTGTGGGATAGCCCTTTTTAACACACCGTACTACTGTTATTTTGATTACACCACCCTCTTTCCTTTTTAAAGGAATTTTTATTAACACACTGTTTCTAAATGAAAATGGCTACATGTTCAATTATTGTTTAATAATACCAAATGTGACCTTTGACTCAACCATCGAGAATCTCATTTGCACTTACTCTCCAAGGATACTGTATGGAGGATATTTCCATCTCGATGAAATTATGGCACTGGAGGGAAACATCTAAATGGATTTTAATGGATCAGAGATCCTAATGTATTGAAAGATTTGTGTAATGTACTGTTACTTGGCTATGAACCACCTTGCTTAACCTGTACATGTAAATCTATAATAGTCTGTTCACTGTTACTTGGCTATGAACCACCTTGCTAACCTGTACATGTAAATCTATAATAGTCTGTTCAGCATTGAATAGGCAGAAATGGTTAGTCTATACTGTGTATGTGTACAAATAAATATGTCGCTAAACATATTCTTAGTTAAAAATACAATTACAGGTGTAAATGTGCTTACATTTTCTTCTTTTCTATTATTTTCTCTCATCGGAAAACAGTACACACATATTTAGGGGCATTTTATGTGGTCTATGCCATGCTGCACACACCCAATATTGAAGCTCTACAATCAGAAATATTAACCAGCTGTCAATGATAAAAGTGCACCAATCTTAGAGTTCCAGAACCAGAACTGTCTCACAACTGTGAACCTTTATGCCGCACTTGCCCATTCAACCAGATGTGAACCACGATGCCACGCTACACAAAGCTATTAAACCAGAACGCTGTCTCACATGCACCAATCAAATAGTTCTGTAACCAGAACTCTGTCTACAACCAGAACTCTGTCTACAACCAGAACTCTGTCTACAGCCAGAACTCTGTCTACAACCAGAACTCTGTCTACAGCCAGAACTCTGTCTACAACCAGAACTATGACTAATGTGAGCCATTATGCCGCATCCACCCAGCCAACCAGCTGTGAACCACAATGCCACTCTGCACATAGTTCTAAAACCAGAACTCTGTCTAACAACTGTGAACCATTATGCCGCATTTACCCAGTCAACCAGATGTGAACCACAATGCCATGCTGCACATAGTTCTTAATCCAGACCTGTCTCACAGCTGTAAATGATAATGCTGCACTGCACCAATCATATAGTTCTTAAACCAGAACTCTGTCTCACAACTGTGAACCATTATGCCGCATCCACCCAGTTAACCAGCTGTGAACCACAATGCCATGCTGCACATAGTTCTGCTGTGAACCATTATGCCACATCCACCGAGTCAACCAGATGTGAACCACAATGCGACGCTGCATATAGTTCTTAAACCAGACCTGTCTGACAGCTGTGAATGGTAATGCTGCACTGCACCAATCATATAGTTCTGAAACTAGAACTCTGTCTAAAACCAGAACTATGTCTCACAGCTGTGAACCATTATGCCGCATCTACCCAGTCAACCAGATGTGAACCACAATGCCACTCTACATATAGTTCTTATACCAGTACTGTCTCACATCTGTGAACCATGATGTTGCACTGCACCAATCATATAGTTCTAAATCCAGAAATCTGTCTCACAACTATGAACCATTATGCTACATCCACCCAGTCAATCAGATGTGAACTACAACGACACCCTGCACATAGTTCTTAAACCAGAACTCTGTCTAACAGTTGTGAACCATGATGATACACTGCACCAATCATATATTTCTAAAATCAGAACTCGTCTACAACCAGAACTATGTCTACAACCAGAACTACATCTAACAACTGTGAACCATTATGCCGCATTTACAATGCTACGCTACGCTGTACATAGTTCTTAAACCAGAACTCTGTCTCACAGCTGTAAATGATAATGCTGCACTGCACCAATCATATAGTTCTACAACCAGAACTGTCTCACAACCAGAACTCTGTCTACAACCAGAACTCTGTCTCACAACTGTGAACCATTATGCCGCATCCACTCAGTCAACCAGCTGCGAACCACAATGCCACGCTGCACATAGTTCTTACACCAGTATACTGTCTCACGCTGTGAATGGTAATGCTGCACTGCACCAATCATATAGTTCTAAAACCAGAACTCTGTCTACAACTAGAACTCATGTCTACAACCAGAACTCTGTCTACTACAACCAAAACTCTTGTCTACAACCACTACTCAGCTGTGAACCATTATGCCGCATCCACCCAGTCAACCAGCTGTGAAGTGTGAACCACAATGACACGCTGCACATAGTTCTTAAACCAGAACTCTCTCTCACAGCTGTGAATGGTAATATGCTGCACTGCACCAATCATATAGTTCTAAAACTAGAACTCTGTCTAAAACTAGAACTATGTCTACAACCAGAACTGTCTACAACCAGAACTGTCTCACAACTGGTGAACCCCAGGGGTGTACTTTCGGCGCGAATCCGCAAATCGATTCGCGTAAAGATTTGCGTAAAATCACTACCGCGCGAATCCAGGTGGATTCTCGCAAAAAAAACAACAACAAAAAAGGGGTTGTTTTGTTTTTTTTAATTATTTTTTTAATTTTTTTCTTCTTCTTTTTAAGTCCATAACAGGACCTTAGATGACTGGTATTTGACCCTTAGTCAACAAACATGCCGAATTGGGAATTTATGCAAGCTCATAGCCTTATTCTTGATATTATTTTAATTAATTTTAAGAAGTGTTTGATTCAATTTGTGTACTATTATTTTCTAAGTATACAATAGTACAATAAATGTTTAAAATGCGGAATTTAAATTCAGTAAAAAGGATTCTCGCAAAAATATTCTGCGCGAATCCATTTGCGAGAATCCATGGATTCTCGCAAAATTCCTCTGCGAGAATCCATTTGGATTCTCGCAGGATGTCGCGAAAGTACACCCCTGAACCCTCATGACGCATCCACCCAGTTAACCAGCTGTGAACCACAATGCCACGCTGCACATAGTTCTTAAACCAGAACTCTGTCTGACAGCTGTGAATGATAATGCTGCACTGCACCAATCATATAGTTCTACAACCAGAACTCTGTCTTCAACCAAAACTCTGTCAACAACCAGATCTATGTCTAACAGCTGTGAACCATTATGCCGCATCCACCCAGTCATCCCAGATGTGAACCACAATGCCACGCTGCACATAGTTCTTAATCCAGTACTGTCTCACAGCTGTGAATGATAATGCTGCACTACACCAATCATATAGTTCTACAACCAGAACTGTCTACAACCAGAACTGTCTCACAGCTGTGAACCATTATGCCGCATCCACCCAGTCAACCAGATGTGAACCACAACGAAACGCTGCACATAGTTCTTAAACCAGACCTCACAGCTGTGAATGGCAATGCTGCACTGCACCAATCATATAGTTTGAAAACCAGAACTCTGCATACAACCAAAACTCTGTCTAAAACCAGAACTCTGTCTCATAACTGTGAACCATTATGCCACATCCACCGAGTCAACCAGCTGTGAACCACAACGAAACGCTGCACATAGTTCTTAAACCAGACCTGTTTTACAGCTGTGAATGGTAATGCTGCACTGCACCAATCATATAGTTTGAAAACCAGAACTCTGCATACAACCAAAACTCTGTCTAAAACCAGAACTCTGTCTCATAACTGTGAACCATTATGCCACATCCACCGAGTCAACCAGCTGTGAACCATAATGCCACGCTGCACATAGTTCTTAAACCAGTATTCTGTCTCACAGCCATGAATGATAATGCTGCAATCATATAGTTCTAAACCCAGAACTCTGCTAACCAGCTAAGAATTACAATACTACAGGGTACCTGATCATATATATAGTTCTGCAACTGTAACTGTCACTTAGTTGTGAACCATAATGCCGTAATATAAAGCTTAAAATATAATTGAAATTTTTGGGACACACTGTAAAAGTGGAAATGTTTGCGCTATATTTATTTTTGCGCATTTCATGCTCGACACAGCTACCGCGAAAATAATGACACACAAATATATTTCTTTTCAGCATAGGTCTATGTGATGAAGCTACAAATCGTGAATGTAAAAACACACAAAACAATTCAAAATCGACAAAACGTGTGAAGTTAATCGCACAAAAATTACCACTTTAACAGTATATACTTTGGGAGAAATAAAGCAAACACGTCTCAAAATATTTCTATTCAATTCATTTCCAGTGAAGTTTTACACGTTTGATTGTCTATTGAGGGGAGTGTTTTATGGAAACAATCTTAAAATCAACTAGGTGACAATTATAGGCCTACCAGTAAAATAATAATGGCTATCCATTTGAACCAATTTCATATACTATTTTGAAAACAAGTAAAGTCCTGTAACACCTTCCATGTGGCTATTAGTTTTACCATATATACAAAACAGATTTTTCTTAAACCTTTCCAAGCTTTCTAAGTCTATCTCAAGATTTGCACAACCAATACTAGGCATGTTTGTACATATTTTAATGCGTCTCTCATGGTGATTCCAAATATGGTGGTGAAATTTAATAATTTTGATATTTTGTGAAACATTTTGTGAAATTTTGAAATGTCGTCTTGTACATATTTTAATGCGTCTCTCGTGGTGATTCCCAATACATAGTGGTGAAATTTAATAATTTTGACATTTTTGAAACATTTTGTGAAATTTTGGAATGTCGTCTGCAGACGACTGTGGCGTGGAAAGTGTTAAACCTGAATATATCCAAAAGTACATTTCGCATAAATTCTGCGAACAAAGCCAGCCAATTTGCCATCATGTATTACAGAACTGGGGTTGACATTCTTGACCTATATCTGTTCCTCACTATGCCCGTCAGCAGATCCTTCCAACACGTCTTGAAATTGACAACTAAATTACTTCATGCCATCATCATCCTCATCATCCTCAATCAATCGTCCATCCGTCCGTTCGTCCGTATCTCCAGTGCCAATTGTTCATCCCACATACAGAATTTGATTATTAACTAGCCACATACATAAGGGCACCATTTCTTCACAATCACAGTTATATTTTTTCATCCAGAGTCTAGTCTCAATTAGTGATGCTCTGAACGGATCACTCCCCCCCCCCCCCCCCCCCCCCAAAAAAAAAAAAACTGGTTAGCAGAGACGCCCCCTGTTCGAGCTTTTAAACAATCTAAACTTAAATCAGGAAAATATGCTTCACTTCTTTCTTGCATGAAGGGGTGGTTTTTCGATAAAATGTTGGTCAAAAGTATACACCAGATCGCACCAATGAGTTCGAAAATTGATAAAAAATCCAATTCTGAGGTGGGGCTCATCCCCCCTCAGACGCCCCCTGTTTGAACTTTTAAACCATCTATACTTGAATCAAGAATATATATATATGCTCAACTTCTTTCGTGCATCGATAAAATAAAAAAATTATTGGAAATGAAGAGGTGGCTATTCAATAAAATGTTGGTCAAAAGTATACACCAGATCGAACCAAATGAGTTCCAAAATTGTTTTTTTTTCTTCTTCTACTTCTGAGGGGGGCACATCCCCCCTCAGACACCCTCTTGTCTGAGCATGGCTCGGTTGGCACCACTTGGATGATACCTAATCAATTTCATTTTTTTGGGATCGTCTTTTCACAGCACCCCGGGGTGCGACCATCCTGTATCCGCGCTTGCCCTCCCCCTTCCCCAGATCAAGAGGCCCACTTTAAGGGGTTTTGAATGCATTTTGAGGGTTTCCTATCACATCATTTTTCATTTTATGAGGCAGTTTAATGATTCGATCCAATTAAAGGTGTTATAATCCATATTTCCCCCTATTAGTATTAGCTTTAATATTCCTACAAAGTACATACATACCTGGGTTATGGTTCAAATGATAACTGCTGCTCTATTACTATCCACAATCAAAAGTACAATATCGCACTATACTCACTATACTATGATAAAACCTAAACATTTCAAAAGGGATGTGAACAAGTCATGACAGATACATGTATGCTGTCCTCAGGGCCTATATTATAATGTTCCATTTTTATTTGTGTCTTGACAAATAGACAAAAAGACATCAGTTAGACATTATTTTGTTATTTGTGAGAGTTTTGCACTCAGGGTTCAAAATACTTTTTCTCAACACATTTTGTACGAGACCCGGAGGGACCTACCTATTTCAGAAGGAATGTACAAAAGTCAACATACAAATAATAAGTTATTATAAAAATAAATCCTGTTTTACAGGTCGGACGAACATTCGGTCAGGCGATTTTTTTTTGATTTTTTTTTTTAACCTAAAATGTCACCAAAATTGGCAACAATCGGGAATCTTTATAAAAATGTGTGGAAAAAAATGTTAGACATATTTTCAGCCAAAAAAACGGCTGTTTTTACATGATTTGAGAAAAAAGTATCTAATTTTTTTGTTTTGTTGTTGAAATACGCAAAAAGTGGGTCGGTCTGGCCCGTAAACCAGGGTTTGCTTTTTTCCTCGCCTAAGTGAAAGAATGTTTGAAGATTTTAAGGTAACAAATCTAAAAGATTGATCAAATTATTCATCTGTAGTCCTATGAAGAGCTCTAATCATGGCATAGTCTGGCCTATACTTCTTACCAAATGAACGCAATTAAAGTTATGCGAACTCTAGCTTACTCTACAAATGAATACCAGGTGTTCCCCCGTATAGCAATCTGTGCCTATAGGCTTCGGCATACTTACTGAGTTCCCGAGGTCAATGTCAAGACATAGTTTGCACCAGAAAACTGATTAACGCTACGATTGCGATCATAATTTTCCGAAATATAAATAGGATCACTGTGGATAAGAAACGAAAACGATGCCAATCACTGCCAACCAACCAACTGACTGGCAATGAGAGATATTTATTTTGACGTAAATTAGCGTATTTGTCCAGAGTTTGTGTTGAATACTTGAGGGCACCCTACTGTTAACTGATATAATTGCAGTCAATTAGTACAAGGGTTTAGTGCAATAGAAATAGCTGCCAGATGTTTTCATATGTGTACAGCCATGGCAAAAGGGTGCAGTCGTCTGTCAAATATAAAGTTGATAAATCACAGGCTGAAAAAGTAGGCAATACGGAAAGCTCCTTGCAGGGAAATTTGAGCATTTGGAGGGAAATTTTGGCATTTGGAGGGAAATATGTTACTCTTTCATTAAGAAATGCATTCCATATTGGAGGAAAATTTGGAATCGCTTGCCGGGGAAAAACATTTTTTCAGGCAATGGTTGAAATCTTAATACCGACAGATTCAGATATTTGAATGCTTCGAAATGACACCTTTAATATGATTAAATATAACACTGCTCTCTGATTTTATGAAGAAAAATAACTGTAAAATTGTCTATTTGTGACCCGTCACATATGGGGTCTTTTATCCAATGTCTGATTTTAACATCATCAAAACAAGCAAAAATCCATTTTTAAATTGATACCTCATAATTGAAATTTAGCCTTATGAATCAGGAAATATGATGAATAAAATTAAGCTTGGCACTTCCTTTAAATAATTTTATATTCTTCAAGACGTTTAACTTCATATCTAAAAACTAGAAAACCAGACAAGAGGTATGTTTTGATGTGACGGGTCACATTTTAGCAGGCATTTAATTTCCAGAATCTGGACATTTTACTGTTACTTTTAATGCAAAATTGTCAGTTGCATTGTATTTAATTTTGCAAAATTTAGTGGTTTTACAGTAGGAAGGCACTGGTTATGCAAGAAATAAGCTGTTCAATTCTAACAAAAACTTTAGATTTGGCACTGGTTGGGCGAGAATTGGATCAAATACCACACCCCTGGTAATGTTAAAAATTGGTAGCAAGCAGCTGACTTTAGCATTTTTTAACACATTTTGAAATTCAAAAGTTTTTTGTTTTTTTACTTCTCAATTTCATGCATTTTTAGGTAGCCATCCATAGCAAACAGTTCTGTATCTATACTTTTTTCATCCTTAATAGAAATCTAGAAATAAACGACTCAAATACTGAATGGGCCTTTAAAATCGTAACCTTAAATATTACATGTCACTTAACAATGCCAAACATGATGATCAGATTGCTCTGGTTTTGACACATGGAAAAAAAGGTGACGGAATAGATTACAAGAGAATTTTCAAAGTTTAGGCTATATCAAAAAAATCGTTTGTCTCAAAGATCCCACGCGCGTTAGTTAATTGGTGCGCGTTAAAAAGGCAAAAAAATATATATATATATATTTTTTATTTTTTTATTTATTTTTTTTTAAATCCCAAAGTTTCACTGATTCTTTAGATTTTCATTGATCACATCATTTTAAATACAAAAGGTCACTTTTACAAGGATTTTAATATTTTATATTTATAAAAAAACTTTGAAAAAAACTTTTAAAAAAAACGAATTCCGCATTCAGTTTTGAAAAACTTGAGAGCTTTGAGACAAAAGGGTTTTTTAATATAGCCTTATTATTCTCTAGTGATACTGTAAAAGTAGTACATTTTGCACGATTAAATTTTCGCGCTTTGCTGATTTTCATCCACTTCTTTGTTTTTAAACTCGCGCTTTGAAAGCTCATGACATAGACTTATACACGAAATAAATATATTTGTGCGTTTTTATTTTCGGGGTAGCTGGTTGGAGCGCGAAAAATGCAAAAATTAATGTAGCGCGAACATTTCCACGTTAACAGTACAAGGTATCTTTGCTATAACAAACTTGAAACTACAACAAAGTACTGGGTCTTAGTCTCAGCTTTATTGTTCCAAATATGCAATGTGCTGTGCAATATCTTATTCTATTTGTTAAAAGTTCTACAAATTGGTTGATTTTAAAAGAATTTTAATATTAAAAGCTTAATTCAATGGACTATGCTGCAACAATTATCCATATAGGTGATTATATATCTTTTAACCCTAATTCTACTACACCACACGGCAACTGTGCGGAAAAAAATGTTTTTATAACCCGGCGTGCAGGTTTTTGGGCTACAAAACGGACCAAGGCTATATAACGAGGCGAATATACTCGCCGAGTGTTGACTGACAGCCGTGGTGTAGTGGCTAGGATCTGGGCCCTGGTACTGGAGGTCCGTGGTTCAAATCCGGGGGGGGATCGGGGTGACCTTTCGGATGAATTTTGGGGTTCGGAAAAGAAATCGGTTGCCATGTGGTGATCTCGAGTTAAGGTTATGGGCTAAAATGAATGACTATAGAGAGTTGAAAGACGTATCAACCATCAAACTATGAACCTATTTGCAATGTGATCTACATGCTGGTTTCCATGGCATCAGGTGCATGTTTCAAATCAACAGCACTTTGCTATAACCAGAACCCTTAAAACCCTAACCAGTAAAGCTATTTTGTTGTGCGTATCGGGGGGAGGGGGGAAAGTACTAATTTTTTTGACCCGAAAAATCACCCAGCACCCCTGACCCCGAGATTCGATCGCGGGACCATCCGCACCCCAGTCTGTCCCTCTACCAACTGAGCTAAACTGCCAGCGCATATGTGGGCTTAAAATTCCTGCCCCCATATGCCTGCGGTAGGTGACGTCATCGAGGCAATGCAGCAGCACGCGCGTGGAGATAGTTTCTGGCAGTGAGATTTAGTGAGATTTAGTTGGGTTAGGGTTAAAGTCATATTATGCGATTTATTATTATTTTTTTTTTTGAAAGCAATGGAGGATTCAGATTAGAATGAAGAATCCCATTATAAAAGATTGACATACGAGTATCATAGATTTAGTTATAAATGGAAATCGTGAACAAACTATCGTAGCTACACCGTCCATAATCTTCCGTTTTGTTAGCCTGTACGATTTTTATATATATCCTCCGATACAAAGAGTCAGGATTTGATCAATTCTGTCCACTTATCGAAGGAACATTTCCCAAAGTCCCGGTCTGAAAGCAGCCATTTCAATGTATTTATTCATAGGCTCGCAAATGTTTATACTCGGGAAGGTCAAGTAACGCACGTTTAGTCCCACATCTCCTAGTCAGTATCCCTCGCTGTGTCCCAAGTGTTTTTATTGTCAATTCAATTCGTTTGCAAATCAAATATTCATTGATTCTTATACAATAACGCACACTGCACAGTGCACTGCAACCGACTGACTCGCAAAGTGCTTTGCCACACGCATGCTTTTTAAAGGAGGTTTTTATCTTTCTTTTATTATGATATAATGTTTATTTTTGATGTGATATAATTTAAGTGTTTGATAAGTTGTACTATTGTACGTGCAGTTATGCCTTAAAAAGTCTACTATTGAACCATCATGTCATAGTAGTATTAAAGCTTGAAATATTTGCAATGTCGGTTATATGAATTCAATAGCACAAGATAAGATTGGTTTAAATCAGACCTCAAAAAATTCATGTATCGTATCACAATTTGCATTTAAGAATTATACTAATTGCGATGTAACTTTTATATTATTATTGATTTTGTTTTTGTTTTGTTTCTTTCTGGTAACGTCCTTGTCGGTTCACTTTCATTCCCTCAGTTTGAAAAACCTAGCTACGCCACTGTTGTTTCTTATTTTCTTTCGTCTTCTGCAGAGGGGAGGGATAGTTCAAGTTGTTGACCCCTCGAAGTTGGAATTTGAAAATTTCCAAAATCTTTTGGGCGCTGTTTGTTAAAGTAAACAACTGTAAAAGTGCCCAACCATCATCTATCTTCATTAACTAAACATTACAAACAACAACAAAAAATTCTGAATAGGGGTGTTAAAATTGTCAGTAATAGTGTGTGCGACGGGACAATTCCACGCAAATTCAAGCCAACATACTATATTTAAGGAATTGAAGCCCTTTCCTTAGGGGTCGTCCATAATTTTTGCCATTTTCAGTTACGTACAAAGCGTACGTAAGAGGGGGGGTCGAAATATACCCCAACCGTACGTAACTTAAATGGCGATCTTGAGAGGCGGGATTTTTTTTTTAAAGTACAAAATAAAATAAAATTTTGCCATTTATTGCGTACGTAACTCGAGGGGGGAGGGGGGTCAAAAGTTACGTACGCTCTGTACGTAAGTGAAAATGGCGATAATTTTGGACGACCCCTTAACCTATCCCATATTTTTATGGCAAAATTCAAACACCTTTCCAAAACTTTGAACAGCTCTCACAATAAAACCATACCAGCTGTATTAAAAAATTCTAGTGACCATAATGCATAAGGTGCTACCTCTGAGTAAAATTTAAGGAAATCCTGAGAAACAGTAGTGCAAACGCATTGGTTGAATTGGCATAGAATGACTGGTATAATAATAACAATAAATAAACAACATTAGTAAAGTGCATAATACAAACGTTTTGATGCACTGTACAATACAAATATTGAAAATCACACCAATATTTACAAATTATGGATCTGCATGGATTTTTTCTTGCAAATAAATAAGGAGTTAACAGATTCTACCCGTTTGGCAAAGTTGTTGTTCAAACTTGGAATGACAATTATGTGGACCAGGTTTCAACATGAGTTCGCAAGATCGACAAATATTATCATTAAAGGTGAGCGACCTGATTTCTGCCATTATTATGTTTTGTAGGCATGAGTTATCCTGTGTAATTTCTCTAATGTGACACGTTTCATTCGATACTGGCGTGTAACGTGTACTCGTATCATACAGTGATCTCCGATATTGTTTACTCTTTTTTTCCCCACGTGGCCCTGGAGGGACTTTCTGTCTTGTTGATTGGTTATTACCGCAATGCTTCCGCTGGCTGGTCCAATAACATATGCTGTTTTATATGGAGCTGTTTCTACCCGATTAAATTTAGGAATTTTAAAAGATTTAATTCTAGAAACGTTATCGTAATTTTTTAATCATCATAATCATGTGGCTATTTGACAGTGAAATGATTGATGTTTTATCGGCAATATAACTTATCTTATTGTAAAAACTAGATCGTGTACACATCTACCATGTTTTGCTTACGGGACATGGGTTATGCGTGCGTTACACGGTTGAACCATGCAACGTGCGCATGCCTAATGTTTTGATGAATCCAAGTGTGGATAAGAATGGATACAAAACATAATAATGATAACAACGCCCAATACAGTACATTGTTTGTAGTGATCTTGCTACGAGTTTTAAAATCTTTTTAAAACTCGCAGCTCTACCAATACATATGGGCTCGATCAATCCAATTTATACTTGGTGGTTACTCTTCTATGTGAAAGCACTTCATAATTTAAGCCATGCCCATATTCCAACATTTTGAGTGAAATTAAGTGCAATAAGGCCCTTCACAATTGATTTTGAGTTTCCTGTTGCCGCCCGCGTCCGAAATTGAGAATTACAAAATATTTTATTATTTATTTTAATTTAGGATTTTCGCCTTTAAAATGACTCTCAATTACTTTCAGCTATCAGCTATGATGATGTGCAACTATAGAACATGATTGCATTAGGCCAAATTAAATTAATTGTTTGTCTCAAAGCTCCCGCGCGCGTTAGTTTATTGATGCGCATTAGAAAAACAAATATCTGAAAAAAACTTTTTTTCTCTTTTTTTTTTTTTTTCAAAAAAAAAAAAAAATCTGAAAATTTCACAGATTTTTCAGATTTTCATTGATCACATCACATCATCTTAAATACAAAAGTTCACTTTTACAAGGATTTCAATATTTTTTATTTAAAAAAAAAAATAAAAAAAAATTGAAAAAACCCGCATTCCGCATTAGTTTTACAAACAGGAGAGGAGCTTTGAGACAAACAATTAATTTAATTTGGCCTTATTACTTTGGTATCAAATTAATCATACTTGGAACAAAATTAAATGCAGAGTCCTCGATATATGGGGTTGAAATTGGTTGCGCGCGACGACAAAATAATTAGTTTCCAAATGAATCAAATAAAAGATAATTAATAATTAATGATTAAAAGTCACCTCATCCAGGAAACCCAAAATCGATTGTGAAGGGCTTAAAGCAAAATATAGAAGCAAAAATTCACTTTTAATTCTCCCATATGGCAACAAAATAAGCCTGTTCTACGGGCCTGACTGGCCCATTTGTTTACCTTTTTTGGGTGTAAATTTTTTGAAAATATTTATTTTTATTTTGAAATTTAAAAAAAAGGAAAATTTGAAAATTCACCACACTTTTAAAGAAAGGCAACAACAAAAACAACATCCAATATTTAGAGTCAACATTTTCTATTATTTGGGGGACACACTAAGATGGGGCTTGAGCTGACTGGGGGGATAGTAGTGGGAGGCAAAGATTGTGACTGAGGAAGCCTATATAGCATGGTAAAAATCTTTATAAATCTGGAATTGCACATTCAAGAAATGCAGCCATGGATGCAGGGGTGTAACCAGAGGGAGCAGGGGAGGTAATTTCCCCCACCCCTCCAAAAGACTTGCCCCTCCCTGGTGCCCACCCCTCCCTGATGCCCCTCCCCCCCCCCCCCCCCCCAATGAAATGGAAAATCAATATACAACAATTAGTTGCTTATAAATGTCCCTCTGTCTGATCACAGGCCACTGACTGAATGAGACTAAACTTTCTCATACTAAATGATGGTATAATTTAGAACAGGCCTTCTCAACAAACTTTTATGAAGCACCATTTTCCAAATATTAGTAATCAAGAAGTGCCACTAACATTGCGGAGCCAGTGGAGCCACAAATGGGTGGGGTCCAGGGGCCTGCCCTAAGGCCCCTGGTTGGGGTCCAGAGGGCGGAACCCCCTGGAAGCTCATGGATTTTAGGGGTTTGAGAGGCTCAGATTTCCTCATTTTTACCCTTTTTTTGTACAAGATTTGTTTGATAAAAAAGTAATGAAATTAAGACGTCTAATTTCCTACCGTAACTGTCTGCTATTAGTGACTTTCAGATACAGAAACGTTTGTAGGCCTATTTATATGAATACAACAACTTCGACTCTCTTTTCTTCTTTTTTTAATATTTATTTTTGTAATTATATATTGTTATGGTTGTTGGCTGTGTCAATTTGACTGCCTAAAAGGACCACAAATGGTGCGCGCGCCACCATTTGAGAACGCCTGATATAGAACAACAGTGCATCATATAGGACCGTATTTTAAGATTATGCGGTTTCTATGCAGTCGCAGGGCCATAAAGATGATGGCAGCGTGCATAATTAAGTTGTGACTTGTTACGGCACCCCGATGACCTCTAGCGGTTTCAAATCATATTTCAGATGTTCCTCAAGATTCTTTTTAGTATTTTGGCCTCAAAATATGCTCTATCTCAGGCTTTCTCAACTAGATTTACTGATGCGCCACATTTTAGTAACCAACTTGTTGAAGCTCCACTTGGTCATATTATTTTTAGAATTTACAATGGCAAAATTCCCTTCATAACATTAATTTCAAAATATTACATATGTAGGCAGCATAATAACTAATATTACTCTTTTGAGGGCACATGGGCACGTAGCGCGAGAAAAATTGCTGTATTTATACATCTGACCGTCATAGGCCTATGAAATCTGGCTATAGCATGATATGATTTTTTTTTAAACAAACAAATTGTTACCACATACGCGCCATTTAGGATGCCTTGATGCGCCACCAGTTGAGAATGCCTGCTCTATCTGATCTTCAGCTGCTTCATTCCCTAAAACTTATGATTTTTCAGAGGATAAAGGGATTTTCTTTTACCATCAGAAAATAAAGAGGACCACTTGTACCAGGATATTACACAACCAGTCTTATCACAAGATATTAAAATATTAAGATATTTGATGTGGTCATATCACAAGATATTAAAATATTAAGATATTTGATGTGGCCTTAAAAGGCCACATCAAAGAGCAGGTCAACACTTTTCATGAAGCTATTGGTTTTACCATACAAAACAAATTTCCCAGAAACCTTCCCCAACTAACAAGGTCTAGCTCAAGAATTACTGAACCAATACTAGGCATGTTTGTACTTCTTTTAGTGCATTTTTCATGGTGATTCCACATATGGTAATGAAATTCAATGTTTGAAACATTTTGTAAAAATATTACCCCCTGGAGCAACACACACCCCTGAATGTATGTAAACATGCGCTAGTACCCCACCCATCCTATGCCACAAGGGGGGGGGGGGGGGGTCCATTTGTAAGGGTGAATACTAGTAGTAGTATCTAGGTCTATTTGTATATTTCTATGTTGCCATCAACCCAAAAAAAATATATGTCTAGTTGGTGGTAGTGGTATAACTAAATCAGTGTACTACACTGTAGTGGTATTACTAAATCAGTGTACTACACTGCATTTAGATTTAATACAATTTACAAATGTGGAATTGCCCAGCATGAATATAGTTCTCAAACAATGATGATCCTGGCTATCAAAATGTATTATCATTTTCTCGTCCAATGCATTGTGACTGGCCCCTGCATGTTTCGTGATCATTAAATTATGTGCTGAATGGTTACTCATCGCTTCCACCATCATCATTCATCCGGGCCGAGTCAGTCATCGCCTGAACTGAAGAAAGAAAACAAAAAGATGCACACCACCGCACACACACACGGCCGACCGTCCGAGATGCTAAACTAGGCCACTCAATTTTTCCAGCTTGTCCCAAAACCAAAACCTTTTATGATCATCGCATAATACAACACCAAAACTATCTTGTATATACTTGTAATGAATCATTAATATACTTCGTAAGATGTGCAAATTTTGATAAAAATCGTATTTCTTACCCTACGTATCATCCCTATACGAGTTGCTGCAATCTCCGCACTTTCCCCATTGACAGCGTGAGATCAATTAAAGTTACCATATTTTACGCCATAATAACGCGCCCAAATTTGACCTTTATTTAGACAGTTGAACGGGACTTGGGGAAAGTTGTGAAGGAGAGGTATGCACGCAATTGGGCGTATAATACAACATTTCCCCACGTGTGAGTGACACTTGCAAGTAATAACAACAAACGGCTGTTGGAAAGAGGTCGCTTGGTCGGAGGTTTTAGGTCAGGGGAATCGTGCATGCCTCCTAGTGATAAAGTATATGAGGGCGACATTTCAAATTCCGAGTTGGAAACCAGGACTGTTGTTGGAAACGTGTGGTTGGAAACTTTCTTTACATACTAGTTGGGTATGTACAGGGGGTCAGGGGCACCCGACGAGAAGTTCAGGATGTAGTAATACATAACATTAGCTGCTCCTCAGAGCTAGCTAGAATGCGCGGTATTAACTACATTTCCCAGCTAGGGCCGGTCAAAATACTCCTTTGGCAGCCAGAAGCCAAATTCCGTGAAGAATTTTGAAAGCTAGGGGAACGAGTGTTTAGACATATCAACCAGCTAGGATAATTTATTTATAAATTTATATTTCAGCTAAATTCATCGAATTTTCTGTTCTAAACATTAAATATATAATCCATAAAACCCATAAAACACAAATTTGATATCATTACCTCTCAAATTGATGCCAATTTTGCCAGCTAGATGACTTAAAAATCGTTTGCCAGACAGGAATTCATTTTATAAGAAAAAAGAATCAGCCAGATTCGAAACATCAGAGGAGCAGGTATTTGCCAGGAAACCTCGTTGGGTGCTCCTGAGGGGGTTCCCGTGCACCCCACAGTACTAAACCAAACCAACTTATTTGGATGCCTTTTAGGGTCCTTAAACACATTTTAGATGTTAACAGTGAAAAAAAACCGATGCTCTCCAGATATCCAAGATGGCGTCCAAAATGGCCGCCAAAACTGGTCAAATCTCATAAAATGACATATAGCAATCAAATTGAATGGTGAAAGTATAGTTTTAACAGTGGGATGTATGTATTAGACCACTAGACACTCATATCCAGAACTTTGGCTTTGTTAACACACCTAAATACAAGATGGCCGCCAAAATGGCCGCCAAAATGGTAAAATTCCATATACTGGCATATATCTGTATCTGTCCAATACTACAACAAACTCCACTGCGGGATATTTATAGTTGCAGACGCCAACATGTATGATCAGAGTATAGTTTAACAATGGGATGTATGTACTAGACCACTAGAAACTCATATCTAGTGTTTTTGCTTTGTTAACATACTGTAAAACCAAAATGGCCGCCAAATTGATGGCCAAAAATGGTCAAAGTGGTCAATATTCCATAAAATAGTATAATATCAACCGAAATGTATGATGAAAATATAATTTTAACGATGGGATGTATGTGTTAGACCACAAGTAACTCATATCCAGTATTTATGCTATGTTAACATGGTTCAAAATCCAAAATGGCCCCAAAATGTGTCCGAAATGGCTGCAAAAATTGTCAAATTCCATAAAATGGGATAATATCAACCTAAATGTATGGTGAAAATATAGTTTAAATGATAGGATGCATGTATTAGACCTAGAAACTCATATCTAGTATTTTTGCTTTGTTAACATACTTAGAAATCCAAAATGCCCCCCCCCCCCCCCCCCCCCCAATGGGTCCCAAAATGACTGAAAAAAATTGTTGAAATTCCATATAATGGGATAATATCAGCCAAAATATGATGAAAGTATATATGTTTAACATTGGATTGGTGTGTATGTATTAGACAACTAGTAACTCATATCCAGTATATTTGCATTGTAATTACATCGGGAATTACATACTTTAAAACCAAGATGGCCACCGAGATGGCTGCAGTGTAAATGTAAAAATAGTCTACATGAGTGTATGATAATCCAAAATAGATATTGTAAGAGTGTATATTACATCAAATTCACCAAATAGTATGTTCCAAACTGCTAAGCCATTGCTTCTAGAAATAAGGCCCACCTCTTTGCTAATTTCGATTCAGTATCACTTTCCAAAATGGGTGCCAGAATGGATAAGTTGATGTAAAATGACCTAAAACAATTGTTTTGCATTGTAAAATCACTAAATGACCATACTATGTAATAGCAATACCCCCAAATCTATGGGACATCATTCACTATGTCTTTGATAAAGCCTAGGGGCTGTAGATCTATATAGTTTGAGTATTTTATAATATCCAAGATGTTAAAATGGTATAGACTCCATTTTGACAAAGATGGGCATTATAATGACCATTTCATTAAAATTATCCCCTAATGGTCAATAAAACTTCTTGTATATTTTAAAATACTCAAACTAGATCTACAGCCCCATGGCTTTATCATTTTACACATATTGAATGATGTGTCATTAGATTTGGGGGGTATTGGTATAATTACATATTATGGTCATTTACAATACAAAACAATTGTTGTAGGTCATTTAACATCAACTTAACCACTTTGGAAGCCATTTTAGAAAGTGATACAGAATCGATATTGTCACAGAGGTGGGCCTTATACCTAAAAGCAATAGCTTAGCAGTTTAGAACATACCATTTGGTAAACGTGATGTAATATTACACTCATACAATATTGTGGATTAGCATTCACTCATGTAGATTTTTTAAAACATTTGCAGCGGCCATTTTGGTGGCCATCCTGGATTCAAAGTATGTTATTATAATGTAAATATACTGGATATAAGTTACTTGTGGTCTTATACATATGTTGTGACGTGGTTTTGGGGAAAATACTCGCATGGCGGAGAGGGGATCAAAACACACAGAATGAATATAACGGATATAGCTTCCAAGTTATTTATATATACATTTTATTAATTCAACATAAATAGTTCACTTACTCATATTATAAACGAACACAGCACCCAGCATCTAGACTATCCTAAAGAAATGACATGACACGCATCAATCGTGAGCTTCTGTAATTCAGAGCTCACTAATCCTGTTGTGTGAATTGAAAACTATATGGCCTAAACTTATCATGAGGTGTTGTCAGCGTGGCACGAAGACTTGAATTGGTCAGAGTTATTGGCGCGTAGACTGAATGGGATTCAGAATACGGAAGTACGGTGTTGCCATTTCAAGTCAATCATGGCCTGAATTCTAGATATGAAAATACCTAATAGAATTAATAATATCAATATAAATTTAGCGTCACAACATACGCCCTTCCTAACAAAATTGACACCTGACAATTTAACTTAAAGAATGCTGGGTGAAATATTTATAAAAGAAACTGATATCTTTATCATATATAGAAACGAATTATTTATTTCGTCACAAAATTTAACATGTGCTTTATCCATGTTTCCGTCTGCCAAATTGACGGCATCTAATATCAGGTTGTATAATTTTAACTCTCAGAGAATGTTATTTTATTTTTAAACGAGTGGCCTTAAATATAAATTTATTATTAATCTTCTGCGACGCCAAACCTGTGGAAACCTGCGACCGTATTAACCCGGAATTCACGCGAAAAATTCCAAGTGATTACGCTCACACGGTAAAGAGGGATTTTTTCTGAACAAACACGCATACGGGATATCCCTTAAATGGCCTAACACAAACACACACACTCTCATACATAATCCTCTGATTAACGTTTGCGGTCTAAAGGTTTCATCAAAAGTTGAAGCGCAAAATAATTGGAAAATTTCCATCCAATTTCGATGTTTCATACGGAAACATATTTTCTTATTTCAAAGAAATCACGTTTTTGTGACCCTTTAAAATCAAATAGTCATCAATGGTGACTATATATTATGTGTACACAACAAGACAATACAGGACAGACAAAACAAGACAAAGGTAGCACTACTGAAATATTTAGTAATTTACATTAAACTTTCTTTTGTTTGCGTCTATTCATGTGAGACTAATGTTGCCAGAAAACCTCACAACATATGCCTCTTCCGAAAAGATACAAATAAATATAACACTTATTTGATCATACTGCATTTCCGCATTTTTGCTCAACTATATAAATTCAAACTTTCTACATGAAGAATATCATTGTGTGCAATTCTTTGCAACAATCATTTCTATATACAAATTAACGAAAGTGAACACACACTTTCAGGCAATGTTGCCCAAATTACAAATTGCTCTCATTCAACAATTTTATCAAAATAACACATTTTGTGTCATAAGAATTGTAATACTCATATCATGACATATCTCAGCCTACGGACTATAAATTTTATTCATATACTTCCTCTGTGTTCTCTATACTTGTACACTTTTCTCAATACTACTTATTTATTTGCTGTTTCAGACTCTGTTCCTGCAATGATTCTTGCCCGCTGGCTTTACATCTTGCCAGTAATTTTGACTGGGTTAGCTTTCAGAGATTCTAAAGCGGCCGCGTTTAGGTTAGTCTCTGGTTCCCAAGTATTTCTTGAATTTGGGAAGCCCTGCCATTTTATCAAATACTCAAGACGTTTATTTTTAAAACGTCCCCTGAGAATACGCTCTATCACATATTCTGGAGTTTCATCTTGAATAGGAGGCAAACCTGGAATAATTGGAATCTGATTCTTGTCAGACTCGTGGGTAGCCAAAAGTTGTTCAAATATATCATCAGGACAATCGTCTAGAACTAATCCTGGAATTGGATCTCTATTTTCAGGATCCACAGGGGGAGTATCATTGCTTGGACGGACAAATCTATTATATGCAAATTTCATACGGTTAACATGTACAGTAGATGTTACCAATTTGTTGTTTTCAAGATTTCGCACCTTGAAATTTACAGGACCAGTCTGTTCGACTAGTAGAAAGGGTCCCGCCCAGAACTTTGAGAGTTTACGTGACAATCCTTGTTGCAATGCAGGTATATAAATCCAAACTGAATCACCAACTTGATATGGAACATCTTGCGCACGATCATCAAAACGCTCTTTCATTTTGGCTTGATTACGTTCAGCATGACGTTTTGAAATGTCCCTAAATACTTCGAGTTGTGATACTAGATTGTGAATGTGCTCACGAAGTGTCTTATCTGGATATTTGCATTGTGCTAGGAGTGTAACGTCTATCGGAAGTCTTGCCTCTCTACCATACAACAAGAAGAAGGGACTAAATCCGACTGAATTTTCAGCGGGAGTTGTTCTATAGGCAAATTGTATAGCTGTTATGTACTTATCCCAATCGCTTTGGTATTCATTGACATAATGTGAAATGGTATCCAGAATTACTGCATTAAAACGTTCCTGAATTGCATTGCATTGTGGATGATATGAACTTGTATTCAGTTTGTGAGTGCGCATAATACGACAAACTTCCAATACAATCTTGGAGAGGAAATTTTGACCTCTGTCGCTCAACAAGGTTTGAGGACAACCATGTTCACAAATTACATAATCAAAGAATGCGCGAGCAATGGTTGACGCATCAGTAACTTTCAATGGTACCAAAATTGGCCATCTAGTACAATGATCTGAAAAACAGAGTACATAGCGATTACCTGAAGTGGTAATAGGTAAAGGACCTAAAATGTCAACACTTACTCGTTCGAAAGCGCCTGGCACTTTCATAGTTACCATTGGGGCTAGTACTTTATGTCTATGAGTTTTTCGTTGAGAGCAAGAAATACATGAACGGACCCAGTTGTCTACGTCACGATACATGCATTTCCAAAAGTAACGTTGACGGATTCTATTGTAGGTTCGCTGAAATCCAAAATGTGCGGCTAACACGTGATCATGACAGTTATTTAGAACTGTATCAATTAATTGCACGGGTATATACAAACGATGGACATTTCTTTCAGGCATGTGCCCTTTAGCAGGAGTATGCCAAATGTGGTACAACAACCCTTCGTGTGCATAGTACTGATCAGCCTGTAAAACTACATTCCTAGCCTTAACAGCATTATCTGGCAATTCATCGTTTTCCAGATATTGCAACATTGATCCCGCAAATATATCCGTCAACAAAACTTGTTTGAATTTGTCTAAGTTGAGCTCATTTGGAAAGTTTGGAATATTTGGCTTGACTGAATCTTTGTCATTCTCAACACGTTTCCCTTTTTGAAATCGAAGATTTCTAACCACGTTTACTGTAGGACGAGAGTTCACATCATTACTAGGATTTTGTATGATGTCGCTCACCATCTCGTCTAATCCCGACTTTACCCAGGCTACCTTATTAACTTCTACAGCATCAGTGACTTTGGAATGAGAATGATTGCAATCAGTACAAATATCCATTCTGTCATAATCTATTCTACTTAATGCATCAGCGTTACCATTATGGCGTCCACGAATGTGAATTACATCAAACTTATATGACTGCAGTTTAAGTGCCCATCGCGCTAATCGACTTCCGGTATTTTTGTTAATACCAAAGAGCCATTTCAAAGCGCAATGATCAGTTACAACAGTGAATTTTATACTATGTTGCAAATATGGAGCATATTTCTTGATTCCCTCGACAACTGCCAAAGCTTCAATTTCTGTAACAGTGTAATGTCTTTCCGCATCATGTAATGCTCTTCCACCATAGGATATCACACGTTCTTTGCCATCCTGCTTTTGGGCCAAGATAAAACCTAAACCAGTACGACTAGCATCGGTTTGCAATATGAATTCTGTGCCATCGAAATTTGGATATGCTAGAATTGGTGGCTCTAACAATTTTCGTTTGAGCGTTTTGAATGCTTCTTGACAACTTTGATCCCAAACAAAAGATACATCTTTTCTAGTTAAATTGGTTAGTGGTTCAGCAATTTTGCAAAAGTCCTTTATGAACTTTCGATAATATCCCACAAATCCAAGAAAAGATTTGACTTCGGTTACTTTGGCAGGAGTTGGATAATCTTGGACAATTTTCAATTTTGCTGGATCTGTTGCTACACCATCTTTGTTCACTACGTGACCTAAATATTTGACCTCAGTTTGACCAAAAGTACATTTCTTAGGTTGTAATTTTAGACCAGCTGCGCGCAACCTATCGAAAACTTGCCTTAAATGGTCCATGTGTTCGGAGAAAGAACTACTGAATATAATTATGTCATCTAAGTAACAGAGAACGAATTTCCAATTCAAACCTCTCAAAACTTCTTGCATAGCTCGTTGGAAAGTGGCTGGGGCGTTATGTAAACCAAATGGCATTCTTTGGAATTCATATAGGCCATCTTGAGTGATGAATGCAGTTTTAGATTTGGAACTTTCTTCCAAGCCTATTTGCCAATATCCAGCCGCAAGATCAAGAGTTGTAATGAAATTTGGTTTAGCTGCACCTAAACTATCTAAAGCATCGTTTATGTTAGGTAATGGAAAGTTATCGCGTGCACAAATCTTATTCAAGGCTCTAAAATCAATTGCAAATCTATAAGTATTTGGGTCACCAGCTTTAGGTGTCATGCATACTGGAAAGGACCAAGGACTTGCTGACTCCTTTATAATGTCTTGTTCTAACATTTCGTGGACTTGTCTACGTACTTCGGCTTGAATGTGAGGAGCTTGCCTATACGGTCTAGATCTAATAGGAGGGTGATCACCAGTGTTAATAGCATGTTTAACACGGGAGTAATTACCAGTAGGACCCCCTTTTACTTGAAATATATCAATATATTCAGTGAGTAAACCATTGATTTCAGATGCTTCAGTACCTGACATGTGATCAGTATTTAAATTCACTTTTGAAAGGACTTCCTTTACTGAATCTTGTTTACTGTTTACATCGCTAGCTACCGCGGATGCTTGCCTTATATTAACATTGTTAACATTGTTTTTCTCAAGATCGGGGAAGGAGTGAATCCTATGCGGGTCAACGAGAGAAAAAATGCCCAATTTAGTACGAGGGTACAAAGTTATTGGTTCATCAGTAGTATTCATAACTAATAAATGAATACAGTTATTCTGTACACTAGAAGCAGTATTCGCGATCAATACACCTAATGCAGAGACACGCCTGCCTCCATGAGAGAGACCAATTGTATTGAATGGCAATTTATTTGACAGTCTTGCGCACACAACAGACTGAGTGTGAGCAGGAATTTCCTGTTTCTCAATGACAAGTATTTTACTCTCCTTAGCAAGTCTTAGTGTACGAGATTCACAATCTATTCTTGCGCAGTGCCTGTTTAAAAACTGAGACCCAAGTATGATACGTGTACTTAAGTTACGAGCAATATTCATAGGTACAGGAAATTGTGTGCCATTGACAGATATGGACAAAACTATGAATCCAGTAATTTCCAAACTACTACCATTTGCTGCGCGTGCTTCAGCTACACGTGATTTTTCTATAGAAAAACGCAAATTGGAAAGATTAGCATGAAACCAATCGTGATCAATAATGTTGACAGATGCACCTGTATCAATCAAACATTGAACAGGGTTACCATTAACAAATGCTGCTATGGTATTCAACTTAGACAAATTAATCTCAATATGCGCTTGTGAAAAACTGGAATTCGATTTTTGTCCAAATGTCTGTCTGTTCAAATCAAGAGGTACACGGTTTGCATAATTTGCCATTTCGGTCTACACCTCTTACATGTTCAAATCTTTGAAACCTTAACCCATCTACATGTCGTGGAACATGTTTCTTTTTCTGTCTAGCAGATGGGTTTATTAGTTTAAAGGATTCCTATTTACGTCAAATTTGGCATAGCATTTTCTCCACCCATATCCCACACGACCACACCTATTGCATACTAATTTTCTGTACGATCTATAGGGGGCCTGTGACTGCCTTGGTTGATTCCAAGTTTGACTAGGTTGATGCCTAGGTTGAGAGGAACTACTTATACGATCTGAATTGTAAGTACGATCTAGCGGGGAAGAAAAAGAGACATGTTTGTCGTGTTCTAATTTCTCCATTCTGGTGGCTATATTAGACACGACTCCCGTCAGTGTGTCCAGAACAGAATTAATGCTATTTACCTGGGGCTCAGTATTTTGTGATTGTGCGGGTGCGAATAGCGAGTCATTTGCCGTTTGCTGTACTGAAATTCCCAATCTCGCGGCGTCTAGTGCTTGTTTAAATGATTCAGATTCTTTTGAAAACACAAACGCTCTGACAGAAGGCAAAAGACCGCGAACAAAAATAGATAATTTTTCTGCTTCAGATTTACCAATCTGCTTGCACCATCTTATTATTTCACAAGCATAGTCGTCAAGTGTTTCTGATGTCAATTGCTTACGCGACAACAGCTTAGATTCGACGCTCCATTTCCAAGATGAACCTTCGAAATTACTTTTAAGTAAATCTTTAATCTTGGTTATGGTATCCTTATCTGTATCAGGAATTGAATCCAAATAGACGCGAGCATTTCCATACACTTTTGTTTGTAAGGCAAGTATAGATTTTGGCGCGGTATAATCTCTCAGCTCAGCATACGTCTCAAATCTACTAATGAAGTTATCTACGTCATCATCTGGATTACCAGAATATTTAATATCGCAATTATACATATCATATTTAGCCATATTTGCTACGTCAAGTTCAACCTCCTCTATACTATTAAGTGATATAACAGACTTACTATCACTATCACTATCGCTCATTGCCTTTTTAACAATCTATGTCAAAATCACAAGCTAATTCCAAAGAGAATTCGGAATTTAATCAACAAACATTTTTAGTCAATCTCAAGTTCAAGATCAAAATTCAAGTTCAAATTCAATCAAAATTTGAAAAATCTGAACATGAACCAAGTTGATTAATTATTAAACTTGATTAAGATTATCAATTAAAAATTATTGATTATGATTGATGATTAAATTTAATTAATAGACTAACAATGAACTTAATTGATGAAGTTTAAATTCACCAATGAGAAAAAAAATTAAAAGCTCAATGAAATCCAAGTCAACAATTTAAAGTTGACATCAAATTAAATGAATAAAGTCCCAAGTTACAGCTGAATATATAAAATATTTATTCAATTGCAGTGCAGTGTATCAATATTATGTATCTTGATTTAGAAATCAGTCCATTCAAAATAAACAAGATTTATTTCATCCGAAGAAATTGTCTGTCTGAAACGCACCTGTCCAGTAGAAGAGCTTATAAAATCTACACAATAGAATTTTACCGCGCTCGAGAATTTCAATCTCGGATTAAAATGTTTATCAATGGATATCAGACCGTGGTCATGCACTTTTGAACCAGATTATCAGAGACTTGTATATCGGAACAATTACATGTATATAAAAGACTTTATCGACTTGCCACGTTGGACATGTAGAATGCGCCCATTATTGCCAGCGTAAATAAGACCTAAATATTGATAGGCCATACTACATGTATTTCGTGTATACTATTTTAAACACAATTTTAATAGACCTTTCTGGGTCTATAAAACAAATTTCAATAGACATATAATTAAATTTCAGCAGTGCATACCAACAAAATGCTACCTGAATTCAAACCGTCTCACCACGCTGAGTTATAGTCGTCGACACTGGATGCGATGAACAACAAAATACATATACAACTTTGTAGCTACAGTCCTAATTATTCAAAATGAAGGGGGCTGGTAAATTGACCGGAATAATATAAACATTGACATAAAAATATCAAAACGAACGAATTCTCCACCAGATGTTGTGACGTGGTTTTGGGGAAAATACTCGCATGGCGGAGAGGGGATCAAAACACACAGAATGAATATAACGGATATAGCTTCCAAGTTATTTATATATACATTTTATTAATTCAACATAAATAGTTCACTTACTCATATTATAAACGAACACAGCACCCAGCATCTAGACTATCCTAAAGAAATGACATGACACGCATCAATCGTGAGCTTCTGTAATTCAGAGCTCACTAATCCTGTTGTGTGAATTGAAAACTATATGGCCTAAACTTATCATGAGGTGTTGTCAGCGTGGCACGAAGACTTGAATTGGTCAGAGTTATTGGCGCGTAGACTGAATGGGATTCAGAATACGGAAGTACGGTGTTGCCATTTCAAGTCAACCATGGCCTGAATTCTAGATATGAAAATACCTAATAGAATTAATAATATCAATATAAATTTAGCGTCACAACACATACATCCCAATATTAAAACTATACTTTCATCATACATTTTGGTTGATAAATACCATTTTATGTAATTTCAACAATTTGTTCAGTCATTTTGGGACCCATTTTGGGAGCCATTTTGGATTTGTAAGTATGTTAACAAAGCAAAAATACTAGATATGAGTTACTAGGGGTCTAATACACGCATCCCATCATTAAAACTATATTTTCACCATACATTTAGGTTGATATTATCCCATTTTATGGAATTTGACAATTTTTGCAGCCATTTCGGGAACCATTTTAGGGCCATTTTGGCAGCCATTTTGGATTTTGAACCATGTTAACATAGCATAAATACTGGACATGAGATATTTGTGGTCTAACACATACATCCCATCGTTAAAATTATTTTTTCATCAAACATTTCGGTTGATATTATACTATTTTATGGATTTTGACCATTTTTGGCCATCAATTTGGCGGCCATTTCGGTTTTACAGTATGTTAACAAAGCAAAAACACTAGATATGAGTTTCTAGTGGTCTAAACACATACATCCCATTGTTAAAACTATACTCTGCTCTGATCATACATGTTGGTTTATATATGCCAGTATATGGAATTTTACCATTTTGGCGGCCATTTTGGCGGCCATCTTGGATTTAGGTGTGTTAACAAAGCAAAAGTTCTGGATATGAGTGTCTAGTGGTCTGATACATACATCCCACTGTTAAAACTATACTTTCACATTCAATTTGATTGCTATAATGTCATTTTATGAGATTTGACCAGTTTTGGCGGCCATTTTGGACGCCATCTTGGATATCTGGAGAGCATCGGGGTTTATTTCACTGTTAACATCTAAAATGTGTTTAAGGACCCTAAAAGGCATCCAAAAAGGTTGGTTTGGTTTACATGTAGTACTGTGGGGGGTGCACGGGAACCCCCCTGTACATACCCAACTATACTTGGCGACGATTTGAAGACCAAAGAAGGCAATTTTTATAGAGAATTTTCCATTTAATACAGTAAATACACAATAAATGCAACTAATATGCATTTCCTCATAATTATGTATACCACTTCACAAAGAGGTTCCAAGGCGGGGTACTTGGTTAGGGTAGATGTGGGTAATACGGGACCGTATAGTAATACGGGACCGCATCACTGAAATCTCATCTACAGCCGTCTGGCATTACTAGCACTTTTAATAGCGCCCTCTATAGATAGATCAAACCCTTTTAGTGAATTGCATGACTATTATCAAAGCTACCGGAAGAATTACCAGCCAGAAAATCACCACAACCTGTCAATTTAAGGAAAAATGCACCCATATTTTGGTCTAATATAAAAATAGTGTTTTCATAGAATATGATGGTAAAGAAAAGGAAAGGGGGCGTGACCTGAATTTTTGCATTATATAAGCATGTTTCAGGTGTTGGTCCAACATGTATTGTGTGTGTGCTTCGCTAGTACAGTGTACATTGGTGTTATAATGCATTGAATGGGAGCCGTGGGTTCACAATTGGTGAAGGTAATATGGGACAGCCAGCATGACGGTTATGCAAATGTCTTAAAGGTCCCGTATAACCTTCACGTGTAGGTAAGATGGGACATTTATGATGACGTCAGTATTTGATAATAACAGCCAAACCAAACATAGAATGACTCTGTTTTTTTATTACAATAAAGGTTTATAAAATGTAGATTACAAATAACAAACTTTGCTTAAATTTGAGTCAGTTATTTGGATTTTAATTATACAAATGTCTTAAAGGTCCCGTATTACCCACACCTACCCTAGATGGTTTTGAACACTGGATACGTGTCAGGTAGGTGTTCAAAATCAGAGGTTTTGAACACTCCGGACACTTACACAAAATGTAACACCTTTTGAACACCTGATGCACGTGTTCAAAATTGAATTTTTGTTTTGGAAAAATCTTCTATTCAAACTTACACAATTTTGACTTTTTATTACTGTTGGGGGTGGAGGCAACTCTTTAAACCGAAATGACCGATAAATATTGCAAAATAAACCTTTTGGATTTTTTGAACACGTGTCAGGTGTTAAAAAGGTATTCAAAATTGAACATCAACTTTCAAATTTAGAACGCGCATATTTAATTTGTTCAGAATATGAGTGTTCGAAATTAGCACACTAGTATTCTAAGGCAGTGTTTTTGAACACCTCGGATGCGTCAGAACAATGTTCGGACGCGTCCGATGTGTCCAATGTGTTCAAAATATAATTTATGAGTGCCACGATGAACGCTAATGTTCATTGGAACACCTGATAGAACCTATGTGTTCAAAAATTGCAATTGATATCATGTTAATTTAAAGCATACAAATTAAACCTTGACACTAATTTCGCGAAGCACGCACAAATTGGCTATCGTAACCAAGGGCGGAAATCCCGGGGGGGGGGGGGGTGGGATGGGGGGATATATCCCCCCCCCCCCCCCCCCCCCACTTTTTGACCTGGGGGATGGTCAATGTAATCATCCCCCCCCCCCTGATTTTTCACATCTACCACAAAAAAAAGGAAAAAAGGGGGAAAAAAAGAAAGGAAAAAAAGGGGGGGGGGGGGGGGGGGGAAAGGAGAAAAAAGGAAAAAGATAAAGAAAGGCGGGCGGGGAGGCATGCAAGGGACATAAGAACGTTTGGAGTTTATTGTATATACGTTGGTCAGGATACATACGCAAACGTACGTTGACTAGAATCCATCTTTTGGAGGTAACTAATTAACTTCTTTCTGGCATAGGCCTATCTGCCTATTTAAAAAGCCAATATTGATCAGAAATAAAGTGATGGCTTTTCAATACAATATTGGTCAAAAGTATACACCAGATCGCACCAAATGAGTTTGAAAATTGATTTTTTTTTTCTTCTACTTCTGAGGGGGGGGGGGGGGGTCTGAGGGGGATGTGCCCCTGTTGGAGCTTTTTAACCATCTATACTAAGTTCAAGAACATATCAGTATAAAAAATGCTCAACTTCTTTCGTGCATTGATAAAAAACAAAATATTTATTGAAAATGAAGCGATGGCTTTTCAATACAATATTGGTCAAAAGTATTATACACCAGATCGCACCAAATGAGTTTGAAAATTGAAATTTTTTCTACTTCTGAGGGGGGCACATCCCCCCTCAGACACACCCCTGTCCGAGCATAGCTCAGAGTGCGGTGCTGCACACCGCATAGAATAGATGGTACCAGCTCAATTTCATTTTTTGGGGCCAACATTTATCATCCCCCCACACCTAACAAGAAATTTCCGCCCCTGATCGTAACACTAAAAAAGTCCAGAAAAACGTTCCTGAAACATGTTGTTAAGGTTGAATAAACATTGAAACAAAATCGCGCGAAGAGCAAATGGCAAAAATTGCTATTTTAACACTGAGTTTCAATCTCTCAAAACGCGTAAATATGTGTGGAGTTATATGCAAACAACCTCGTATGGATCTTGAAAAGTGCACATGCCTTTTTTCTGAAAACATCATTTTGGCAAAATGTGACTATTTTGGGTAGAGTTATAAAGATATTGAAATGGGGAAACCTGCAATAGTAGCCAGGCAGTTATTACTTTTTGTAAGTGTGTCAATCTCTCAAAACGTCCAATTGTGTGTGGAGTTATGCAAACAAACGCGATCCAATTTTTAGAGGGAACTTACTGTCTCGTTGGATTCTGGATCGTTGGTCCCTTGGCATGCTTGGTGTACACGACGATTGTGACACGGTTGAGACGGGCGGTGTTTTCCGGCGCAAATCTTTGCGAACAATCACGTTCTCTTAACGGTGCACCGGGGGCATCTTGGCACGGTCCGGTCACGCCCGTGGTCTGGATGGGTCCGACCGCCCCGCCCGGGTGGGTTAATCAAAAAGTCCACAGTGAGCGGTGTAGTATGGTCCTGTGATAGTCGGCTTCATGCCCTCATGGTATCGTTTACATCTACGAATTAAGGAAGCTCCCGGCTCCGGAGACGGTGGGGTAGCCGAGCAGTGCCCACCGTGGCCTACCGGAGGCCTACCCAATACAAGGTTAATATCCCTGTAATATAAAACTCCTTGGTCTACCGAGCCGAGGGCAAGTCAGGACAGTTGTTCACACAACGGTGCATTGTCAGACGGCTTAAACAAATGTCGGTGATGCGTGCTTGTTGTAATGACCATTTTTGAGTTATTGTTTGTGACGTAATCTTACAACAGATGTTTCTTTAAGCTTTACAAACGTCGCTAGGCCCTAATTGACATTGCTACATCAAACGGTATTAGGCCCTTTTGACAGACAAGTGCAATAACAAATGTCACCTGCTGGTCCATTGTATTCATGTTTATCAACGTAGGCCTATTATCTTTGCGGTTATTATATTAAAGCTCTGCACGGTCGCGCGAAAGACGTTGCTATAATGATTGACAGGTGGTCAGATAAATAACAAAAATCAACTGCACACTTTATTCATGTGATCAACATACTTTTGATGTTGCAAACAATGTTACCACAAACTATCCCGACTAGCTGTGTGTCAAAAGACAAAACAATAATAACAGTGATTGACATGAAGTAATTGACAAACTTCTGTTTACCTTTCACGCAATCTGTTTCTAGGGCTAACACGTTATTCTAGCTCCCTTTAAAATAACCGCGCCATTCCATTGAATTGATTGACAGGTTGAACACCTTTTAATACACAGAGTAAAGTACACATGCGCACTAATTAAACTGGTTAGTCACGTTACATTCTTCAATCAGGCCAGCTGGTGTCGGAACCGAGTTTGGCCAGGCCCAAAATTGTAGAATCACTGGCAGGCGGCTACTGGCGAAGTTGTGGGAGGGTAAAGGGGGAACCCAATATTGGTGACTGAGCCTTGGTTCAGTTTGTATATAGACGATACATTATTAAATTCCGAAATAAAACAAATTGTTGCTATTTGTGGTTTGAGAACTCATTACTTACTTTAAATATAATAAAAACCAACAGTCTATATAGTACAAGCAAATTTGCTAGGCATTCTTTAATTTTGAATGAGATTTTATAGGTTAATTCGATTCAAAATGTGTTTCAAATGCTTCTGCCATATTGAAAACCATACTTTAGCTGTTAAAATGTTTGAAAAATAATAATCAGAATTTAAGATTATGGTCAAAATATGCCAAATTGGTAAAATCTGTGTATTTTTGCGCCATTTTGAATTTTCTGTGTGAAATTACATACCAATTAGTTCAATGTGTTTTTATGGCTTCATCCATCTAGGCCTACTAGAAGCTCTGATTGGAAAGCAACGGTGACGGGCGTTATGGTGGCGTCCTTCGGTACCGTAAGTATTACCTCGTAGTGTACATTTACCGCTGCAGCCAGCTCACCCGTGTTAGAGGCGGTGGCGATGACACCGATATTGAAAGCCATTCTTTGGCAGTTGAATATTTTGAAAAATAATAATTAGGTCTATATTTTTTGGTAGGGCCTATCGGGTGTGCCGCCAGCAAAATGAAAATCAGTGACCCAATATTTACCAATTTCTGGGGAAATTAGACTCATGTTTCCCAGTGACCCATAATTTTCCTATAGGCCTATATTTGACTGATTATGCTAACATTTCTGTGAAAAACAGCAAAATTAAGGATTTTAGACCATAAACTTACCAAAATAAGCTAAAGGGGTCACTTCGTTTACCAGACGGGTGAAAAGGCCGGAAAATGGGACCCGTTTGCGTCACATCTCCGTATTAACCTCATATCCACTAAGTTGGGGGCAAACAACTGAACAAAGCCTGAATGGGCTAAGTTCCAGGTAACTGTGTGCACCACTCCACTATGCACCTATCGAGGGGTAATTTTACAATTACTGAAAATGCCCGGATTTCCGGAATTCCGAGAGCAAATTTTAAAGGTTCTGGACTCTGGTCCAAATTGATAGGCGGGGGAAAATCTGGATTTCCGAACCCGGTATATAAACTTCTAAAGTTTATGCAGAATAGAAATTGTCTGGATCATTCAACATATTCAAACTGGAAAAAGGTCTGGATTTCCGAACCCCTCTAGGGAGAGTTTATATAGGATATAATTATATTGTCTGGATTTCCAGTGATGACTGGAACAGAAAAAGTCTGGATTTCCGATGATCTGATTCGAACCTAAAAAGTCACGTGGAAATTCGCATAGGCCTGGGGTGTGCACGTATATATTAATATTATCTGAAATATCCCGATCTACTGCTTTGCTAAAGCAATAATATAGCAACCTCAAGATGATGGGAAGTCGCGGAAACCACTTCAACGTTCTCTTAGTTCTCAGTAATAACCAGATCTCCAGCAGACAATTTGAAGCCTCTCCTCAACATTGTATCATAGAAAATGGAACAGACCGACCAACCAACATAGGCCTATATAGGACAAAAGGACCCGGCCATGAGATCAACTTTTTATAGACTTCCAGTCTGTGGCACTGTGGCAGGGGTACCCAGAGGGGTGGAAGAGTGAGGGGGGAGGCTCCCCAATGAAATTACAAACTCTATATTATACAAAAATAGTCGGTTATGCCCTGCCAGAAGTCTTGCCCCTTAAATGACCACCGCCCCCCCCCCCCCCAAAAAAAAAAAAGAAGAAGAAGAAGAAGAAGAAGAAGAAGAAGAGGAAGAACATTGAAGATCCAGTTACGATATTGCACTGTGGCTATCTGAATCTGAACGGGCGGGAAGTTCCCGCCCGCCCGTTAAAATGTTAAAACATTTTCATATTGTATAATGCTTTAACTTGACCAATTAGTTGGTCCAACTATAATGGGGTCGATTCAACCTATTGTTATCAATTACTACGAGAGGATTACCTGGTTGTATATTTAGATTCGAGTCATTTATAGCAACCAGCTTTGATGGAAGGCGAATATTGTTGCCGGTTTTTAGGGCAACAATTTATAGCGCTGCTAAACGGGCCTTGTAGCGTAATGTAAAAAGTGAAAGTGATAGCAAAGATGTGTTTAGAAAAGGTAATACTGTTTAGCGTATTGACTCTTAGTCTTAGTGTTTAGAAATTGAATACCAATGTGTAGTGATTTGACACATGCAGTTTAGCCTCTGAACATGTTTACAAAGTGATAGCAAGAATGTGTTTAGAAAAGTGTTTACTCGCTAAACACAGTTTTTAGAGTGATACCTTTCTGACCACGTTTTGGTCATGGCCTATAACACTTCAACTCAGTGGCGTAGCTAGGATTTTTTTCAGGGGGGCAAGATTTCTAAAATTTTCGTAAAAGGTTGCCCCCAAAAAAACTCTAGTCACTTACCTCGTGAATTTCACATAAGTGTGGGGGGGGGGGGGGGGGGGGGGGGGGGGGGGTGCTCAAAAAATTTCGCACAGTCCGAAAAAAATCGCACAGTCCAAAAATATCACGCAGTAAATGTATTACATTTACAATTTTGCCTTCTATTTGCCTAATAACCTCGGTCTTTTGTCTCAATTTTTTCCTATTTCCTCTTTTTCTCACCCCTTTTTTTTTTTTTAGAGGGGTGGGGGGCGGGGGCTCAAATTGGATTTTTTCGTCAGGGGGGGGCATTTGCCCCCCCCCCCTGCCCCCCCTGAGCTACGCCACTGCTTCAACTTGACTAAATTTGGTCCATGAATACAAAATGGAGTCAATTAACCGTATTTTGGGGGCAGCAGCCGATGGAGTCAGTCAATCTTACCCCAAATATAATGCATTACATGACCTATAGGCCCTAAGTATACGTTAGGGGTCAAACCTTTTGTATACACTGTCTGTATGTATGAGGGACTGTCTGTCTGTCTGTACTCTCTCAGACGAGGCCGGACACACTTACTTTAAAAATTGTGTCTTGGCGACTTTTTAAAGTCATGTCTTCCGAAATAAACGTGAAAAAAAACATTTAACAATAAAAAAACATTTAACAATATTTGGCTAAAGACAAGAGCCAAGACACAGGGCAATCGACTCGTGGACGTCTCAGAAAAGTCATGTCTTGCCAGAAGACACAAACTCAAGATATGACTCAAAATTGGCTTCAATAGGCATGTCTTACATTTTAGACGTGTCTTGCATGGAGATACTTCTTCATTGCGGGACACACGTGGTGTTAGTACTGGAGACATATGTCTTAAAACTAGCTTCACCAGACATGTCGGATCATGTGTCTTCAGCCAAATATTTTGATATGTTTTTTATTGTTTAATTTTATTTGCAAGACATGACTTCAAAAAGTCACCAAGAAACCAATACAGTGTAGGCTGAGACGAATTCAGGTATATTCGTCTCAGGTGTATAGGCTTAGTTCACAAATAGGCCCTATTCAAGTTTAAAGGCATATTATGTGATCTTTTCCAGAGATCGCCCTCTATTCATTATTTTTTTTAGAAAGTAGATTTTCTTGCAGATTTACATTTCTGATCATAAATCATACATACATTCCAAGTTACAGAGCGATACGATTCCTAATTACCTCAAAATCATGGTTTTAGAGTGAATTTAGAGTAAAAATATAAACTGTCGGAGTTATCCGACAGTTTATTTTCACTCTAAAATCATGATTTTGAAGTAATTAAGAATCGTATCGCCCTGTAACTTGGAATGTATGTACGATTTATGATCAGAAATGTAAATCTGCCAAAAAATCTTCTTTCAATTTTTTTTTCGATGTTGAGGGCGTTCCCTGGAAAGATCACATAATATACCTAGGATATAGGACGAACGGTTAACGACGGATTAAATTCAAAAACATGATACTGAAAATTGGAGTTGGATCAGCGGTATATAAGGATGAAAAAATTTAGTTTCCAACGTGTGACGAATTTTCTGGGGTTATATAATCAAAAATCCATTTTTACATTGAAACCAACGGAGATCCAAAATTGATGGCCCTTCGTGTCCACCATCGTCTGTACCATCTCTAAAAACAATAAACGCCCTCATTGGTTTATAGCAACATTAAAAAGTTTGGACACTCAAACTTTTGATAAAATCATTGGCCAACACTATAACAGACACTGTGTTTCCTCTGTTTTCTTTATTGGACGACTGTGTGGCGGGGTATAGACAGACGGTGGATCATACTTTATAGCCAACAGCTTCTACAATCACGGCTTCCTGGATAGTTTTGCTCTCCAGTATTTATGGTTTTATAAAGATCTTGTCTACGTCTGCACTGTAGGAAACCTATCGTATTGTTATCGTCCAAATAAAAACTTGGGGCTCGATAAATAGACCTTTTCGGTGACAATATTTGTTGAAGATAATCAAAATCAATATATGATCGGTACAAAAATCTGAGATATACATTAAATGAGCAAATTTCTTCTCCGCAGTTTGATACCTCATTCAACAAAATCGAATGGATACTTTTAAAGTACTGTCAACAACTGTCCTGACTTGCCCTCGGCTCGGTAGACCAAGGAGTTTTATATTACAGGGATATTAACCTTGTATTGGGTAGGCCTCCGGTAGGCCACGGTGGGCACTGCTCGGCTACCCCACCGTCTCTCAAAATGTTTCTCTTTGGATCAGTATATATCTTGTCATGTATGGCGGCTTGTGTGTTTGGATGTCATCGAGCTGAGAATCCTACGACACCAAGATTTGAAATTCATCATGGTGAGTAAATTACAGGGTGTCTCAGAATTATCTATATATACCGGTTTCAAAATACGATGAGCTGTGTTGCAAAAGGGCCTACATACACTTCTACCTGTTACTCATGTTGCATTATTGAATGGATGGCTATTCATTATGTGGAATATGGCTTGTATTGTTGCCTCAATTGGCGTGCATGGATGCAAGTCATGAAGCCATACAATAATTTGATTAATTAATAATGCAAAATGAGTAACATGTATACACCTAGCACATAAAGTCCCTGTCCAGGTGCTTTGAGGTTGGCTAATTCAAAATATATGATCGGTACCAAAAATCTGAGATATACATTAAATGAGCAAATTTCTTCTCCGCAGTTTGATACCTCATTCAACAAAATCGAATGGATACTTTTAAAGTTATGTCGATTTCAATGACCGCGCATGCAACAGAAATGTTGCACTATATAGGTATACACTCTTAGAAAAAATGGTTCGTTTAAGAACCCTTTTTTGTCCCGCGGGGAGCACCTTTTGGCCTAAAAGGTTCTAAAAAGAACCTTAGAATGGTTCTTTGAAGAACTTTCAAATTTTAAATAAGACATAAAGGTATATTTACTTTTTTGTTTTTATGTAATATGCAAATTCAAGAGAAATGTAAACAAATTTAGTCCTTTTCAACTGTTAAAAATCATTTATTCTTGGCTAAAAACATTTTTTACCGTTTATGTTTTTACCGTTTTACCAAGAACCATTGAGGGTTCTCCATAATTTTTCCCCAAAAGGTTCTTGAAGCTTGAGGAACCATTTTCTTGGCTAAAGAACCCTTTTAGAACCTTTTTTGGTTCTAAAAGGAACCCAATGAAATTTCTATAGGGTTCCTTTTAGAACCAAAAAAGGTTCTAAAAGGGTTCTTTAGCCAAGAAAATGGTTCCTCAAGCTTCAAGAACCTGTTGGGAAAAAATTATGGAGAACCCTCAATGGTTCTTTGGTAAAAACGGTAAAAAAATGTTTTTAGCCAAGAAGAAATGATTTTTAACAGTTGAAAAGGATTAAATTTGTTTACATTTCTCTTGAATTTGCATATTACATAAAAACAAAAAAGTAAATATACCTTTATGTCTTATTTAAAATTTGAAAGTTCTTCAAAGAACCATTCTAAGGTTCTTTTTAGAACCTTTTAGGCCAAAAGGTGCTCCCCGCGGGACAAAAAAGGGTTCTTAAACGAACCATTTTTTCTAAGAGTGTAGGAAATCATTGATTTGTGTGTGATTTACCATAGACGGTAAAAATCGATGTTTTACCCGTCTATGGATTTACGCACTGAAAAACTCACAGAGCTTATCAGCTAAGACTTGTATTCTTCACAGCCAGATACACCCTTTGTCCCGCACATTACGGTTATCACTAAAGACCCATTCATCTGTCTCGTTCAGATAGCACACAGAATTAGCCAACCTCAAAGCACCTGGGCAGGGACTTTATGTGCTAGGTGTAGGAGTGGTCTGTAAGCCCTTATGCAAAAAAGCTCTTCATATATATAAAAAATATAAAACAAATAGTGTTTCAAATTTAAACACTTGCGATATGATGATGGTGGAAATGTTTCCTACTTATTCTGTTAATTTCAGTGAGATATTTCTTTTTGTTCCGCTGTGGCAAGACATAATCGAAAATCGATGAAAAACGTATTTTCATATTTTGGCTCACATAATTCATCTTTATACAGCTATTCTATCTAGCACTACCAGCATTTCTAATAATGAACCCACACCTCATTATATTCAAAACTCCTGCCAAAGAAAGGAAGGTTTAAAACCACTCAAGCTTTGTATTATTTCAGAAATAATTTAATGTTTAAAAAGGGTTAGTGACTTTATAGATTCTCATAATGGATGATTTGGACAAAAACTTGAAAATCTACTATCGTTACAAAAAAATATGTATTTACTATCAGAAATGTCAGATTTTCAAAATCTAAAATTCCAAAGAAAGCTGGGCATTTGCGCAAGATATGAAAACAGTTTACACAATATTGATAAAGTTCGTATTGAGAAAAACTATACTACTATTATTCGGTATAGATAATTCTGAGACCCTGTATACACAATTAAGGCTGTGAATGCACGGGTAGTTTCGTACCCGGGTACCCGACCCGTTTTTCGGGCGGGTACCCGGGTACCCGAAAATAGAAACTAACATTTTTAAATTTTTTTTTTTAAAAAAACTTTTTTTTTTTCTTGCTTCTTTTTTCTTTTTACATTTCGGGTATTCGGGTACCCAATTTGGTACCCGGGTACCCGGAATAGCGGGCGGGTACCCGGGTTCCCGGGTATAAGTCACAGCCTTATACACAACGGTAGGGTTATGTGCACTATTGTAAAATGTCCAAGACAGAATAAAGCGTAACACAATATTATAAGCAAAATATAGGTCCGTTGTTTTTTCATCATATCTAGGCCTATGACATACTGTAACCTTTTCATTAGAATGTTAGATCATGAATATAGGATTTTATCAAACTGAAGATACACCCCCCATTGTCAGATTATTTAAATGACATGGTGATTTTACCTTTTCGACAAAAGTGCAATTAAACATGTTTGAAAGAAACCAAAATATTCTCGTCTTACTATTGTACAAGTAGTCTGTTGTTCTTTTTATTTTGAACTTTGTAGTCTTCTTTGGGCAGAAGATCAATGATTGGGAACCGGGCGGGGGGGGGGGGGGGGGGGGGGGGGTACTCAGATATTTTTGGTAGGGATGTGCCACCAGCAAAATGAAAATGGAGGGGGGGGATGGACCCATATGTTTACCGGAGGTCCATAATTTTCCTATATGTGAAAGATTTGCTAAAATTTCTGTGTTCAACAGCAAAATTAAGACCCATCGAGCCATAAATTGACCAAAAATGGCTTTGAAAAGGGGTCATTCATTTACCAGAGGATGAAAATGGGACCCTATTTGGCGGCCCATCCCCCATAACCTCATATCCACTAGTTTCCATAAGTTTCGATCCTGCTTTCAAATAAGTCCAGTTAGATTAAGTTCAAGGCATATTATGTGATCTTATCTGGGGGGGGGGGGGGGGCACCCTCTATTCATGATTAATTTTAGAAAGTAGATTTTCTTGCAGATTTACATTTCTGATCATAAATCATAAATATATTCTGAGTTACAGAGCTATACGATTCCTAATTACTTCAAAATGATGGTTTAGGCTAAAGAGTGAAAATATACTGTCAGGTCTGTGCGACAACTTATTTTTTACTCTAAATTCACTCTAAAACCATGATTTTGAAGTAATAAGGAGTCATATCGCTCTGTAACTCAGAATTTATTTATGATTTATGATCAGAAATGTAAATCTGCAAGAAAATCTACTTTCTAAAAAATATCATGAATAGAGGGCGCTCGCTGGAAAATATCACATACTATGCCTCTAAGTTCACTTTCCCTGTGATGTGAGGTTTTAAAATAAAATGAGGTTAATTTGTTATCCAATATTTTATTATAACTAGGTTTCGGGTTAGCTACCCCAGACTTGGTTTCCTTTTAATACAAAAAAGTTGTTATTCCCAATCTCATATACAGGTCGAGTCAAAATATTGCTATTTATTGATTGGGAACCGGGCGGGGGGGGGGGGGGGGGGGGGGGGGGGGGGGGGGGTACTCAGATATTTTTGGTAGGGATGTGCCACCAGCAAAATGAAAATGGAGGGGGGGATGGACCCATATGTTTACCGGAGGTCCATAATTTTCCTATATGTGAAAGATTTGCTAAAATTTCTGTGTTCAACAGCAAAATTAAGACCCATCGAGCCATAAATTGACCAAAAATGGCTTTGAAAAGGGGTCATTCATTTACCAGAGGATGAAAATGGGACCCTATTTGGCGGCCCATCCCCCATAACCTCATATCCACTAGTTTCCATAAGTTTCGATCCTGCTTTCAAATAAGTCCAGTTAGATTAAGTTCAAGGCATATTATGTGATCTTATCTGGGGGGGGGGGCACCCTCTATTCATGATTAATTTTAGAAAGTAGATTTTCTTGCAGATTTACATTTCTGATCATAAATCATAAATATATTCTGAGTTACAGAGCTATACGATTCCTAATTACTTCAAAATGATGGTTTAGGCTAAAGAGTGAAAATATAATGTCAGGTCTGTGCGACAACTTATTTTTTACTCTAAATTCACTCTAAAACCATGATTTTGAAGTAATAAGGAGTCATATCGCTCTGTAACTCAGAATTTATTTATGATTTATGATCAGAAATGTAAATCTGCAAGAAAATCTACTTTCTAAAAAATATCATGAATAGAGGGCGCTCGCTGGAAAATATCACATACTATGCCTCTAAGTTCACTTTCCCTGTGATGTGAGGTTTTAAAATAAAATGAGGTTAATTTGTTATCCAATATTTTATTATAACTAGGTTTCGGGTTAGCTACCCCAGACTTGGTTTCCTTTTAATACAAAAAAGTTGTTATTCCCAATCTCATATACAGGTCGAGTCAAAATATTGCTATTTACGTTTGCAGCAAATTTTGAGCCCAAAAAGAGATTTTGTGGTCAAAAAAATAGAAATCAGAATTTTTAGTGAAATTTGATATCAAAAATGGATTCTCCCACTAATTTCCTTTCCAAAAAATGTATACTTTTACATCACAATAATAGTTCAAAAGTTACAGAACATGATACATTTAAGATACATTTAATGTTTTAAGAGATGAGGTTTGTGTTTCTCTGGAACGTCTCTCATATCAGCTTTGATTAAAATGATAAGTTTTCATTGAATTCCTTATGGATATCATGTATGCAACATTTTGACTGAGTTCTCTGAACATTTGGAAACCGTAAAAATGAAACTGCTCCATTGGACTTGCAGAATACTTCTTGTCTTTACGTAGATAGATCGATAAATGTTTTCTGCTGAATGATATCCATGAACCATGTTTTGTAACATAATGATAAATGTCAATTGCATCTTGCTTAAGATTTCTTTGTTACTCGAACACCTGTTTGGATATGTTTTTGAACTATAGGCCTATTCAAAAACATAACCGCAAAGACAATAGAAATTATTTTCCTATTGTAAGCGTTGTGAATAACAACACGCCATTGACTTATTCAAAAGGCGCGCGTTAAACTTTTACATTCTACAGGGGTTCCTTGGAAATGTTGGAACAGATTGAATTTCACAGAATTTGGGAAAATGCACATATCTCCCGATTAACCAATTGGAATGAAATAAAATGTAGGTTATAGCTAACAATACGTTCTTGCTGTGCATTCCATTAAATATATTCATTTTTGCATTTTAACTGGTTTAAAAAATAATAAGTTTTGCTGTTCAACATGTAAGGCTATTATGAATAAGTTTTAAATGTTGAAAACAAAAGTATAGACTGACCTAAAGTAATTTGAAACAAGTACCAATATGATATTTCTCAATTATACCCACTGTTTCCTAGATATACATATATCATTGCCCGCACCCTTTATTGATTTTGGTCAAACCAAAAAAACCTTTAAACATGTTGGGTCAAGTTATAGGCTATGCAGATACCCATGCCCAAAATGATAGTAACATTTATCAGTTTATGTTAATGGTGAACAAAATTCTGGAAAGACACAAGGATCCTAGCCAATGTTTATTGGACTAGTCCATTTGAAATCCATACATCCCCTATGGAAGACATTACTTTAATCCCCCACCCCCCAACGGTGTACCTTCAGGTACAGCCTCTGTAAAACTGCCGTAACTTCTTCATTATTCATTTAATCTATACAAAAGTATACATATTTTTGCAGGAAAGGGCTCAATGAATCCAACCATGATCATGAAATTGACCATTTTGGAGAAAAAAAATATTTTTAGCACTTTTTGGTCTATAATTCCAAAAATAATTAATATTTTCAAAAAAACAAAAAAGATTCCTAGGAAATTGTATGAGGAATATAATAAAACTAGTATGACAAAATTTGACACAATATATTTTGAGTTATCTTTGCAGAACCTAAAATGGGTCAAAAAACGTGGTTTTTTTATAATTGTTTCCAAAATGGTCAATTTCATGATCATGGTTGGATTCACTGAACCCTTTCCTTCAAAGAAATGTATACTTTTATATAGATTAAATGAATAATGAAGAAGTTACGGCAGTTTTACGGAGGCTATACCGAAGGTGCACAGCCCCCTTAAGGAAGTCACTTTTCAAATTGTAGGGGATCATCTTTGGGATGAGCGCTACGATCTCAAGGTTTCAGCGCTATATAAATGCTTTCATGTATGTGGGGGGGGGGGGGGGGGGGGGGGGGTGGGGGGGGGGGGGTATGTATGTATGTAATTACAACTGACTTCTTCAACTAGTTTTTGAATGAAAAACTCCTGTGAAAGGAAATGCTATTTGTCAATTGTACCAAGTCTACTTTCTTTGGATATTGACACAGTATGACATAATAACATTTGGAAGTCACTTTTCGAATTTTGCGAGTGCTGTAATTATTAAATTATGACTCAAATGTGTATAAAAGTATACATTTTTGGAAAGGAAATAGGTCAGAGAATCTAAATTTTACATCAATTTTGACAAAAAATGATGATTTTTTGATAAAATCACAAAAAATCACTTTTTTGATCCAAAAAAATTCAACAAAGCTAACAAAAATAATTTTAAGTAAAAAATTCCCAAATTGCTAGATTATAATGTTAAGGTACTTACTTTAGGGAATCCTTCATTTTTTTTTAAACCTTGTTTAAACCTTTTTGGCGCTTTTTGGTCAAAATTTCAAACAAATATTAGATTAAGTTTTAAAAAAAAATCATCCTAAGTTAGTGTCTTTACATCATAATCTAGAAATTTGGGAGTTTTTAACTCAAAATAATCTTTGTTAGCTTTGTTGAATTTGTTTGGGTCAAATAAGTAATTTTTTGTGATTTTATCAAAGAATAAACATTTTTGGTCAAAATTAACGCAAAGTTTGGATTTTCTGATCCATTTCCTTTCCAAAAAGGTATATTCTATATATGCATTTGATTAATAATAATGACAGCACTCACAAAATTAAAAAAAATCAAGTCAAAAACTTCCTTGAAGTGGCTCTTTAAATGTTCTCAACAAATATAACAGTAACAATCAGTAGTGAGATGGCTATCAGGATCCTTCTATTATAAAATTCCCAATAATTATTTGTTATATAAATATGTTTTCCTATACAGAGCCCATTGCAGACATTTGGCTTGGTAAGATGCAGTTTGTCGACCTGTTCTGTGGCACACCCAGTTTACCTAACATATTAGGCCTACCTAACATATTCCAGGGTATCTTCCGTCGATCCGTATCCGATGTTAATCTCGAAGATCTGACTGCAGAAGAAATGAACAAGTACAATCTGGATCATTCGTTGCTGTATTTCCGTGGTCAATCATATGAATATGGAGCAGGCAAGTGGCAGCATAACAAATGATTACTTTGTATATCTAGGTCTAAGGCCTAAAAAAAAAAATTGTTTGATTGCGTAACCTGACCGACCCTATTTTTACCGCCGACCCTAATTTCTTTTTTTAATTTTAATTTTTTTAATTTTTTTAATTTTAATTTTCTAAATTTATTTATTTTTATTTTTGGTGTGAGAAAAAGAAGAAAAAACACAAAGTGAAAATGTGTATTTGTGCCATTTGTTTATGTCTGTCTGTATGGTATACGTGTGCTGGTATATAAAATTTCATAGACATTTTATAGATTTAAAAAAAAAATCTAAAAATAATCCGACCTACCTACCCTATTTTTTTTCTCCTTTGTTACGCCAATCAAACCTTTTTTTTTTTAGGCCTAATGGATGTGGGGCAGTTTTGCTAGCATACCCACTGAATGAGGAAGAATGTTGTTCCACACAGAGAAAGCCATTTTTACAATATCCTACAGGTCTATTAGACTGGATTCCTCATGTCTTCCCTATTTTACACACGGCACCTGTGAGGGTGCTCAAATACGAAGACTGGAAAAAATACAGTTCCAAAAGTGTGCGTTGATAAACTGCTGAATATACATGAGTTTTTCACGCACCAGTCACACCACAGTGCGCCGATAGTTTCATGCGGCGTTATACACCGCATGACGCGATAGGGCGCACGATTTGCCTTCCCGGGGTGCAGCGTGACGATCGTTCGATGCACTGCCTTTGAATTGGACCAATCGGGTGGTATTTCTGTTGTTGTTGTGTACAAATGCGCATGCTCGTTAATGGTATGCATATTCATAAATGCAAAGTTGTTTTGGAATTTTCCACGACAAACCCGCACACTTTTTGGATGTACTTTTTCCCCAGTCCCTCTTTTTAGTCCGCCATTTTTAAAGATGGCGGCCATATAGAGGGATGCAGGGACCCAGTCTACAGGTCTATATCACAACCCAAGGGGTATAGGGTTTAAAACTATATACCTGCCCATGTCCATTTTTGGCAGTGGCACAACTATGGGTGGGCGAAGTGGGCGAGTCGCCCACCTGGGACCTTTTGGGTGGAAATTATGGTAGGCAAGGAAAATAAGGGGGAAAGAGGGAAAAGAAGGAAAAGCAACAAAAAAACAACACCAATCTTGTTGGTTAAGATTAGCACCAAAATAAATTGAAAAAAATTGAAAAAAAAGAGGAGATTAGCACTGAGGGTTATCAAGCACGTTTTTGTGTCGGTTTGTGGAACGTACCGCCCCCACCACGCTCTCAAAATTTGAAACTACCGCATCCAAAATTTGAAACTACAGCATTTCATTTTCTAACCTCGCCCACCCTTAACATACACACCTGGTTTAACTGGTTACGCCCCTGATTTTTGGTAAAGATGAGTTCAGCCCACTAATAGGTACATGAATGTATATTGATAATGTATTTATATGAAAAAGGTGACTACAGTATATCAAATACTGAATAATAGAGGGTTAACCTGCAAAGTCAAATTTTATGTCCAGAAGAACTTCGACATAATTATAGCTATAGTAAAACTTTTAAAACTGTTTTTTTTCTCAAAATGCCATGTTTGGACATAGGCAGGTCTGGTTTTAAGCCCTAAAATATAATTTTTAAAGTGTCTAAATGTTACTATTTCTTGCTTGAAATGAATTAGTTAGTGTTTGTAGACTTTTATCACACTAGAAACATTAGTTAAATTGACAAATGGGCCTTCACCAATTTTGTCTTGAAATAAACCATATATTTTTCAGCCAAAAAAAAAGAAGAAAAAAAGAAATTACCGACCGACCAACCCAAATTAAAAATTTTAGCACTTGAGGGCAACACAACAATTTTTTTTGGCTAACATAGCCCACCTCATCTTGACAATGACTTTTCTATAATCCTATACAGGTATGTTTATGCCGAGCTTCATCAACGGCACAACACCTCGCGATCCCGCCATCTGTGGGTCGGCCATCACCTGGACGCTCAGAGGACGCAGCAACTGCACGGTTGGTCAGGCAATTGACATGGCACACTCGTATCACACTGCATTTGGAGAATATGCACTTCTCACCAACAACTGTCACCACTTTGTGGACAGACTTATTCATAGTCTTGATGATGGACATTGCGAGCCTTTCCAAGGTCCGGTAGTGGTACCAGGTCCATAGGAATACATCATTATGGAGCATTGGTGACTTTTAATTTTTAAAAAAAGATATGAGGGTCACAGGGATGTGCTGCCAAATAGGCTCCCATTTTCACCCCTCTGGTAAATGAATGACTCCTTTTCATAGCCATTTTAAGTGGGTCTAAAATCCATAAATTTGCCATTTTTCACAGAAATTTGAGCAAAACCTGTCAAATATATAGGAAAATTATGGGATTTTGGTAAATATATGGGTCCATTTTCCACCAAAAATTGGTAACCGTTTGGGTCAATTTTCATTTTGCTGGCAGCACATCCCTACCAAAAAAATATCTGAGTACCTCCCCCCCCCCGGTATATATACTTTGTAATTCTGTCCAGTGCTCTGTTAGCGCTACTTACATAGTTTTTTCCCCAACTGATTTTTGTTAAATGTTCGTATAAATTAAGATATAGCAGCAGATGACTCCTAAATCATTGAAATACGTTTATCAACCTATTCTTTTAAAACGAAGAAAGGGTCGGCCATATTGGTTAAGAACGCACCCAACCTTAAAAATGGTCAAAACTTGACCCTGTTTTTACGTTGGGTGCGTAGTTGATATCGTCCTTAGCAGGCTTCTCGTTAGGTACAAATATTATGGGGTCCACTGGACCCCATAATTTACCAATTCTCAAAATTATGGGGTCCGAGAAGAAATTATGGGGTCCAAGTCAAAAATGTAATTTGCGAATTAGTCGAGATTCGACCGAGAATATTTAATATTTTATTACCAAGTATACTTCGATTCGGATTGTCACGAAAACTGATATTTGTAAGCTTACACGTGTAAAATTATCTTGACACACGATTAAAAATTATTGCGTCCAGATGGACGCAATAAAGAGTCCAGTTTAAAATTTATTGCGTTTTTATCAAAATTATTGCGTCCCCAGACGCGAAAACACAATGTAACGAGAAGCCTGGTCCTTAGTATATTGAACGACCGTTTTCAGCTAAATTAATTGAAAACATTTTGCAAAAAGATATTTAGGCAATTAAGCACTGTAAATCATCAAAATTCATCAGATTATTTATCATGTGGAGTTGCATACACATATTATTTACATCCCATATATGACATAGTAATAGAATTTATTTGATTACCTCAATGCACAACTAACTATATGCTGCAATAATGTGAAAAGGTAGAAATATTGAATAAATATTTTGTATGGACAATATTTTATATATATGTATATAGTGTGTATTTGTGGTTTGAATTTAAAAAAAATAGGTTTAGCCCGGCCATATCCATGGAAAGTTTATTAGAGTTTTTTTTGTGACTCTGCCAAATTAAAAATGTGTTTCCATTTGAAATCCTTGTAAAAGTAACCTTTTGTATTTAAAATGATGTGATCAATGAAAATCTGAAAAATCAGTGAAACTTTGGGATTTTTAAAAACATTTTGTTTAAAAAAATAAAATAAAAATGTATTTCTTTTTTTCTAATGCGCATCAATTAACTAACACGCGCTGGAGCTTTGAGACAAAAGATTTTTTAATATAGCCTTAGCCTTGTATTGGTCTTATTGTAAGTGACCAAAGTATGTCAGCCCTTTTATGGCAAAAGAATGTATCTTATATGTAGTTTTCTAACAGTATACTTCCTTTTAACGTGATCAAAGTTAGCTTTTTTCTCCATAAATCATGAAGTGGTGGTAAAAGGCAGTATATTACTTTTATTGTCTTTAAAAGTTGCAACCTTTTCCTAAGTGAGTATTATTGAACCAAGTTAACACAATCCATGTTAAAGGGAAGTATATCATTAGGAAAGTACATATAAGATACATCCTTTTGCCATAAAAGGGCTGATGTGCTCATGGATGGTACAACTTCTGTTTCATATTTAAAACCATGTGAACACTTTCCATGCGGCTAATAGTTTTACCATTATACATAACAGATTTGTCAAAAATCTTTCCCAACTTTCAAAGTCTATCTCATGAACTACTGAACCAATACTAGGCATGTTTGTACTATGTTAATGCATTCATCATAGTAATTCCAAATATGGTGATGAAATTCAACAATTTTGACATTTTTTGAAACATTTTGTGAAATTTGTGAATGTCGTCTGCAGACGCCTGCCGCGTGGTAAGTGTTAAGACCCACATATTTTCTCAATTTACTCTTACTTTTTTAGTTGGAGCTGTGTCAGGAAGTCAGTTACTTAATTTCTTGCATGAGTTCGTCATCACCATGGTTACGGCGAAGTGTTGAATTTCCCATAATTTGATCAACCTTTTGTGACCTCTCAGAATAACATGAAGTTGACAAATTTTATAATATCCTGTAGTGAATTAATGGCCCATAGAAACTAAACTACAGTGAAAAAAATGTGATAAAGTTAAAAATACACAGAAGTTTGACAAACGAAAACAAACACATGTGTGATGTGATCAAATGAAATGAGTTACATGTCGGCAGTTTTCAAAGTTGATATTGGTTCATCATTTAAAAGCAGATGGAAAATGCTACAGTATGGTCCAAACTCCACTCAAATTGAATTTCTAGTTTTTAAATTACAACAAATTTATGAACTGAGAAAACAAAGTAAAACATAAGAATTTGTGACTTCGTTTTGCCTGTAACTCAAAATCAGTATTCCCGACGTCCGACTCATTCTGGTTGATTGCGTCACATATGTGCACTGTGACGGCAAAAGGGTGCATGCAGTTGGTAAAATGTATTTTTTAGATATTGATGGAATTAGGCATGGAAAAACAAAGAAAATAAAGACAATTTTACCTTTCTTTATGAAATCAGAAAGCAGTATCAAATCTTACCCACAAAGGTGGTGTCATTTTGAAGCATTCAAAAAGCTCCTATTGTTGGTATTAAGACAGGGATTCTATTAATTTTGGGATAGAAAAGTCCTATACCGATGTATGTAGCGAAACAGGTCCCCTTTGCATATTTACATAAATTAGGGTAATCGTCCATGACCGTCATTTGACGTGATTGACGTCATTCGAGAACAGCGCCACCAAGGCTATGCTATCCAAAAATAAGGTCGCGCGGTAGATTTACACAGCCTGTTGTCAATCATTCAGTCGTAACATGCATTATTCATGAATCACAAAAACAAGGGCAGAGAGCAGACGACGAAAAAAATGGCGACTGAAAATCCAGCGGAGGTTCTACCGAAAAGAAAGTATGCCAAGTGTTCCCAACGGTTTTAGTAAAAAAGAATCATTTCCAGATTTGTCTTTTTATAGCATTCCAAAAAAAAAGAGCCAAGGTAAATGATATTCGCTGATTTTATTGTTTTTTGTTTTATCGCGGTACTAATTGATTACCTTACTATACTATACGCGGCACAACCCTGATCAAGATCTCAATTTTTATTTGAGAGACACTTGCACCCTTTTGCCGCAACAGTACACAAGTAGCACTTGGCTTATTTGGCCTAATTCATATCACTTCATTAATGATTCAAATTACAAGACTAAATATCAACAAATTATTGCCTTATTTTTATTGCTTTGAAGCAGACAGAACACATCAAAATTTGGTAAGCATTGTTTTCTACCCGCCGGAGGATATCGCGGAATAAACAGTATGCTTCAGTCATTCACGGTTTATTCCTTGACATCACTCCGGTGGGTGAAACACAACGTTTACCTCAACAATCATTCAATTTACAATTATTAATTAATCATAAACATGAATTACTGTAAAAGCCAATATGTTTATGTAAAGATATTTTCGTGCATTGGCCCGTTGGGGGGGGGGGGGGGGGCGGGGGGGGGGGGGCGGTATGAGGTCACAGGGATGTGCCGCCAAATAAGGGTCCCATTTTTCATCCATCTGGTAAATGAATGACCCCTTTTCATAGTCATTTTTGGTAAATTTATGGGTCTAAATTCCTTAAATTTACTGTTTTTCACGAAATGTTAGCAAAATCTGTCAAATATGTAGGGAAATTATGGGTCTCTGGAAATTATATGGGTCCATTTCCCCCGGAAATTGGTATATGTTTGTGTCAATTTTCATTGGGCATCAAAGACATTTTCCATTTTCGCAAGGATGCTGTTTTTTTGTGCATGACAGCATCTCCCATCTAGTGCTGTACAATTAAAGCAATATTTTTGCGTGCTATAATTTCTACTGTGTAACTTTAGTGCACGAAATACACAAAAATATTGGCTTATCAGTATTCTACATCTCCTTCAAGTTTAGTCCATTTATATGTGCATATTATCCTAAATTGTTCAAAAAATATAATATATTATGTGCTGTTCACAACAATGTGCTAAACTATCTATACAATACTTCTATTAGGCCAATAAGAAAAAATCTGTCTTACATACTCGCGCGCATAAGTATGTGGAGTCACCACTTATGCCGCATAACCCTATGCGATGAGCCCAATTTTGGTGTTTTTAGTTGTGGGAAAGAACTGAAAACAAATAGCTCAGAAAGGAAGAAAAAAAAGGATTTAGCATAGATATTTTTCTAAAAAATTGCATATCGCATAGCTATTTTCCTAAATGTATGCGAGACAGACCTTTTTTTCTTCCTTATATATACAAAATTACTTTACATATTACAAGTTCAGATTATGTGACCTCTCAGAATAACATGAAGAATAATAGAGTAATAGACATGGGGTGAAAGGGAAAGCATGTATAGGGAAGGTGAAGACATTAAAAAGGTTATGGCTGGGCTTACTTCAGACTAAATAAGGTAAATGTTACTTTCTTATACTTTTCAACTCCTATGTGGTTGAAATTGTGCTTTTTATTTCTTCTTTATATACTGGTTTGGTTAAAAAGTAAGCATTGCTATATTTGATATGCTTTTCTTTTTTTCATAAGAAGTTATGAACAATTGCTTATTTCCAGAAGCTATGCCCATGGGAAGCAGAAATATATACATATATGTTTGTGTCTCAGCCTAACTTATCTAATTACATTGTAGAATGGTACAGTATTGAATTTTACACAAAACTTCATGATGGGTTAACAGGTATAAATAATGGGAAATTTGAACTTTTGATCAAAGCAAATTACACAATACCCATCGCATAAAATCTTTACATTCTGGTATTTAGCCAGAAAGGTACAAAATTTTATCCCCATCAATAATAATAAATGCTGCAATCAAATCTATCAACTCGTTTTTAATCTCATTTTTCATGAAAAGCAGCCATCATCTAGTACTAATTATGAATAATTACTTATTCTTTAATTTGTGCTAATTTACATACACCTAAAATAAATAATCTAAATTGCCATAAAGTAATTTGCCAGCTAATATACATAGTTTAAATATATCAGGTTTTCACTAATAATATGTACACAAATAAATACTAACTACATGGCCTTTTTAAATTACAAAAAGAACTTATTATTGTACAAATACTGTTTTAAATGGTGTGTTTTCAGTGAAAACAATTACCATTCACGCTATAATATTGCATATTACATAGAAAAGCGAAGTGGGTAAGCGATGTCAGTCTCATACCATTTCAAATGTATTGCACTCTCAGTCGTTTTCATGATATTTTCACCATAACATTTTTTTCAACATTTTCGGAATATAATTTTGTTCCAAACAAAAATAGTAAGATTTTACCAAATTCATCTTTTCCAAATTATGACTTTGGCTGCTTGCCTGTAAGAGAGCATTTCTTATTCAAAGTGCATTAATACATTCAGCTTCATATAAACTGCATACACTAAAATTGTTTATTTACAATCGGAAATATCAAAACTGTCATCAGTTATAAAGGAAAACTGTTACACGAAGTTACCAATAACAAAATGTCCCAAAATAGACACATGTGTGGATATGCTTGCCATAAAGCATGCACAGACGATTACACACATGATTGAAGTTCTTACGTAGGTTCACACCTACATCTGAACATGCCATAATCCAGCAAGGTTTGAAAATAGAATTTGTTTTTGCCGACTTTACAATACATCCTATTTGTGGTGGATGGTCACTCACATATTATGTGTCTATCCACTACCCAAGTAATATATTGTATGTAGGAGAGTTTAGAGGGCAGGGGATAAAATGACACATTCAAAATAGTTGATAAGTTTTATCGATAACCTATAGCAATCTATAGCACTTGTGTCTTGCATAGGTACTCTGTGTGTTCCAACCATGGAAAATAATTGTATATAAGGCGACGAGAAGAAAAAAAACGCCTCTGTTTTACGGCCCGACCGACCTACTTTTTGCATTTTTTTCAAGATGATTTTTTCCCTCAAACATGTAAAATCAGCCGTTTTTGGCCGAAAATCTGTCAAATTTTTTTTCTCAACAATTTCTAAAAAAAAATTGGCCGAAAATCTGGCGCAAAATTAACAAAATTTTACAAAAATCCAGATTTTTGCAGATTTTGGTGACATTTTACTTTAGGTTTAAGAAAAAATAATAATAATAAAAATAATTACCCCCCCGACAGACCGACCCTACTTGACAGGTCCGTCCGCTCGTAAAACATGGTGGTGATTTTTTTGTCGCCTAAATGCGGGCGAGGTACCTCAGTATCATGCGACTAGAAGGGAATGCAAAGTTCCACCATGGAAGCAGGCACTATGGGTAATGTTTATAGTTATGTTCAATTCATGCAGTACATATGAAGGACTTATAGTACACCAATGTGTTAAATTGAATTCCTTTATTTGTTTTTCATTGGGCTCCCCCTAGTACTCGCAGTAGCCCCTACTTTAGCAGTACTCGCAGTAGCAGGTTTACTTCCTTTTGATGAGCCTGAATTTCTTCTTCCTGTTCCACTGCCTTTTGCAATCGACTCCCTCCTTCCTGAACTATCACCTTTTCCTGTTGGACTTGACCCTTGACCTTCAAATTTAGGCGGTACAATTAAGCTGACCCTTTTCTTAATTGGTTTTGGTTGGTAACTAGGGGTGATGCTAGGCGGGTGTGGCGTGACGCTGGATTTCCTGTCTCCTTTGCTCTTACTTTTGCCTTTGGGTTTTCCTGTTAGAAATGAAAAGAAAAACATGTTAGATCTCGGTCCAGTGGTTTTGGATTTCTTTTGCAACGATATTGTTTATTGACATACAAAAAGATGACATATGATTCAGGCATGAGAACGAAAAAACATGAAAAAACTTGAAAATTTGCATGAAATCGGGCTAAAAAGGCCAAAAACAGGCTGAAATTATAAGAAAGTGCAAAAAATTTAAACCAGAAAAAACCCTGAATTCAGTTTTAAAACTGAAAATTCTCATGCCTGATTGGGTGATTGACTGACAATGTTTTGAGATGTTGATAATGTATAAATATTGATAACAATTAGATTCAATTGTTTTGAAAGCCCAATCTGTTGTTTAGAATAGTGCAATCTTTAAGTTATGTAAACTGCACATAGCTGCTCACGCAAAGTATTCTATGCAGATGAGTTAAAGCTAAATATACTTAAAGTAAACTTTCACATGTCACATATATGAACAAAATAAACCCAAAAAACCGAACAACAACATGGTACATAATTACACATTTAAGGGGGCACTAAGAGATTGTCGAGCGAAATGAAATTGGGAAAAAATGAATTGTTTCAATAGATAGGTAAGTAGGAACCCTGAATGATAATAATTTATGGGAAAATGGTTTAGAATAAAGGCGCCAGATAGATATTGGGTTGAAGCAATTAATGTGGCGAGTGATGCTGATAATTTTGATGTCATCTACATCAAAATTACCAAATCATAAATTGCACACGATAGATAAGGTTAACGATAAACGGTTTTAGATGGTAGTTAGTATATGCCCAAGTATTACGTAGGTGCAAAAAAAACCAGATTTTCGGGGAAATTGAGGGCGCCCTCCTATACATATGTCTCAATGCACTTTCATTTGTAAAGGTCCATAGCCATTTATTTTAATTATTGTTACTGAGATTTAGGAGCTCAAGCTTTTGAGAAAGGCAGACGATGCCACACCTTGTTAAGAGATAATTTTAACTGCAAAATATGTCACAGCTCTAACTGTTAAAAAGCAGAAGCACTGGCTAAACTACATTTGCAGTTATCTTATAAACCAATGAATTTGCCCTCTCTTGTGGTAACAGCACTACTCTATTATAATATAATGAGTTTATTATACAAAGATGCTTTATGAAGTTTTTTTTCAAATTATGTAAGAAACCATAGATGGAGTGCTACACTCGTACAATGATATTTGAATGAAAATATAATATTATGAAATAGCAATAGATATTGTTAAAGGGTCATCCAAAATGATTGCCAATTTCACGCTTTGTACGTATCTGTAAATGGCGAAAATTATGGACGACCCCTAAGCGATGAAGTTAAATTGTAGCCATCAATTGCTTTTATTCAGCATGGGAATGTCAACTTTGCATGATATTTGAATGACATACAGTGTACAGTGATGGAGCAAAGCTTGAAATCAAATGATTAATTTTCTCATGAATTATCAGACGATGGTGGACATGAATGGCTATACATTTTGAATCTTCGTTGGTTTCAATGTAAAATGGATTTTTATTATATAACCCCAGAAAATTCATAACACGTTAGAACTAAATGATTTCATCCTGTCAGTATCATTTTCTTTTTTTAAATCCATCGTTAACTGTTCGTCCCACTCGCATGATCATGTAACCTCCTAAGCATAATTTGACCGGAAGTCACGTATAAATGGTGGTCCCGTGCATCGGAAGAGCAATACCCGAGCCCGTTAAAAGGTTACACTCTTTTGTAAAGTGTAGGGCATCATCCCGGTCTTTATCTGTTCACACACTTAACGGACCCCAATGGAAATAAGCTAATAAGCTTATTGGGTTATCCAGGGTCGTAGGACCCAAATAATATCAAATCAAGACCTTGAATATTTGTCAACTAGCCCGTGTCCGGCATTGTCTGTGAATTACGAAGTGTTAGAACATGAAACCGAATAAAAAAATTGCTGCGTTGTTTGCTCATGAATAGCAGTGAAATGTCACAAAATGATTCTGAATGAAATACTGTGAACTAGCAAAGCTCTTTTTTTGAGTGAAATCATGAATTTGCAAACATCTAAACTTATTAACCTTTTCCCCCTGTGTAATTCTCCATTCTTTGAGTTACTTTGAAGTCTTAGCCTGCTGCCAAGATAATCTATAGAAAGAAAATGAAGACACTATGATGCTAGATATACAGTACATAGTAGTTGCAAGCTTTAGTGGTGAACTGGCTAAACAGTATGACCGTCATTGTCTGTCAATGCGGTTGAACATATTTTGACGTACATTTCATTACATGCGCATAATTTGAAAACAGATTAACCAATCTTAATTATCATTTCACCACATAAATGTGGAGATCCTAAAAGGTTTCCAGAATGTATAAACATGATTAAAATCCATGGCGTAAAAGTCAAACTAGAACTCTGTCAAAAGAAGTTGCAGGTTTTCTGAGTCACCAACTGTACTTTAGGGAGAAATGACCACTCCGGATTTGGCAGGTAAAGTTAACGGTAAAGGTATGCCATAGAATTTTCACTAAATTATGCTAGTCAATTCATGTGGAGATAGTTTTGAAAAATACTCCGTCTCAGACTTGAAATTGAATATAACTTTGAAGTTAGTGAGTAACAGACAATTGAGATAGTGTCTGCAACATGCACCTGTCAATACAAGTGTAGTCTACTGTAGTGTAAGTCTGTAGTATTTACAGATATTTTGCATGGTTTTATCACAAAGTGTAGTGATTCGAGAAGAAAGATAGAGATTAAAAATTCTCAGAAAAAGCATGTTTTTCACTGATATAAATATCCTTACTTCCAAAAATTTGGGTAAGTTGGGTAAATGATTGAGACCCCCCCCATAGATATTTAATATTTATGCACACAATCATTATAGGCCCTAACCAAACATCACAGTCCCCACAATGGTGTAGCTTAAAGGTATATTATGTGATCTTTCCAGGGAACGCCCTCAACATCGAGAAAAAAAAATTGAAAGCAGATTTTCTTGTAGCTTTACATTTCTGATCATAAATCATGCATACATTCCAAGTTACAGGGCGATACGATTCTTAATTACTTCAAAATCATGGTTTTAGAGTGAAAATAAACTGTCGGGATGCTGACAGTTTATATTTTTCACTCTAAATTCACTCTAAAACCATGATTTTGAGGTAATTAGGAATCGTATCGCTCTGTAACTTGGAATGTATGTATGATTTTTGATCGGAAATGTAAATCTGCAAGAAAATCTACTTTCTAAAAAAATCATGAATAGAGGGCGCTCTCTGGAAAAGATCACATAATATGCCTTTAAAACATGCACTTAGGAATATGAAACCCGATCTGGTGGGGAAATTGAGGCACAAACATTAAGGTATGCATTTTTTACTTGTTGCAACTTAACCTGTGTAATCATAAATACTGGAGAGCAAATTGAGTATTATGATTATAGGTAAATCATGAGAAATTATACAAATCAATGCACGCTGATTTTGATGTGTGAATGTGACCAAAAAACAAAACATACGCATTTATTGACCTAATTCATACACGACACTATACAAATCAAAATTCATAATTTGAGCCCAATTTTGATCTATGTAATTAATAACAAATAAAAACATTTCAACAAGTTTGCTAACACCCGCAGTGAAAATCGGCGAACCCGCGATGCCTGAACAACCAATCAAAACAAACACGGAGTGCGTTACACACTCTCAATGCCCTCAGCATATTTTAGCTTCTTGCTTTCTGATTGGCTCGCCACTACTAAGAGTGTATGAATTTGAAACAATTCCACCGTCTCTAAAACGTGACTAGAAATCTATCGGATCACAAAAGGTTAATAGCCTCATAGCACCACTCTGCATGATGTCACCACATCTAGGGGCATATATGCAAACAAACATTGACATCATAACAGAATGAACTTCCTAGAATTTGGTAACCCGCTATGTCTAGAAATGTTAAAGCAAGGGAAATCACACAGGTGTTCATACGGCCAAGTAACAAAAATAATGTGTTACTTTTTTAAAAATCAATGAGGGCGGCCTTCATTATATTTGTTATTTTTGGATTTTTTGTTATTTTCAGAAGCCAAAATACAAGCTTTTTTGCAAGAATTGTTTTAATATTCGTATCACTATCTATGCCAACGTAAACAAAGAAGGAATCAGCTTTAAAAATGGCATCTTTTTCATTGAAAAATAGTTGTAAATAAATGATGGACACACAAGAAAGACAGGTATGATTTTTTATTTTTTTTTGGAACTTTTTTTTTGAATTTTGAAGGAATTTGTGAAAAAAACAAATAACAAAAATATTGGAGCAGCGTCAAAAATTGGTGCGGGCGGGGATGAGAAACACATTATTTTTGTTACTTGGCCTAATACTATGCATAGGCCTCAGGTTCACGTTTGTTTACTACAATGCAATTACGTGATGCAAAAGAATGTTTGGTTGCTCATGGTTACCAATCAAACAATATTATGAGAAAATATTTACCATTGAAATGCATACATCTCTGGTTGTTAGGCATCAAGTGAGCAATGAAAGTTGTCCTATTTTTTCAACTTTTTCATTAATATTAGCATCCATTGGTAAAAGTTTAGCAACATGAGTTCACAAATTCCCCACATTGCAAAAATCATCAGGTTTGAGAAAAAAAGAGATAAGAATGGGATCATCCCACAAAAGGTTATCATGACAATTTGGAACTCTATCTGTCTTAACACTTTCCATGTGACAGTCGTCTGCAGATAACATTCCCAAAATATCACAATATATTTCAAAAATGTCAAAATTATTGAATATCATCACCATATTTAGAATCACCATGAGAAATGCATTACAATAAGTACAAATATGTCTAGTATTGGTTCAGTAATTCTCGAGATAGACTTTAAAAGTTGGGGAAGGATTTCTGACAAATCTGTTTTGCACATGGTAAAACTAATAGCCGCATGGAAAGTGTTTTAAAAATTCTCCCCAAACAGCTGGTCTACTGCAAAGCCTAGGGTCACCAAACCTTCCTGGGAACTTTCTAACCCACCCCCACCCCAGTTTCATCATATGATTCCTCTAATTAGCTTTCACAGATTTCAACAATAATATTCATTGTTGCAAATTTCTACTGAGGGTCTATACAACCCAATAGATTACTCTTTAGCACTACAATGAGTTGAACCAAGAACACAACATATCACATTTGCTGATCATGCCTTTTTATCCGAAGCACCTCATCAATGGAATCAGCTGACAGATCATATCAGATATGCAAATTCCATCAACATCTTTAAACGGCATTTGAAATATCATCTTTTTGAACTTGCTTATGGGACAGTATAGTTTTCTTTATGTGTTACAAGCTCCTTCATTTGACGCTATATAAATTTCAGAGATTAATTGATTGATTGATGTCAAAATTAAAGTTTGTTATTGAACCTTTTAGATCCATAAATGACTGGAGACAATTTGTTTTGCGATATAGCAAAATGGATGTGCTCCAATAATACTGAGATAATACAAAATGCATAATAATCATATATTTAGGGGATTAAAAAACGGCTGATTTGACCCATGTTTTTTTCGGTGATTTTCGCGAAACGGACCCATGTTTAGGGATTTTACAACACATATACCTTATACGAGGGGGTATCAAAAAGTTTTAGAAATCACCCAGACGTGAAGGAGCCAGAAACTTAATTTTGTTATGTGATCCTTCAGACATCTTTACTAAGTCCCTGTGCAAAGTTACACATTTCTCCTACTATTTATTACCTGTCCACAGACCGCCATTGTAGCGATCCCCAGATTGACCGCCATTGATTGATTCTCAGATTGCCTCAGATTATGTTATTCCCAAAACAGCAATAAATAGTTTTAAGTGTTGACAGAAAGGGTCAAAGGTCATGTAGAGGTCATTAGAGGTCAATGTGTGTACACCCCATGTTACCCATAAGTTTATTGTCACCAAGCTTATTTGTAATGACCTTTGACCTCTTTCTGTCTAAACTCTAAACTATTTATTGCTGTTTTGGGAATAACACAATCTGAGGCAATCTGAGAATCAATCGATGGCGGTCAATCTGAGGATCTCTACAATGGCGGTCTGTGGACAGGTAATAAAAAGTAGGAGAAATGTGTAACTTTGCACAGGGACTTAGTAAAGATGTCTGAAGGATTACATAACAAAATTAAGTTTCTGGCTCCTTCACTTCTGGGTGATTTCTAAAACTTTATGATACCCCCTCGTATATGTTAACCCTAACACCCCTGAGTGCTAAAAAATGCTAATCCTAAGTCCCTCGCCAAATGCATGCGCCGTCGGTTTTCGATGACGTAGTCAACCGAGCCTATATAGTGAGCGCAGTTTACTGCGCGAATGTGTAGCTGAGGGCCGTGGCTTAGTGGGTGGGACGTGGGGCAGGTTCCCAGAGATTTAGTTGGCGTTTTTTTCCTCGAAAATCATGATCCTGGTCAAAGACACTAACCGGGGTTAGGGTTAATACCCCACTCCTGGGAGACCCACAAACACTTACATTCAGCACTTACAGAGAAAATAACATATCATTGAATTTCTGTGATACCGTTGAATGATTATCTATCCAAGCAAGTTGATTGTAAGTGACAACATAGGGAAGGGGAATTACCCCGTCACAATCCCTTCCCCTGTTAACACTACACTCTGTTTCATTTGAAAGAAAATGAATTGAATTTAACGGTTTTTAACCACACTTCGTTTAATATTAAATGGGCATCAACTAATGATACAGTAACAAAAATGCTTTCTGTTCTTATGAAATTCTGCAAAAATATATACTTTTATGTATATTAAAGGCATATTATGTGATCTTTTCCATGGGACGCCCTCTATCCTTGATATTTGTTTGAACGCAGATTTTCTTGCAGATTTTACATTTCTGATCATAAAGCATAAATATATTCCAAGTTACAGGGCAATACGATTCCAAATTACTTCAAAATCATGGTTTAAAGAGGTTGAAAATAGATTGTCCTGTTCCAGGACAGCTTATTTTCATTCTAAACTCACTCTAAAACCATTATTTTAAAGTAATTAGGAATCGTATCACCCTGTAATTCAGAATGTATTTATGATTTATGATCAGAAATGTCAATCTACAATAAAATCTGCTTTAAAAAAATCAAGGATAGAGGGCGTCCCATGGAAAAGATCACATAGTATGCCTTTAACTTTAAAATGACAGCAACAAATACATTTTGAAATAAATGTTAAAAAATATGTAATAAAGAAATAAAGAAGTGATACATTTTTTTTTAAATATAGGAGTATAATAGGTACATGTAAAGTAAATCATCAATATGAAACTGTGTTTACATTCTGAAAAAAAGAAACATACACAAATATAACCCTTTACAGTATAATATAAATATAACCCTTTATACTGCATTGTGTTGCGTTGGGGATAAAGAGTGACATCAATGGGACAGGAAGCAGACTATTAAACACATGTCTTCTTGTGTAAGTTTATTATGACATCAGTTTCCAAGAATGATTGAAAAATATCCAAAAGGCAGCTTGTGAAACAATCAATTTTTTTCTTATTTACTGTCTTGTATATTCTTTGGTCAAGGACAAGGCAACTGTATGTTATTTGTCATTCATTATTTTTTATGTAAATGATGGGGCGTATATACACTGAAATAGAACCAAGTGTGCAGAATTTTTGTTTTTAAATATATTTTTTTGATTTTTGAGATGAATTCCACATTCTTATGTTGCCAATCCCACTACAGATTTTATAAGGCAAAAAAAGCTTGTTGTGTGGCCCTCAAGTGACAACAATTTTGAATTCGGGTCGGTCGGTCGATTTCCTTTCCCCCCCTTTTTTTGGTGACAAATATTACTGACAGACTGTGGTTCATGTCAAGACAAATTTGGTATATCTCAATTAGACTAATGTTTCTAGTGTGATAATAGTTTAAAGACAATTTATTGAAGCAAACTTACTCATTTCAAGCAGGAAACACAACAATTTTTTATTTTTTGTTGCACTCTTAAAAAGGGTGGTTAATCCAGTTTACACCAATGTCTAAAACCACCTGTGGCAAACCTAAAAACTGTTTTAAGTTGACCCATGGATAAACCAACTACCCTTAAAATTTAAACCGGTAATACCAAAATATGGCGAAAAACGATGTGCTTAAATTTGATCAATTATCCTAAATATTTTGACAATTTTCCATTTGCTACTGACCTTCTCCCTCTCTCCTGCTGACTCTCTGGTCGTCCGTCCCCTCCGCCATGTTAGATAATGCTGCATGGAAAAGTAACAGTGTGGTAACAGGATATTAACGGAATTGTGCATGAGAGCTGATGGCAATCAAATGTACAGCCAAAAGTCTGATTCATGCTGTCCTGTCTTATAGGATGACAAAACAGAATTATGTTTGTAAATCTTTTCATGTTTTGAACTAGATTCTAAATTTAAGGCTATAAACACAAATTAATATGATAAATCTTTAACACTTTCCACACGGCAGGCATCTGCAGACGACATTCCAAAATTTCACAAAATGTTTCAAAAATGTCAACATTATTGAATTTCATTACCATTCTTGGAATCACCATGAGAAATGCATTGAAATAAGTATATACAAACATGCCTAGTATTGGTTCAGTAGTCCTTGAGATAGACTTTGAAAATTGGGAAAGGTTTCTAAAAAATCTGTTTTGTATATGGTAAAACCAATAGCTGCGTGGGAAGTGTTAAGATGAACAGTACTTGTCCGTCAATGTGTAGGGAGTACTTGGGGATTGGATGATAAATCATCCAATCCCCAAATTTTACTCAAACTGGTTGTTGACTTGCTATAGTTCATTCAGTTCAAAATTGGCTGCCTACAACAGAGAATTAATTCAAGAGCGTGTGCTCACATGCAGTGGCAGCACCATCATCAACATTTTTGGGGGGGCAAACAAGACAAAATCGGAGGGGGGGGGGGGGTGCAAACGAAGCGAAGTGTGTGCAAATGTTGGCTTTTAATGTAAAACTTGCCCGAAATTAGCTTAATTTGTTCTGAATTAGACATTTTAGACCAATTTTAAGTAATGTTGACGTTAAAACTCAACATTTTCAATTGTTTGAGGGACAATGGGTTGGGGCTTGAGCTGACTTGGAAGGGGCAACTGTGGGGGGGGGGGGGGCTTGTGACTGGGCGCATGCCTATTCAGATAGGGCTTTTGATCTGTTCATTGGCGTCTGAGTTCTATATGTTATGTTCCAAATTGTCAACAAATATAGGTTTTTATCCTAGCATACGGGCATGATTTTGGCCACACACCTGATTCATTCACTGCTGTAAGGAGGCTTGCCAATTCTAAGCTGATCAAACTAAAGTGACATTAGGTGATGAGGCTGACAATCAGAAAGCCTTCTTATATTAAATTCATTATAATATACTTCTCACCAATCTATCATGATTCTTTTCAAAAAGTAAAACTACATTTTTCCCAACTTACCCGACATAATACTTGATGCTCTCTCATCTCCATTCAATAACACGTCTTCTCTATCGATAGCCTCCTTATACTCGGAATACTTCCACTGGTATTTCTCCTGGCCGCGTATTTCATCTTCCTCTTCCTCATCCTCCGCCAGGAGATCTGCAAACATGCTGCCAATGCCTATACTCTGTCTACGCTGCCTATTAGCGGCAAAGTCGGCGCCGCCGCCACCGCCGTCGTTGGATCCTGCATACATGCTTCCACCTGGTAAAAGACCTTGCTTTCTGGCATCCTAAAATGAAACAAATAATTATGAAAATGATGTTCAACTACTTCATTGAAGTTTCATATATCTGTCATATGGAAGATATGTTAATTATTCTGAAAAATAATGAGAAAGGGGCATGTGTAGTACAGTGGAAAAAGCTTACGAGGTGTAAATCTATGTGAAAAATGTGCTGTGGGAAAAGCACTTAAATTTGCATGCTAAGTTTACACACAGTTAATACTACAGAAACAGATGTGTGTATTTTAAAACTGTGACAGTACTTTTATTTTTGTATATAAAGAGCAAATGTGAACAATAGCCCAACAGACATAAACAAAGTTAATGAACTGAGTGATTAGAAATTAAACTGGTAACTCGATCTCTACAAAGAGCTCTGATGGGCCAATCAATTGGTTCACTGCAACTCAGAAAACATGTATAATACAAGAAACACCATTGGGCAGGGGGTACAAATGCCAATGAAACAGACATAAGAATAAGATAAAAGCCCACACGTATAATAGAGAACAATGTCAAAATACAAAAAACAAAAAAATATATCACTGTAATCACAAGAACCTAAACAACAAACTTGGGAACTAATTCTACCAGGAGCTTCTTATCTTCACCTGAAATGCATTGAAATCCGAATGAAATTTATGTATTTTGGGATGTATGTACATCAAAACATTCACATATACAGGGATAAATTCCTAACCGAATCCATTGTAAATGATGAAGTGTTTGCATTTAAAAGCCAATCCTTTGATTCTACTATGCAATTCCAGCTTCAAACATATTGGGTCTCAATCATAAGTTTGTCTTTGTAGTGAATGTTTTCTTTTGTGTGTGTGTGATTATGCCCAAATGATATGAAAACCACCTTGCATTACCGCACGCAAGAGTATACTCATGGAGGGATCTACAACCACCTTGCATTACCACAAGCAAGAGTATACTCATGGAGGGTTTTACAACTACTTGAATTAGAAGATGTTAGAGGATAGGCGTTGAACTGAAGCCTTTGGTAATAAAATCTCTGTTCTTCCCATCTTCATCTAACATTAGCCCAGCTGGTAGAGTGTTGGTCTAGAAACCTGGAGGACCCAGTAACACAAAATGCTGTCACCAACCACATCCCTCAACAGAATCACACTATTGACTGGGAAGGGGCATAAATACTTCACAAGGACAAGGCCTTAACAGTAGTGATGGATACAAGAAGCAATTTGGATTCGCAGACAGAGGACCAAAATTCTCAATCATGATGAGGGTATTTATTCTATAAATCACATCTGCAATTCACTGTTAACACCAAAGCATCCTTGGAATATGTATGACAACAAGTCTCTAGGGAAAAGCAAGTGGATCAAACCATTCCTGAAGTATCTTCCAATCAGGAAGACGAAAATGTTTAAACGTTAGTAAATTTTGTGGATTTTTTCAACATAAATGTTCACCTAATTATACAGACAATATTTGATCAATTATAATTGTATTCTCACCTTCTCTTCCTCCAATCTCTTCTGCTCTCTTTCCTTCTTCCTCTGTTTCTGCTTCTTCTTCTCCAAGTCTTCCAACATCTTCTCTTCAGCAATACCGTTGCGATATTTCTGGAATTCAGACCATTGCTGGAACAACACTCGAAACACTGTCATCTAAAAAGGATAAAGCAATCAAAGACAATTAGAAATGCTTGAGGCCAAAAATGTTTGTCACAGATATGGGCTACTCGTATTTAACAAGTCTGGAGACATTTTTAATGATATTTAACAAGTCTGGAATTTAAATTTTGTGTTCTAAAGTATATTACAATTCTGCATTTCCTTGCTGAATTTATCTGATGGTTCTGTATATATATATTTATGTAAATAGTTGTCATATTCCATGTATATATATTGTAAATAATTATGTATTTTTCTCTGTGAAATGAGGGCCTGCTTGGAAAGCAGTGCTTGACACTGAAGCTGTTTACCCTCAATAAAGAAAGATTAAATAATAAATAAATATAAGTAAAATTATTTTTCAAATCCAATCAACATTGGGTTTATTCTTCTGAAAATAAGTTACTACATAGCAAAACATGATCAATGTGTCCTCAAAAACTCCTGGGTTTTTACTACAGGGAAAGGGTGTCACGGTTTTGTCTTTCATTCATTCTATAATCCCAAACCACCCTAGCCAAAAATCTGCAGGGGATAAACTACTACGTATGACATAAACACACAACCAACTTACATATGCACACCAACCATGGCTGTTTGGCCCAACCAGGAGTTCCCCCGGCAGTATCAGAAGCATGTCCAGGAGGGCATGGCACTCATCCTTGACTATCATTCAGGGGAATTGCACCCAATCGGGGGTATTAACAGGTGTTACTTCATTTCTATCCAATTTCAAGGTGTCAGTTGGGGGAATTGAAACCAAATTTGTTTTAAAAGCGCATTTTTTTTGCGGGCATACACATGTTATCAAAAACAGGTAACCCATCAAATGGTGTCTAAGTCATTCTGGGAATAGAGAACCTGCAACCCCCCCCCCCCCCACCCCTCCACCAGGGAAATTCTGCACACGCCACTGGGCAGTATTCAACCACAATCAGACCAACATCTGAACTTACCTGAGCCTCCCTGAACACATACGGTCCCATCTCTCTTGATGGTTTGTCCACGATCTTATCCGCTTGTTCTGGTGTGATGTCTATGTGAAGATGCGGCGGTATCTCAGAGTTGACAAAACATCTCAAGATTGCTTGGATCTTGCGCTGAATCGTGGCATCCTCTGTGTGGTTATGATACAGATCCTAAAGGAGAAAAACAATAATTTTAGGAAATTTACTTAAGGGGTGTGGACCCTCAGCATAGCCTCCGTAAAACTGCCGTAACTTCTTCATTATTCATTTAATCTATATATAAGTATACATTTTTTGGAATTTTTTGGAATTATAGACCAAAAAGAGCCCAAAAATCTGATGTTTTACCTCCAAAATCATGAAAATCACATTTTTGGCACCTTTTTTTGTATATAATTCAAAAAAAAAAGCACAAAAAAAAGCAACCCAGGGAATTGTATTAGGATTATAATAAAACTAGTATGACAAAATTTGACAAAATATATTTTGAGTTATATTTGCAGAACCAAAAATGGGTCAAAAATGGTTTTTTTTATAATTTTCTCCAAAATGGTTAATTTCATGATAATGGTTGGATTCATTGAACCCTTTTCTGCAAACAAATGTATACTTTCATATGGATTAAATGAATAATGAAGAAGTTACGGCAGTTTTACGGAGGCTGTACCTGAAGGTGCACATGTACAGCCCCCCCCTTAAACATAATTCAGGAATATCGCTGTCATACACTCCAAGGAGAAATCAATCAATACTTGAATTTGTTTGTATAACACCCTTGGAGAAATCAATCAAATACTTGAATTTGTTTGTAACACCCTTAGAGAAATCAATCAAATACTATGCATAGTCAATCCATCTGAGACCGATCTTCCAATGACGTCACCCAGCCGTTCCATTGACTGGGAGAGGAGGCTATTTTCTGACGAAAATATTGATGGAATCTATGGAATCAGTTTGAATGAAAAATAGCCATAAGGCAAAAAAAAAATTGACTTGTCCTTTCAGGGCCAGAGTGTGGGTCGGACGGTCAGATTTTTTTAATTTTTTTTTTTTTTAATTTTGAAAATCTAAACAGGGAGATACTACACAAAAACACGTTTTAAAGAAGAAAAAAATTTGATTTTTTGTTGTTGATTATTTTTGATTTTTTAAAATTTTAAACAAGCAGATACTACTCAAAAACGCGTTTTCACCTTTCTTTATTGTTATGTGCTTCTTTCAAATTTTTTCATTTTTTTTTTCAATTTTTTTCTTCTTTTTTTTTGTGAAATTTTTTTTGAAAAGAATTGCGACCCTAGATTTCCGAAAATTCGGGTCGGTCGGAAAGGGCAAGTCAACTTTTTTGTTTGTTTTTGGGCCTAATAGAAAATCATTATGTTAACACATACACTTGTTATTAAAATCCAGGTTGTACCATGATATTATGTTTAATTCACTATCTACTACTGATGAGTACCTAATCAATTTATATATGATATTGATATGTGATAATTTATCAAATACAAGTTCTCCATATTAGGAAATATCATTTTGCCAGTCAGTTTGTTATTTCTGGCGACGTATCCCGTGATGTTAGCTCAAATGATTTCATCTGGATATTATTCGCAGTGATGTGGTAGTCTGATTATTTCATGTCCATTATCTTTTGCAAGTCGTCAGTTCTGAAGTTCTGTGGTTTGTACTTCTTAAGATAATCATAAATTTGAGGTTTCTTCAGTGAATTTGAGTAAGAAATGTTATGTTTGTCAACCACGCCTGCATTTCAGCCTTTAATTAATACTTGATGTTGGTATTTCGCTTTCAACGCTACATTGTATTGTTATACGAGGGTCATTCAATAAGTTCCACCTCCTACCTCATAACTTTATTATTATATGAACCAGTCTTATCAAATATCACACGATTGTAGCTTGGAACCTCAGCTACAAATCCAATGTAAATTGATCTGAGTACTGTTTGTACTTTTCCGGACATGCAGTGAGAACCAAACCTCGATTTAGTGTGACGGAAACGGATGAAAAAAAGCAAAATATCGCCGAAGTGCTTTTCAATTGGCCTATTGTAAGAGGCAAAACATACCTATCGGTCAATTATAACCGTTCTAAATGTCAGATATCTCTTTAACAGACTGTTAACAATAAAGTTGATTGGTTTGGAAAAGATATATGCCCTCTGATTAGCCAGATCCAGGTCAGGACAACCATTCAGTTTACCCCTCCCCTAGAGAACCCTGTAAAAGTCATATTTGACTTTCATGATAACTAAGATATCTTCAATATTTCGAACTAAATGGAGGGATTTAAAGTCTGTCAAAGCGATAATTTTCTATCATTGACTATCTGATTGACTATTCTGAAGGTTGCACATAAGTAAAACTCATAAAGTGACTATTATGGTAATTTAACATTCGAGGCATTATTGTGGCTTAATTTGTAACAACCAAAATTTGACAGATGGCAGTATTCTGGTATGCCAAAGGCATAGCAATACATTTGAGTTGATAGTACACTATTTGCAGGCCTACAAGATTTAATATTGTTTACAATCTTATCTATACATAATAATACTGTAATATATTCAGATATCATTCATTCATTTCCATTTTCAGTATTTAAATCATGCTCTTTTATCTAACCATACAATACGAAAAAAACACCCGAAAACATGTGTATATTTTTAAGGTAATTTTCTGTGTCCGTTGTCCAAAATCTCTCTCTGGCTTTGACCGTGTCATAACAAAAGTAAAACAGATATCAATTATCATTTACTACACATTTGTAGCTATGATTTAGAGCTATAAGCATGACAAATGTCATGAGGTTGACATTAATATTAGCGATGTTATGAGGGAGGAGGTAGAACTTATTGAATGACCCTCGTATGTCCATGATCGCTGAGTTTGAGGAATAATCGGAAAGGTATTTTACTTTTTACTGTTACTCAAAAATTACAAGATAGCAACAACAAAACAAAAAATTGTGGCCTCCTGCATTGTGGTAAATCTTCTAAGTTTGCCACTTTCGATCGTTTTCAGCTTTGTGGTTCTATTCATATGCCGAAATCACAGGTGACGATTTCAAATAATGCGCAAATTGTTCGATAGTTGTCTCTCTTTGAATGGTACACTAGCCATAGCTGTTACATGCATTTGTGTGATGAGAATAATATGCATGTGTTGTGTATGTTGCATAAGGCAGCTTAATTGTTTCAACTCACATTATAGATGAGGTTCGACCAGAGGTTGGGATAAAATGGGATCCTTCGACAACTAGCAAATATACGCCAGAAGACAGTACATCTTATTTTTGCTCATCACCCCTGCCCATCCAAGCACCAAAGATTGATGAATTAACTATAACAACCTTGGACTTCATCTAATAATTCACCTGTTTGGGAGGTCAGGTACAATGCATGCCAGGTAACCAGGATTTTTTTTTGGGGGGGGGGGAATTTGGTCAAAAGTGGTCCTTTTCCGCCAAATGTTGACCTTTTTACCAACATTTGGCCTTTTTCAACAAAAAGGTGTAAAAACCCATATTTTTTGTATTTACAACTTTCCCCCAGAATTTTTGTTGGGAGGGGAGGGGAGGGGAGTAAGTCTCTCGACCCTGGTTATGGGCCTTAAACAACATAATATTTGTTCAACCACTTCACACCCTTCCCTTCACCTTGTATATTTTACAGAACATGAATTATAATACATAGGATATGAAAGGTATTAGTTCCCGTTTGAATAGCAATAAGATTATTGTGACAGGTCACCCTTCCTTCGTATTCAATTTATCTTTCCTATGCTGATATTCTTTTTCACTTTCAACAGACATCACCATACGTGTTTCCAACCATTTCTCAGGGTTTTGATTTTGCATTTTTGATAAAAACATATTTGTAAATATAAGTTTGAGCAGAATATTTTGTTTTTTCCTTTCCCCAGTCGGTCGGTCGGGTGGTCCATATTGACACACACGAATGGGTCATGATCCGAAGTATTTATAACTGTTTAAAAGAATATTCAAGACAGTACATTGAATGTGACCACACACACAGAATATAGCAATTGATCCCTATAACTTGTTGGATGAGTTCCAAATCAAATCAGGAAGTCGTCTAATAAATTGCATGACACTTGAATAAGATCAGATTACAACCTTGCCATTCAAGCAAGCAATAAAATAAATGATTATAAATACTGGGCGTAATGTAAATGCAACCCAGTTATGTAGGTAGAGTGCATACAGGATGAGTAAAAAAACCTGCAATGGTGGAAAGAAGCCATTTTGTTTTTCAAAACGGAAAATGATATTGACTTCATTTCATTTTCACACAACGTTATTACCACATAAGGTATTCTTATAATGTTTAAAAAAAAACCACTTCAACTTGGTTTTGAAAACAAGATTGCTTCTTTCCACATAGTTTTTTGACTCACCTTGTAGTGTGTAATAGTTGGAAAAAACATAAACTTGACTAAAAGAAGGCACTGACATTATGTGGTATAGTGATTAAGATCTCTATTTTCCTTAAATTTGCGTTCGAAAGGCACAATATTCAGCCTTAAGACCATACTTCTTGAGGTAAAATATTTCTTAAGACTCATATGACAGGAGCGTACGTAACCCAGTTATGGAGAAAGACATTTATTTTAAAATGTTATAGTTGAATGAAATAGACAAACCCAAACAATGGAAGATAGTGACGTTGGAGAGTGGTATAGTGGTTACGGTCTCTATTTTCGTTCAAAGATTTAGAAAAATCATTAAACTGTGTATTCGGAAATCCCTAACTTAGAGGGAAAAAATTGAGTTATAAAAGCACAATATTCAGTTCTTAGTACCATAAAATAGTTCTTATTTGACTCATATTAATAACACTTTCCACGCGGCTATTATTTTATCATATACAAAGCAGATTTTTCAGAAACCTTTCCCAATTTTATCCCAAGTCTATCTCAAGGATTACTGAAGCGATACTAGGCATGTTTGCCTACTTATTTCAATACATATCTCATGGTGATTCCAAATATGGTACTGAAATCTAATTATTTTGCCATTTTTGCAACATTTTGTGAAATTTTGGAATGTCGTCTGCAGATGCCTGCCGCATGCAAAGTGTTTTATTAAATCATAACTGGTAAATGCAGTAAATTATATATAGATTTAATGGTAAATGTTTGACATCATCACTGCTTTGACACCTACATCCTGTCTGAGTACTCAAGACTATGCACAAGTCTGGACTTCATAACCAATAATAATAAATATCATATTGTCATTAAAATTATGTACATTTGAAAACTTTTACAATACATTTATTTGCGTCTACTGCACTGCATTAAATGTTTGCGTACACAATAAAGTGTGATTATTTTACTTAAGAACATAAGTCTTTGTAATTAAAACCAAGAGAGCCATTTTTAACACCATGCAAACTTTTTAAAAAGAGTTTTGTGCACAAAATTGAAGTGCGTAAAGAAACAGCCTTTTACAATACTGTCACAAGAGAAATTGTAATGCTTGCTAGTAGAGATAACCACAATTAACATTAAATGGCACAGAATTAGTTATGCCATAAGATAACATATCTTTTGTACCATCTTGTATAGTATATAGGCCTACTTTACAAGTAACATATGTTGTGGATTGGGTTATTTCATTTGCCAAGGAAGTTTCTAAATTAACAGTTTCCATGCAGCAGGCGTCTGCAGATGACAGTTCTCCCCAAATATTTTGGCCCCATTTAGAAAGAAATATGGATCGGTCGGGTCCGTAGAACATGCTTTTTTTTCCTCCTTGAACTTCTTACAAATATGGCTCAATTATTATTGACTCCATTCTTTGTATTGTCTGTCCTTACCTTGAATTTTTGTACTTCCAGCCAGAAAAGTACATAATTCTCAAAGTTTTTCCTCCTTTCACCGATGCATATTTCCTATTAAAGTGTGATCAGGTGACGGGATACTGATGGGCTTGACGGAATGCTATGATCAGCTCAAAGGGCCATCCCCCCCATCTCCTCACCACTGTTCTACAGATTTTCAGACCTCTCAAGCAAGGTCGGTCGGTTAGTAGTTGTTGGGTTGTCGTTGGGGTGTTTTTTTGGGGGGGCGGTAACATTTTCAAAAAATTTCAAATATTTCCAAAAGTTTTCAAAAATGTTTAACAAAATTGAAAACATTTTGGCCTGATTTCGAAACAAATATAGGTCGGTCAGGCCTGTATAGAACATGTTTTTTGTTGTCTGTCCTTACCTTGAATTTTTGCACTTCCATCCAAAAAAGCACATCATTCTAAAAGTGTTCTCCTTTCACCGATGCATATTTCCTATTAAAGTGTGAACAGGTGACGGGATACTGATGGGCTTGACGGAATGCTATGATCAGCTCAAAGGGCCATCCCCCCATCTCCTCACCACTGTTCTACAGATTTTCAGACCTCTCAAGCAAGGTCGGTCGGTTAGTAGTTGTTGGGTTGTCGTTGGGGTGTTTTTTGGGGGGGGGCGGTAACATTTTCAAAAAATTTCAAATATTTCCAAAAGTTTTCAAAAATGTTTAACAAAATTGAAAACATTTTGGCCTGATTTCGAAACAAATATAGGTCGGTCAGGCCTGTATAGAACATGTTTTTTGTTGTCTGTCCTTACCTTGAATTTTTGCACTTCCATCCAAAAAAGCACATCATTCTAAAAGTGTTCTCCTTTCACCGATGCATATTTCCTATTAAAGTGTGAACAGGTGACGGGATACTGATGGGCTTGACGGAATGCTATGATCAGCTCAAAGGGCCATCCCCCCCATCTCCTCACCACTGTTCTACAGATTTTCAGACCTCTCAAGCAAGGTCGGTCGGTTAGTAGTTGTTGGGTTGTCGTTGGGGTGTTTTTTTTTGGGGGGGGGCGGTAACATTTTCAAAAAATTTCAAATATTTCCAAAAGTTTTCAAAAATGTTTAACAAAATTGAAAACATTTTGGCCTGATTTCGAAACAAATATAGGTCGGTCAGGCCTGTATAGAACATGTTTTTTGTTGTCTGTCCTTACCTTGAATTTTTGCACTTCCATCCAAAAAAGCACATCATTCTAAAAGTGTTCTCCTTTCACCGATGCATATTTCCTATTAAAGTGTGAACAGGTGACGGGATACTGATGGGCTTGACGGAATGCTATGATCAGCTCAAAATGCAACCCCCCCCATCTCTCAACCACTGCTCTACAAAATTTCGGACCTTTCGGTTGGTTAGGGTTTGTTGGGTTGTTGTCCGTTTTTTGCGGAGTGGGGGGGGGGGGTAACATTTTCAAAAAAAATCAAATATTTCCAAAAGGTTTCAAAAATGTTTAACAAAATTGAAAACATTTTGGCCTGATTTCGAAAACACAATATGGGTCGGTCAGGCCTGTATAGAACATGTTTTTTGTTGTCTGTCCTTACCTTGAATTTTTGCACTTCCAACCAAAAAAGCACATCATTCTCTAAGTTTTCTCCTTTCACCGATGCATATTTCCTAAAGTGTAAACAGGTGACGGGATTCTGAAGGGCTTGACGGAATGATATGATCAGCTCAAAAGGCAATGCCCCCATCTCCCCACTGCTGTTCTACAGATTTTCGGACCTCTCAAGTAAGATCGGTCGGTTAGTAGTTTTTGGGTTGTCATTGGGGTGTTTTTTTAGGGGGGGGGGGGGGGGGGGGGCGGTAACATTTTCAAAAAATTTCAAATATTTCCAAAAGTTTTCAAAAATGTTTAACAAAATTGAAAAAATTTTGGCCTGATTTCGAAACAAATATAGGTCGGTCAGGCCTGTATAGAACATGTTTTTTTGTGTCTGTCCTTACCTTGAATTTTTGCACTTCCAGCCAGAAAAGCACATCATTCTCAAAGTTTTCTCCTTTCACCGATGCATATTTTCTAAAGTGTGAACAGGTGACTGGATTCTGAAGGGCTTGACGGAATGCTATGATCAGTTCAAAAGGCAACCCCCCCCCCCCATCTCCCCACCGCTGTTCTACAGATTTGCGGACCTCTCAAGTAAGGTCGGTCGGTTAGTAGTTGTTAGTTGTTGGGTTGTCGTTGGTTTTTTGGGGAGGGGGGGAGGTAACATTTTCAAAACATTTCAAATATTTTCACAAATGTTTAACAAAATTGAAAACATTTGGCCTGATTTCGAAAACACAATATGGGTCGGTCAGGCCTGTATAGAACATGTTTTTTGTTGTCTGTCCTTACCTTGAATTTTTGCACTTCCAACCAAAAAAGCACATCATTCTCTAAGTTTTCTCCTTTCACCGATGCATATTTCCTAAAGTGTAAACAGGTGACGGGATTCTGATGGGCTTGACGGAATGATATGATCAGCTCAAAAGGCAATGCCCCCATCTCCCCACTGCTGTTCTACAGATTTTCGGACCTCTCAAGTAAGATCGGTCGGTTAGTAGTTTTTGGGTTGTCATTGGGGTGTTTTTTTAGGGGGGGGGGGGGGGCGGTAACATTTTCAAAAAATTTCAAATATTTCCAAAAGTTTTCAAAAATGTTTAACAAAATTGAAAAAATTTTGGCCTGATTTCGAAACAAATATAGGTCGGTCAGGCCTGTATAGAACATGTTTTTTTGTGTCTGTCCTTACCTTGAATTTTTGCACTTCCAGCCAGAAAAGCACATCATTCTCAAAGTTTTCTCCTTTCACCGATGCATATTTTCTAAAGTGTGAACAGGTGACTGGATTCTGAAGGGCTTGACGGAATGCTATGATCAGTTCAAAAGGCAACCCCCCCCCCCATCTCCCCACCGCTGTTCTACAGATTTGCGGACCTCTCAAGTAAGGTCGGTCGGTTAGTAGTTGTTAGTTGTTGGGTTGTCGTTGGTTTTTTGGGGAGGGGGGGAGGTAACATTTTCAAAACATTTCAAATATTTTCACAAATGTTTAACAAAATTGAAAACATTTGGCCTGATTTCGAAAACACAATATGGGTCGGTCAGGCCTGTATAGAACATGTTTTTTGTTGTCTGTCCTTACCTTGAATTTTTGCACTTCCAACCAAAAAAGCACATCATTCTCTAAGTTTTCTCCTTTCACCGATGCATATTTCCTAAAGTGTAAACAGGTGACGGGATTCTGAAGGGCTTGACGGAATGATATGATCAGCTCAAAAGGCAATGCCCCCATCTCCCCACTGCTGTTCTACAGATTTTCGGACCTCTCAAGTAAGATCGGTCGGTTAGTAGTTTTTGGGTTGTCATTGGGGTGTTTTTTTAGGGGGGGGGGGGGGGGCGGTAACATTTTCAAAAAATTTCAAATATTTCCAAAAGTTTTCAAAAATGTTTAACAAAATTGAAAAAATTTTGGCCTGATTTCGAAACAAATATAGGTCGGTCAGGCCTGTATAGAACATGTTTTTTTGTGTCTGTCCTTACCTTGAATTTTTGCACTTCCAGCCAGAAAAGCACATCATTCTCAAAGTTTTCTCCTTTCACCGATGCATATTTTCTAAAGTGTGAACAGGTGACTGGATTCTGAAGGGCTTGACGGAATGCTATGATCAGTTCAAAAGGCAACCCCCCCCCCCATCTCCCCACCGCTGTTCTACAGATTTGCGGACCTCTCAAGTAAGGTCGGTCGGTTAGTAGTTGTTAGTTGTTGGGTTGTCGTTGGTTTTTTGGGGAGGGGGGGAGGTAACATTTTCAAAACATTTCAAATATTTTCACAAATGTTTAACAAAATTGAAAACATTTGGTCTGATTTCGAAACAAATATAGGTCGGTCAGGCCTGTATAGAACATGTTTTTTGTGTCTGTCCTTACCTTGAATTTTTGCACTTCCAGCCAGAAAAGCACATCATTCTCAAAGTTTTCTTCTTTCACCGATGCATATTTTCTAAAGTGTGAACAGGTGACGGGATTCTGAAGGGCTTGATGGAATGCTATGATCAGCTCAAAAGGCAACCCCCCATCTTCCCACCGCTGTTCTACAGATTTTCGGACCTCTCAAGTAAGGTTGGTCGGTTAATAGTTGTTGGTGGTTTTTTTTTTTGGGGGGGGGGGGTAACATTTTCAAAAAAAATCAAATATTTCCAAAAGTTTTCAAAAATGTTTAACAAAATTGAAAAACATTTTGGCCTGATTTCGAAACAAATATGGGTCGGTCAGGTCTGTATAGAACATGTTTTTTTGTGTCTGTTCTTACCTTGAATTTTTGCACTTCCAGCCAGAAAAGCACATCATTCTCAAAGTTTTCTCCTTTCACCGATGCATATTTCCTAAAGTGTGAACAGGTGACTGGATTCTGAAGGGCTTGACGGAATGATATGATCTCTCTAGAGGATGACACCCATTTGCTCTCTAGGATCTGTTGAGGGTACATACCATCAATATTGATTAGTAATGAAATGATAGATCAAATTAATTGATGAACCTAAAATCAGCTTCAATTTCATGTACATCAGACATACACAACGACACAAATATGGTACAGCCTATACATTATGTGACCAACGTTTATAGCAAAAAGTATATTTTATTCTCATTCTTATTTAGTTTATTGGTTATGTTTATCTTTAATCAATTTTTTTTTAAAGATTTAATTTAATCAAACAACAACAAATTCCTCCCTCTATAATATCAGTGAATCCAGCGAGTTGTTTACCAACTTCCTGCTTTGAATAATCACGTTTTTTAGCACACACGGCAACGCTGCCTTATACGCACAGCACATACACCGGCAACTTTGCGCGCTTGAATATCTTAATGCGATAAACATACGCACTTCAAGTTATGACTTAAGCCCCGCCCCAAACTATATATTATCAGCACATACACCGGCAACTTTGCGCGCTTGAATATCTTAATGCGATAAACATACGCACTTCAAGTTATGACTTAAGCCCCGCCCCAAACTATATATTATCAGTCTCATAAATATATAGTGCGTATCAGCAGAAACGCAGCCAAAATCCAATCAAATTGCCTGTTGATATCCAAAACCACAACCACTATAAGAATTACTAATAGTCACTGCCATTATCGTTTGGGATTCATTCAATTAAATTTGGGTACATGTCTCGGGTTAAATCCAAGTTACCATGTATTATTTCAAAAGGATATTTACCACCTATAGAAAATATCTTTCTAGTTCCTGCAGCATATGCTTGAATAATCTAAATTAGGATAGAAGATTATGGGCCGTATTCTCGTACTAAACACAGATTTAGCTTAAAACCGTGTTTAACTAAACGCGTGTCTAACTTAAACGTGAGTTTATCCTTTAGACGACGTGTTTAACAAAACACGATTTTAAACTCTGCAAATCTTGTTCCCAGAGTGGTCCTGCGTTGATTGTATACAGGTATTTAATTCATTGTGGCCCTAATGGAGTACAATAAATATCGACCGAATGCCTTAAATACATGGTACTTTTTAAGACTACGCAATCCGCACGTCAGTTTGCACCTGCACGGATGAGTGATCATTCAAGGCATACAGTTGGTGCGCGAGTTTAGTTAAACACGCATTAAACTACCCCCGTACCCATGTTTAAAGTTAGATACATTTCGGCGAGTTAGACGCATGTTTAAGTAAAACAAATGTACGAGAATTGTGTTTAGCTTAAAACCATGTTTAACTACGTACAAGAATACGGCCCATTATGTTAGCATAGATGATGGCAGCTTAGTTTGGGTAAGTATTTGTTTAGGAAACTTTGTGGTAGATGGTTAGAAAATATGTGTACCGTCGCGGCAAAAGGGTGCAGTTGTCGGTAGAATGCATTTTGAGATATTGATGGAATTAGGCTTGGTAAAACAAAGAAAATAGAGCAAAATTATAATCATTTTTCTTCATAAAATCAAAAAGCTGTGTCCAATCTTGACTGCAAAGGTGTCATTTTGAAACAATTAAAAAGCTCCATTAGTTGGTAATAAAATCTCAATCTTTTCTCTCTCTGGGAGCAACTGCACCTTTTGCCGTGACAGTACACATATAACAAATGCCCAAGTATTTCAAATTGGTGGATGGATTATGGGTATACTAAAAAAAAAAAGTGCTACATAAATCTTGGGTTTCACAGAAACCCAAGCATTAGCACATGACCGAGTCAGATGGAGGGAGGTGGTAAAGAAATCTGTCATGCAGTGCCCCTACGACCCTGGAGGGTTATGGGAGCGGTAAGATGGTAAGACATAAATCAAATGACCACAAATTCACAATACAAAATTAACATAAATAAAAAGATCAAAGTTCGAAAGCTGTAATTAAAAATATCGCATTGAGTAACTCAAATTAGTTTGAAAATACCAATGAATACTACCGTCCTTTATAATAAACTGGGCCTTTATAAACTGAGCCTTTATAAACAGCCTTATAAAATAATGAATATTGAATAGTACCTAAATTTGATATGATAGAACCCGGCAACCCAGTTCCAGCAACAATTTGTTTATGCCCGTGGATTTATGTGTCCTGTGCACTTCTGATTGATGTATCCTTGTTTATAAATCAAAGTTCCTGCCTGTGCCTTATGCAATGTCATATACAGATTATGCAAATAATATGGAAGAGGAAAAGGATCAATAAAACACGCGGATATACTCTTGCAGTTTCAGGAAAAACCTTAATTTCCTCGATTTTGAGGACATAGTCGGCCAGAAGGGGTATGCACTTACAGTTTGAGTTGGTATACTAAACTATAATCTCGGACAATATTGTTGGGAGACTTTTATATGTGTGTTTAAAAACTCCCCATCTCTCCCTGGATCAATGTTGAAACATGGTTTTTGGGTTACGGGATACTGGAAGGGGTCAACATTGCCCAGTAGGGTGGGGGAAGGTATTCATGTTGAGCAAAAGCTTCAAGCTTTCTGTCAAAGACAGCAATGTTTCAATAGTGTAAATTTTGCGGAAACGGGAAAACATTAACCTAACTCTACTACACCATACGGCAACTGGGCGGAAAACATGTTTTTATAACCCGGCGTGCAGGTTTTTGGGCTACAAAACGGAACCACGCTATATAACGAGGCGAATATACTCGCCAAGTGTCCACTGACAGACGTAGTGTAGTGGCTAGGATCTGGGCCCGGGTACTGGAGGTCCGTGGTTCAAATCCCGGGGGTGTCGGGGTGACCTTTCTGGTGAATTTTGGGGGTGGGAAAAGAAATCTGTTGCCGTGTGGTGAAATAGAGTTAGGGTTATACAGTAATTTTTTTTTTTTTTTTTCATTCCAAAATTTTATAATTTTCATCATCAATAAAGTACAATTAGGGTGTCCCAACTAATTATAACCACGATTGTAGCTGTACTGAAGACCCCTTCTTCACCCTTTATTAATTGTAAAGACTGCTTTAAAAAAATCTTTTGTCTCAAAGCTCTTCAGTTTTTGAAAACCTAATGCGGAATGCGGTTTTTTTTAATGTTTTTTTTTTAAAATATAAAATATTGAAATCCTTGTAAAAGTGACTTTTTGTATTTAAAATGCTGTGATCAATGAAAATCTGAAAAATCTGTGAAATTTTGGGATTTTTTATATATTTTTTTATTTATTTTTTATTAAGATTTTTTTCTTCTTCTAATGCGCATCAATAAACTAACGCGCGTGGGAGCTTGAGAAAAATGATTTTTTTTATTTAGCCTTATTAATTCCTTATTTCTCATGAAAATTAGTGCTTTAGAGAGCAGATTCCAAAATTGCATTTAACACTGTACAGCGTGTATCAAAAAGAACGCAACACTTTTTGTCGAGAGCTGTACGGTCACAGTAAAAGACAAATCACTCTAAAACTTATATATTCTGTTAGGTCTACTTATTGGCTATCACATAGTCAAATTCCAACGATATCGATTATTTATTCGCTGAGATATTTAAGGTATAAGTAGAGAAGTGCAAAACACGTTTTACATCATTCGTTCTAAAAACTTGGATTTTCCTGTCCGATTAGTGTTATGGGTTAACAGTTTAATAACAATGTAACTTTAATGTCTGGAATGGTTTAACATAATGTCCTTTGTTTGAGTAAGGTGGTACATAAAATCATTGAATCGTGTAATCTGATAATCATTCGAGCATTTGAATACGTCAACCACCCATTTTAAGGTCTGAAGCACCGATTGCTATGATCGCCACATAATGTTTATGGTACGTTCTTTCATAAATTAAAGTTCATAATCGATGCATCTGAAAACAAGGACAGCATTTTGAGGGTCGAGCAGCACCATAATGTCACATTCCCATTCACAACAGACTAACAATGACTGATTCGTACAAGACAAATACTACCTTCACTGGACTATTCCATTTGTTTATCTTTTGAATAATGTGCCATACTGTTTTATTTATGACATTAACGAGAGAAAAAGAGAGAGGATTTTGTAATCTGGATTTTCAAATTGTGTCATTAACTATCAACTAATTTATTGCCAGATTTAATTAATATTGATATGATACTGTAATAGCCAGACATTTGATACCTTTAACATGTAATTTTCTTCTCAGAATGATGAGTTTGATTCCAATTATTTAAGTACAATGAGTTATTAAAGTGTCTTGCTAATATTCACCTGACAAGAAAATCAGGCATACAGGATAAACAATGTAAAACGTGTTTTGCACTTGTCTATGTGTATCGTTGATATCACAGCGAATCAATAATCGATATCGCTGTAATTTGACTATGTGATAGCCAATAAGTACACCTAACAGAATATATAAATTTCAGAGTGATTTGTGATTTGCCGTAATCGTAGAGCTCGCGACAAAAAGTGTTGCGTTTTTTTTTGATTCACCCTGTATATAACGTATAATCAATTATTTTAAGTTCTTACATGTCTAAAAAATTCCTTAAAACCATTTGAGAACTTGTATGGCATTGTAGCACAAAACAGCTGTACAGGGTGATTAAAAAAAGTTTACCCATTCCTGACAGCCATTTTCACATATTTATAAATATTTTTGTATAAATTTCTTAACGTTTTATACAAGCAGTGATTATTGAGCGTCATTGGGCAACAAATCTAAGGCGTGGGTTATTTCGTTAATGACTTATGGTAGTTTAAAAATATCATGTACGCAATTGTCTTGTCCATGGATACCTCCGAAGTTCCTCCCAAAGAAATCCTATCTGGCAAACATAATTATTTTTTATGCTAATGCAACTCTTACCAACGCCCTTTGTTTTGCTTACTGATTATTAAAAAAGGCAAAAGTACCATCCATGAGTGCTATTTTGTGTGTGTCTTTGTTTCCTGTTCAGAGGGTTCAGTTAAATGGACTAAGATCACATAGGAGATAAAGATGATTTTCTGAAAATTCCATTTAAGCTTAAAGCCTTCTTGTGTTTGTATAACTTTGACAATGAATTTGCCATGCATCCGCTATTAGCATTGGTATGGAATTTTGATAGGAGATGTTATCAATTTTTTGATGATAATCAGGGGTGTACCTTCATTTTTTCTCCGACCAGCCAGCCGGGCTGGTAGCATGTAAAAGTTACCAGCCCGACTGTAAACTTACCAGCCAAACAAGTAATCTTCATTTACCAACAGCCAAATTCTTACCGGCCAGCCGGGTGTGTATATTTGAAAAGTTACCCGCCCGACGCAAAAGTTACCCGCCCGACGCAAAAGTTACCCGCCGCGGGCGTGCGGGCGGGTACTAAGTACTACCCTGATGATAATGGATATACTTATAATGAAAATACCTTATAAATAGCCATGCATCTCCTCCTCTTAGCGCTCATCATATCGTCTGCGATATCATCAATTTTAAAGTTTGGTTTCTGTCTCTCCTGAAACTCGTCTGTGACAATGAATAATGGCAGCCATTTTCTTGCTAGTCTCTCTCTGACATACTTCTGCGCCTCTATCAAGATGGCATCCGGAAGTCTGTCCAGGAGAAGCTTTCCCCAGCCACCACCTGCCTGCATCACCTGAAAGACATACAAAACAGATTTGTCAGAAACCTTTCCCAAATTTCAAAGTCTTTATCTCATGAATTACAGAACCAATACTAGGTACTGATACTGTGTGCGCCGTCGGTAGCCTGGTAAATGAAGCGAAATGATTCTGACGATTTCCTAATGGCATCAAAAAACAGTGGTTCGGAAGTCACGTATAAATGGTGGTCCCGTGCATCGGAAGAGCAATACCTGAGCACGTTAAAAGGTTACAGACTCTTTCGTAAAGAGAAGGGGATCATCCCGGTCTGTATCTGTTCACACATCTAACGGACCCCAATGGAAATAAGCTAATAAGCTTATTGGGTTATCCAGGGTCGTAGGACTCAAATTATATCAAATCAAATCAGGCATGTTTGTACTTATTATAATGCATTTGTCATGGTGATTCCAAATAACATGATGAAATTCAATAATGTTGACATTTTTGAAACATTTCGTAAAAATTTGGAAGTGTCGTCTGCACAGTAGAAAGTGCTATCTGTTGTTGCCAAAATTTCAGTAGCCCTCCCTGCGGAATTTTTGTTGCTGTCTGAGCTTCATTGGCGAAATTGATTTTGTGCTTACATTTGAAAACCCCATTTTAAGCTACTACGCGGTAGAGTGGTTATTTGAATTTCATTCCTTGTCTGTATTTTTATTTTATTTTTTATTTTATTTTTTGAAAAGGGTAAAAGAATATTAAACTTTGCAAAATCAAACCTTACATTTAGAATACAAAATTATGATCCAAAACTTTTTGGAGGGTACTCACGTACACCTACCACAAAAAGTCCCTGACCAGGTGCTTTGATGTTGGCTAATCCAAAATCAATAATCGATACCAAAATTTGGAGATATATATTTAATGAGCAAATTTCTTCTCCGTAGTTTGATACTCATTCATAAAAATCGAGTGGATAGTTTGGAAGTTATGATTGTTTCAATGACCACAACTACCAAAACAAAAATTGGGTTTCTATGGGATATCATATTGCTTAGTGTGTGATTACGCAGTGAAAATGTGTGTGTACATACTCGTGTTGATGCCTGTTACCCATTCATCCCCATTCCCGACTGGTTCAGATGGCACACAGTGGACAATACAAATCAATGATATCCCATAGGAAACCAATTCTAGTGCAACTTTGTCGTCGTTAGTCGTGGTTACTAAAATCATCATAACTTTAAAAGTAACCATTCGATTTGTATGAATGAGGTATCAAGCTACTGAGAAGAAATTTGGTCATTTACTGTATATCGCAGATTTTTGGTATCGATTATTGATTTTGGATTAGCCAACATCAAAGCACCTGGTCTGGGACTTTTGGTGTTAGGTGTATATAGGGTATAATACAGGGGTTGTCTTTTTCAACAACAACAAAATCTGCTTCATTTTAAAATACTCACTGAATGTTGTTCTTGTCTTGTTGCGGGGCTATTTGGTCCGAAGAAGTATTTCTTGTTCAGATACTTAGTCTTGATTTCTATTGCTTTTTTGTCCCTTTTCTCCAAGTCATGATGAGGCATGCGACGGAAAGTCTCGATGTCTAGCCAGCACATCAGGTCTGTTATGGCATAGTTTTCCTCTGCAAAGAATAAATTGATAAGAAACATGAATGATGCGTTTAATCATTTGAATTTGCACATATTTATGATGCATTCCCCCTAACTTTAACCCCTCGTCTACCCAGGCTTTTTTTTGTAACACAACTTACCAAAGGAGCTGCTGCCCAACGGGCAAAATGACGTTGGATTTTCAATGTTAAAATATTGTTGAAAAAACATTGTATTTGGAAGTTGACATCCACCATTGATTTCAATGTTGATTCACATCATATTTCAACATTGATTAATGTTGAATTCAGGTTGTGTAGGTGTAATTTGGTTGATACAAAGTAGAAATGTAACTGAAACTTGAACATGAGTTTTTACAACTCCATTCAACGTCAATATTCCCATTACTTCAACAAAGCACTATAACCTAAACTGCATGTTCATTTGGCCATAAATGTCTCAAAAATTGTGTTTTTTGGGGGGTGAAAATGTATCTAAAAATCTGATTACTTCAATTATTTTGGCTAATTATCATTGAAAACATATTTTACAACATATAATCAAGTTTGACGATAATATCACTCATTAAAAGAAAAGAACTGCGGGGATGCAACAAACCCTCCCGCCTCCCCCATACCCATTCTCTGATAAGCTTTTACCCATATTATTATACCCAGGATCTTTTTTTTTTGTGAAAGAAACTGTAAAGATTTGGTTGATGATTAAATAAAACCATTTTGCCAAACAAAGGGGAGGGGGTTTGCAACAAAAAAAGGACCCATAATCAGCATTTTAATACAAACTTTAAGTTAAAAAAACTATCTTTAGTAGGTAGTTGATATACCAGGACGTTTTATTCTGATACTTTCTATCAATGTATAGTCATTTATAAAAAGTTATTGTTTTTTTTCTCAAATGTGAAAAAACAAAATAAATAAAAATAAATGAAAAAATAGAAAACAGAATAGAATAGAACACAAAATTACAGCTGAACATATCATAACGGAAAAGTATGGAAGAGACCACAACCCCACCCCCCCCCCCCCCCCCCCCCGAACAGAATGTAATAACGGAATGGAACTGAAAAGAACAAAATGGAACAGAACAGAACAAATGGAATGGAACAGAACAGAAAATCCACAAAACATCACAAAGCAAAAACAAAAAACAATGACAAAACATAACAAAACAGAACAAACAAGAATGGAACAGAATGAAAAGGAACAAAACAGAACAGAACAGAAAACAACAGAAAACAACATAACAAAACAAAACAAAACAAAACAAAACAAAACAAATTAAAACAAAAACAAAACAAAACAAAACAAAACAAAAAAACAGAACAGAACAGAACAAAAACAAAACAAAATAAAACAGAACAATAAAACAGAATGGAATGAAAAAGGAACAGAACAGAACACAATAGGAAGAAATCAAATCAAATTAAATATGAACTTCGTAAATAAAGAAATAGTATGTAAAAGCTATGTCCCACTAAGCCAAGACAACACCTGTTCTTTACCTAAGAATTGCCTGAACTGCTCCAGTTCCATTCGATTATGTATGAGTTTGTTAAAGTCATAGTCTTTGAATTCCTCCGGTATTTTCTCCTGCAGTGAATCATAATATGACTCCCTTTTGGCTTCTTCATCATCTGCATCAAACTCAAAAGCATTAAATCTCTGAAAATAAAACAGTGCAACAGATGAATATAAATATGACAAAAATGGCGAAATTTAAAGCAACAATGAAAACCTAAGTTATTGGTAACTCTTTAGTGTTAAAGGTAGATGTTCCAATTGCTGGCCCGATTTTTAACTTGATGTTTTCTATTTTACATGAAAGGTCATCCCTAAAATTGTTGCATTCCAAAGTTTGAGTTGCATAACTCCAATGGTTCTATTTTTAGAAGCACAAGGTCACAAAACATTTGCCCATTGAGTTGTACACAAACTGGTTGGTGGTTAGCCACCTTTGACAGTAATTCACCACATTTTAGCCTATAATATCTAAATGGAACAAATCTGGCCCCTAAGATTTTACGGACATTATGAGAAAAATATGGGGATTCTTCTAATATCAAAATAACTTGATGTGAACAAAAAATCATAGCCCCTAAAAAGTGATCGGAACATATACCTTTAAGTACAGGGTGTCCCAAAAGTGTTGATACCTTTTTGAAGCTTTGTATCTGTCTTGACACTTTCCACACTCTATTTGTTTACCATATACAAAACAGATTTTTCAGAAACCTTTCTTAAGGGGGCTGTGGACTCTCAGGTACAGCCTCCGTAAAACTGCCGTAACTTCTTCAATATTCATTTAATCTTTATAAACGTATACAGTTTTGTGCACGAAAGGGTTCAATTAATCCAACCATGATAATGAAATTGACCATTTTGGAAAAATTATAAAAACACGTTTTTTGACCCATTTTAGGTTCTGCAGAGATAACTCAAAATATATTGTCAAATTTTGTCATACTAGTTTTATGTTAATCCTGATAACATTCCCTAGAGGTTTTTTTTAAAATTTTAATATCTTATTTATTTTTTGAGTTAGAGACCAAAAAGTGCCAAAAAATGTGGTCTATTTTACCGCCAAAATCATGAAAATTCACATTTTTGGGAGAAAAAAAATCACATTTCTTAAAGTCTTAAAATAATTTGCAGTACAAAGATGAAAACATATTTTAATAGCGAAAACTTATTATTTTGATATTTTGATATGGTTATAGGTCAATATATGCGATGTGTTGTTTCGAGAGAAATTAGACAAATCAATGCACGCGTGCTGATGTGTGAATAATGGGGAGTGAGCATATCAACATTTGCGCAAGTGCACCGATTTGTCTAATATTCGAGAAACAAAACATACGCATGTATTGACCTAATTAATACACGAAGTTCACAATTTGAGCATACTTTTGATCTATGTAATAACGTATAAAACGGTTTGCTGACACCCGCAGTGAGAATTGGTGAATCCGCATTGCCTGAACAACGAATCAAAACAAAGCTTGTGGTGCGCACATCGAACGGCGCATTGGACACTTTCAATGTACTCTGCATATTTTAGTTTCTTGCTCTCTGATTGGTTCGACACTACTAAGAGTGTATGAATGTACGTTGCTGCATGTTCCTCACATTCCTTTCATGTGGATTTTTTTCAAAAAGGCTTTCTCTTTTATAATAGCATTTTGTGTACAACATTTTAATGTTGTTATTAAAATAATGTACATATTAAGGATTATTTCAATCTCAAATTCAAAAGAAACAACGTGGAAAATCTTGTTCTCTTCACTACCCTCTACACTCTTGCTCCCTTCACTTAAGCCCATTATTATATAAAAAGCGTTTATGTGAAAGTGCAGTCTTCTACATCTATCTATTAAATAATAATAAAGTTGCCTAAGCAATATCTTATTGAGTTGGGAAAACTGTCATCTGTACTTTGGCAACACAGATATCTGTTATTGTAAGTTTGGTACAAAAACAATTCTACAAGTCTTCTCTACCCAAATACGTTTTTAGTTTTATACTGCGAATTATTAAACCGGAGATATAAAGCTTTGGAAAGGTATCAAGACTTTTGGGACACCTTGTATAAACATTTCTCCATTTTACGCAAGTATGGGTTCAGACGCATTTGGACAACTAAACAACTTATTATTGCCATGGTTGAATGTGATCTACCGTTTTGGGTTTAATATGAATAAAGGGTATAAACACTTTTCAAGCGTCTATTAATTTTACCATAAACAGATTTTGTCAGAAATCTCAAGGATTACTGAACCAATACTAGGCATGTTTGTACTTAATTCAATGCATTTCTCATGGTGATTCGAAATATGGTAATGAAGTTCAATAATTTTGACATTTTTGAAACATTTTGGAAATTTTGGAATGTTGTCTACAGAGACGCCTGTCGCGTGGAAAGTGTTAAAGTTAGATTATTCTTTGCTTGGTAATTTAGTCTTACATTAAAACCGGCCGTTTTCCTTGTCAATCTTCTTAGCTGTTTGGAGCGTTGGACATCTAATTGCCTTTCTTCTTGTGTTAATGAGATCTATAGAAACATATAAATGATAATAAATCAAGTACATTATTTATCCATTTTGTGTCATGAATAGTAAAAGTTTGTACGAAAATAATGTATTATTTTTCATCAAACAGAATAGGCGCCGCTGTTGTTTTCAATCACAGCTGAGTATTTAGAGGTGTTTACTCAAAAGATATGAAATGTAACATGCGCTGTAATTTTTGAACTTAAGCGAGTGCAAATGCTCAAACAGACTTCAGCTAAACTGATTTATGTCTTATGCATACAGATGTTATAAAAAGTGAAGTTTATTGAATGCTTAAGTGGGGAGGTGGATGCAAGAAGTTTTGATTTTTTAAAAAAAATTGTGGGTGCTGTTATTATTGAACTGTTAATCAAATGCATACAAAAGTATACATTTTTGGAAGGAAATGGATCAGATAATCCAGATTTTTGCGTCAATTTTGACCAAAGATGTTGATTTTTTGAGAAAATCACAAAATTCACTTTTTTGACCCATTTTTTTGTGTGTGTCAACATTTTTGGTCAAAATTGATGCCAAATTTGGATTCTCTAATCCATTTCCTTTCCAAAATTGTATACTTTTATATTTGAGTCATAGTTCAATAATTACAGCACTCACTAAATGTTAAAAAAACCTTCCTTGAGTCCCCCTCAAATGCATCAATAGTAACAAAACATATTGAGAGGGGTTGATAGACTTTTTTCAATTCTATCGATTATTTTGGGGATACACATTATTATGAGTGTGCGCAATTGAAATCTAATAAAAAATCACAATGATTTGAAAATGTTGTAGTTTTAAACGACTGAAAGCGGTGTAATGTCTGTAAATAAAGGGCCGAAATTACTACATCAAATTCATTGCGTAATATTGACAATTCTAGTCAAACATTTATGGGTAGTATAATTTTGATATGTTTTGTGGGCATCCCTTGAGAGTAATCTCTGTAAATGTCATATAAGGATGTATGGGATAACTCAAGAGCCGTTTGAGCTGACACAAAAAATACTAACCCTATCATACAGCAACTTATCAGAAGTCTTCATCCCCGCCCATGGTGTTACTAACAGCTCAACTATGTGTTCCTCCACCTCATCAAATAGTTCCTCAAATGGCGGCTCTATTGCACGATACACACGGTTACAGAGGCTCACAGAGCACTGAATTCCATAGAAGCAACCTTCCACGATGTACTTAGAATTGACCGCCTGTAAAAAGATGAGACGATTATGTTAAAAGAAGTGTTAACACTTTCCACCCGGCTATTGGTTTTACCATACAAAAACAGATTTTTCAGAAACCTCTCCCAACTTTCAATGCCTATCTCAAGGATCACTGAACCAATACTAGGCATGTTTGTACTTATTTCAATGCATTTCTCATGGTGATTCTAAATATGGCAATGAAATTCAATAATTTTTACAATTTTGAAACATTTTGTGAACTTTTGGAACTGTCGTCTGCAGACACCTGCCGCATGGAAAGTGTTAAGTGATTTGTAGGAAGATGGAGGCGTTACAACATGTCCCCTACCTCCCTCCACAACTTTGACCTACAAGCATTTAACAGGGAAACAATGAGTTGAAACATTAATGATAATGCCAAGAAAGAAAAAAGAACCTCTTCACGCACAAACAACACATTATTTTGCATTTTGGAAAAAAAAGAAAATGCTTGAGTTTTGTTTTTTAATCGAAAAACTTATAAAATTAGGGAATTTATAAAATAAAAAAGAAATGTTTGAATTTTTGTTGAAAAACCCCCCTCCCCCAAAAGAAATCAACCAACCGACCCTACCTGAGAGTTCCGTAAATCCATTGAACAGGGAGTTTCTTTTTGTTGCCTGATAAAAGGATATTTCACAGGTGAGTGTTCATATGAACCAAATGGCAAATCGGTTCTCTTAAAGGTATATTATGTGATCTTTTCCAGGGGACGCCCTCAATCCTCAAAAAAAAATTGGAAGCAGATATTCTTGCAGATTTACTTTTCTGATCATAAATCATAAATATATTCTATTAGTTACAGAGCGATACGATTCCTAATAACCTCAAAATCATGGTTTTAGAGTGAATTTAGAGTAAAATTTGAAAAATAGATTGTACCGTAGAGGTAGAGGTACAATCTATTTTCAAACCATGATTTTGAAGTAATTAGGAATCGTATCGATCTGTAACTTAGAAGATCTTTATGATTTATGATCAAAAATGCAAATCTGCAAGAAAATCTGCTTTCATAGTAAAAAATCAATGATAGAGGGCGCTACTTGGAAAAGATCACATGATATGCCTTTAAACAATGTGATACTTACCTGAGCTTTTCTCGATAGAAAAAATGGGTTGAAAACATCGACATAAAACAATGAGTGGTACTCCTGTAGTTCATGCCAACAGTTCAAGGCATTGATGTAGGTCTGCAATGAGGGAAAAGACAATTATTATTCAGTTGGTTTCAATTTTTGTTAAAAACTTTCCATGTGGCAATTAGTTTTACCATATACAAAACAGATTTTTCAGAAACCTTTCCCGATTTTCAAAGTCTATCTCAAGAATTAGTGAACCAATACTAGGCATGTGTTTACTTATTTCAATGCATTTCTCATGGTGATTCCAAATATTGTGATGACATTCAATAATTTTGACATTTCTAAACATTTGGTGAAATTTAGAAACTGTCGTGTGGAGACAACTGCCGCATGGAAAGTGTTTACAAACCACTGATCAAATAAAATTTTGTTAATGAAGGCATTTTTGAACAAATTTGTGATCTATAGGTGACCCCGGAGATACTCCTTTGCCGTTGACAACAAAGCGAAATGTTTCAACACATCAGTTTGTACCCTCTACTTAACCATGCACAAGATTGTTCCTAGTGATCGTGGGAGGTAGTGTAAGCGACTGTTGTTTACGTTAGCAAAATTTCCAAAATTAGCAAAAAAAATTGCCAGATTTTCGGACTTGCAACTGTAAAAAAACATGTGAAAACTTGCATTCTGTGTAAATATGAAAACACAAGTATGCATAGGAATCCCTTAGGCAAATATTCTGTTCGATGGTACCATTTCAAGGAGACACAAAATGTATAATGTTTTGACCGTTTTGGTGATGTGCAATCCGAAATTTGGTGACTTTTTGTTGTTTGTTGTCAACGACATGTGATGTCATTCTATTAAGGGGGGGGGGGTGTTTTAACCTTAAAAATACTGCAAGCCACGACTTGCGAATCCCCTTGGCTGGGAGATTCACCCAAATGGGGGTCAAAGGACACATAGGGGTCATTAGAGGCCAATCTGGGGTGGGGGGGGGGGGGTAAATATGGCTGATTTGATTTTTTTCCCAATTTTGGATGGATCATGTTTGGGTTTTACCAGCACAAATCATACCCCATGTTTACAGAATCTTTGCAAAAAAAAGCAACCCATTTGGGCAATGCATACCTTTATACATTGACCACCAATAAAACATTACCTATTCATTACCTGATTTCCCAGCTTTTCTAGATATCCCATAAGGAATCCCCCTGATCTCTTCTCATGATACAATCCTTGTAACAGTCCTTCCACCCTACGACCGCCCAGTAATTCACTCTCTACAGATGATATACTGCTGGTACAACTTGCTGCAGACATGGCGGAAGAAGGCCTACTGCCACTAGATTTGGCAGAGTTGAAACTGTTTTAGAAAGAAACAATTAATTTTTACATTTTGAGTGTTTGCTATTAAAAGCATATTATGTGATCTTTTCCAGGGGCGCCCTCTATTCATGATTTTTTTAAGAAAGTAGATTTTCTTGCAGATTTACATTTCTGATCATAAATTATACATATATTCCGAGTTACAGAGTGATACGATTTCTAATTACTTCAAAATAATGGTTTTAGAACGGAATTTAGAGTGAAAATGTCCTGCTAGCAGGACAGTTTATTTTCACTCTATTTTTACTCTAAAAAACATGATTTTAAGTAATTATGAATCGTATCACTCTGTAACTCGGAATATATTATGATTTATGATCAGAAATGTAAATCTGCAAGAAAATCTACTTTCTAAAAAAAAATCATGAATAGAGAGCACCCTCTGGAAAAGATCACATAGTATACCTTTAAGTCAACACTGTACAGTGGCTGATTTAAAAATGATTGAAATCTGTAATACTTAATTTTACATCATTGTCCAACATTAATCAAAAACATACTCTCGACTTGTCTAAACAGAACTGTCTCGCTCAAGACAAAGTAATGAGCGACGACAATAACGGAGGACTAAATGGTGGCCAGTGTTTCAATCATATGACAATATTATCACCAATTTCTTGGCCAAGAGCAAGTTCTGGACTGGAGTGCATAAATTGAGCTAAAACATGTTTTTCAAATAGATATCTACAAAGAGTAGCCATGTATACCAACCTCATAGTAAATTATATAAAATATTGAAATATTAAAGGAAAATGGTATACCATATGGTTAGAAATGTGACCCATATTCATGCCACCTCCACATACATAGTCACCTATTATGAGTACTTCATTTCTAGTCACTCACAAAGTTATAACTAACTTACCTTTGATCAAATTGGTCAAACCCATCTCCTCCTCCAAAATCATCAAAAACATCCTCATCCCCAAAGTCAACTCCATCAGGTGACATGACCCCTGACCCCCGGTAGCAGCTTTCTCCACTAATGCTACCGCCAAGCTTCGGTGAACCACTTCTGGTTTCCATAATCTCGGAGGCAGTCCTGAGTACGGGCGGTGCCGATTTCGGTGGTCGAGGGCGCCGACTTTTATGGGCAGACTGATGACCTATGGATATGTGTATCTCTTGTGGCGAGGGCGGGGCAGCTGCTTTGGATAAGGGTGTGGGTTGTTTGGGGGTGATTGCGGTCATTGCACTGGTGAGGGGAATTATGGGTAAAGCTTTGGGATATGTAGATGGTTTAGCAGGATTAGTCCTTGCAGGAATAGTCTTGGCTTGTACAGTTTTTTCATTTGTAAACTACCGATATAAATCAAAAGAAAAGGGGGAAAAACACATTGATATTATGAAACTCTGTTAATGCTATGTTTTCTTAACCCTACCACTACCAGATACCACAAAATATAGTGAGCACAATATACTGCACGAATGTGAAGCTGATAGCCAGGGTTTGCCTATGGGGACCGGCATTTTAATGTGCGGAGGGTCTCTGGATCGAATCTCGGCGGGGTAGCGGCAATTTATTCATAAAAACTTCTCCGAAATCCTTGTTTTTGTTAAAAAAACAGGTTGGTTGGGTTTGGGTCAAGGATTAACATTGTATTGATGAACACAATGTTACTCCTTATACAACACAATGTTACTCTTTATTTACCTTAACAAATCTGATGCACTTATACAACTAGCCTATGTTTTCCTATTTGATTGAGTCACAGCAAATGTAATCTCTTTTCATTCTCTAGTTTGGATTGTATAAGTGACCGGTCACATCAAAATGGACATGTTGGAGGTCCGAGTCAAATCTGAGTTATTGGTATAACTTTAAAGAGCACATTTTAAGCTTTGAAATGATACCATGTTGAAGGTAATCAGACTTTGTAATCACATTAATGATTTGAAGAAGCATATATTTGTTTCTATTATTTTCTTTATATTTTACCAAATATATTGGCCTCTATCTTAAAACTGTGTTAGCTGACAACATGTCATTTTGGAGTTGACTGGTATGTGTCCACATTTCTTTGAGTGTTTAATGTTAAATAAAAATTGAATCAAGACCTTTGGTATTTTTGTAAGGGTTTTTTAGGGGGGGGGGGGGGGGGTGGTTATCAGGTTTTTTCTTATGTCAGAAAAAGCAAATGGATCAATTGTTCTCATAATTTATTGTCAATGTAATTCATTAATGCATTTCTCATTTGTTATCACATTTGTAGAGAATAATATACCAAATGTGACAGAGAATAAAGGGGTCAGTAATATCCTAAATGGCAGAGAATGCAACCCATTCAAGTTTGTGACACATCCCTAAGATCTCTTCATTTGTAATGAGTACCTTGCCACTGGGTCTTAACACTTTCCACACGGCTATTAGTTTTACAATTACAAAACAGATTGTTCAGAAACCTTTCAAAGTCTTATCTCAAGAATTACTGAACCTATACTAGGCATGTTAGTACTTATTTCCATGCATTTCTCATGGTGATTCGAAATATGGTGATGAAATTCCATAAATTTGATTTTTTTTTAAAAACATTTTGTGAAATATTTGAACTGTCGTCTGCAGACGACTGTTGTATGGGAAGTGTTAACTGCTTGTGGTGGAAGGAGCAAAAGGCAATTGATGACCAAACTGAGTCCCTTAACACTTTCCATGCGGGAGTCGTCTGCAGACGACAGTTCTTAAATGTCACAAAATATTGAATTTCATCATCATATTTGGAATCACCATGAGAAATGCATTAAAATAAGTAATAATAATAATAATAATAATAATGGCATTTATAATGCGCCGTCAATCTAGGTAAAACTATTCCGAGGCGCAACATATAAAACAAAAATACAAATTAACATGAAAAATACATAAACAAGGATGATTTGCATATACATGTACATGTATATAATACAAAGAAATCAATTACAAACTGAGTCAAATAATCTTGTTTTTAACAAGTTCTTAAAAGAGTCAAGTGAATCACAGCATCTTAAATTATAAGGTAGTGAGTTCCAGAGAGTTGGTGCAGCAACCAAAAATGCGCGATCTCCAAATGAAGAAGTAGTCCGTGGAACAACAAGTAAAAGTTTATCAGATGACCGGAGAGTACGTTTTGGATGATATGGAACACGAAGATTAGCAATATAAGTTGGTGAAGTGCCATGCAAAGCTTTCCAAGTTAAAAGAAGAAGTTTGAAATGAATCCTTTCGCAAACAGGAAGCCAGTGGAGATCTTTCAAAATTGGAGTGATATGATCAAATTTCCTGGTCTTAGTGAGAATGCGAGCAGCTGCATTTTGAGCGAGTTGTAGTTTGTGAAGTAAGTGATCAGTGATGCCAAAAAGAAGAGAATTGCCATTGTCAATACGAGAAGTTATAAGAGCATGGACGATAGTAGCTGCGGTTTCAAATGTTAACATTTTCCTTATGCTATTGACATTCCGTATATGATATTACACTGATTGGCATATCCGTTGAACTTGAACATCCATACATAGATTATTATCAAACACAATTCCTAAGTTCCGAGCAGATTTTGAAGCAAGAACAGAAGAAGTGTCAATATTGATATGATGATCACATATTTTATGTTGATTGAATCTGGAGGTCATAATTAAAAACTCTGTCTTATCATCATTCAATTTCAGCTTGTTTACAGACATCCACGACTTGATTTCTAAAATACAAGCTTCTGCGCGTTGACGGGCCGACATTTCATCATTGCGATCATTTAAATTAAAAGGCACATATAGTTGTGTATCGTCCGTACAAACATGTCTAGTATTGTTTCACTAATCCTTGAGATAGACTTCGAAATTTGGGAAAGGTTTGTGAAAAATCTGTTTTGTATACGATAACACTAGACTTCGAAATTAGGGAAAGGTTTGTGAAAAATCCATTTTGTATACGGTAACACTAATAGCCACATGGAAAGTGTTAATTTTAATACTAGACTAACTTACATCTGATGGAACACTGTTTCGTAACCTAGGCCAGCAGGTCTTTGGTCTGAGAGGTAGCAGTGTCACTGTCTTTGGCTCTGGGTAGGAGCTTGGCTGTAATTTATCCAGAAGTTTCTGATGGTGGTAAACGGGATTTTTGACCGATCCACTTTGGTATGTTTCTCGCATAAGGAATCTTGGAGCCCTGAAAGATATCAAATTCACCAAAAATGATGTTAAGTTAGAGTATACATTTAAATTATTATAATTTGCATCAATTTGTTTTGTTAGCTCTCAAATCTTTATTCTGTGATAGAAAAAATAGTATATACAAGTAAAGAGTTGAGAGCAATCTGTACTACTCTACAGCACCAATCAACTATAAGATGTTGGGGAAGTACAGGGTGTCCCAAACGTTCTGATACCTTGTCACCTTTTCTGAGGCCCCTTAATATGTAACACACGCTATTGAGTTTTGGTCACATAACTCACATCACCATAAATGTCTTCAACTTGCAGACACTTGTGTGTAGCTGTAATCCCATGCTGCATGTTCCTCACCTTCCATTTAAGTGGCTTTTGCAAAAAGGCTTTCATTTATTACATTTTGTTCATAACGTTAATAATAGGCAACGAAAAAACCAACCCTGTTCTAACAGCTTGTTGTTGTTGAAAATTTGCGGGACTCTATGTCACAACCCCCTCTAAAGTGTTTGACTCGGCGGGAATTCTCAGAAGTTGACAGCCTGGTAAGCTGATAGCCTAGTTATGCCACCGTTTTCCCAAAATTCTTGGGGAAAAAAAGCCAGACCAACTCTACATGATCAGAAGTTTGTTTGCCCATAGAACAGGGTGGTGTTCTCAGCCCTTTTATGGCAAAAGGATGTATCTTAGATGTACTTTCCTAATGATATACTTCCTTTTAACATGGACTGTGTTAACTTGGTTCAATAATCCTCACTTAGGAAAAGGTTGCAACTTGTAAAGACAATAAAAGTAATATACTGCCTTTTACCACTACTTGATTTATGGAGAAAAAAGCTAACTTTGATCATGTTAAAAGGAAGTATACTGTTAGAAAACTACATATAAGATACATTCTTTTGCCATAAAAGGGCTGTAAATCTTTCGTCACCTAAGCATTACATATACTTACCAATATAACAACAGGGGTTTAGCAATCTTATGTTGTATTTCACCCATTCTCTCTAGCGAGACCCACTTGGAGGAATCTCCCAATCCTAGTCTCTGCCTCATCTCATAGGGTATATGACACTGACTGCCTGATTTGGTATACTTGTCTCGTAGCTGAGAGAGAAAGCTGGTAGAAGAGATGGATTTGACATGTTATACAGTGGATATAGTGTAGTTTTAAAATCCTATAAAATGTTGAAGAACAAGGTAAGTTATTTTATTTGCATGTGCCCTACGATATTATACAACTACAGTACTAGTATAACAAGAACAGAAAAATTCCATTGCAAAATAATTCATCAAGTTGTTTTTAGTACATAAATGTTTTCAATTTCAACTTGAAAAGAGAGATAAATACTCACACAGTGAATGACCAAAATTAACATTTGCGCAAGTGCATTAATTTTTCGAGAAACAAAACATATGCATGTATTGATCTAATTCATACACGACAATACAAATACAAATGTCCAATTTTGTGCATACTTTTTATCCGTTTAATAACGAACCAAGATATAATATCATCCACAGTAAAAATTGGCGAATCCGTGCTACATGAACAACAAATCAAAGCATGTGGTGCAATTAGACACTTTCAATCCACTCTGGTATTCTATTAAGTGTTTTCTGATTGGTTCGATACTACTAAGAGTGTATAAATTAACACAAAACCACTTGCACAAAACAACTTAAACCTGGTCTAACTTTAGACTTGGTTTAACTAGAGAATAGACCTTCAAGGAAGGATTCTTTGATGAGCTCAATATACATTATTAAGGTAACATTTTTTTGTTTTGTTTTTTGTGTTCTATTAACCCTAACCCCCCTGAGTGCTTAAAAAAATGCTAATCCAAAGTCCCTCTCCAAACGCATGCGCCGTCGGTTTTCGATGACGTAGTCAACCGAGCCTATATAATGAGCGCAATATACTGCGCGAATGTGTAGCTGAGGGCCGTGGCTTAGTGGTTGGAAGGTGGGGCTTGAGAACGGAGGGTCCCCGGATCGAATCCCGGCAGGTTCCCGGAGATTTAGTTGGTGTTTTTTCCTCGAAAATTGTGATCCCGGTCAAAAATCCTAAACCGGGGTTAGGGTTAATGAACCTTATAAATAAGTGGCAATACATTTTATTATTACTGGATCGGAGACCAGTATTGAATCAAGCTTGCTCAAAGCAAACCAGTGAGCAAACTGAATCAAACCAGACCACCATACCATACCAAACCAAGTGGGTGGTTGCCGTTAGTATATTTACCTATGCATGACTAGGCAACAAATTGGCTATTTATATTTGGAACTTGGATCAACATGGAAGTTGATGTTTACTTTTCAGTGCAGATTTTGGTCGGATTTCGTCAGTTCAGATTTCAGTCTGATTTCAGTGCGTTTTGCCTCTGTCAAAACTATATAAGGGAATAGATTGCCAATGCAGCCGCTATCGGCGTGGAATTGGGCTTATTTTGGCCGTACGCCGCGGCATGTATTTCTATTGGCAAACAGTAAAGGAGCGAGAGCTTGAGGCTTGTTTTGGGAGTTTAAATTGGCAACACTGGATGCACGCCCATGTCGTGTGATACTAGCTACCAGTAGCAGCGTAAAAATCGAGTTATAAACGTGGTGGTTTCACATTTATTTTTATTTGTGATGGAGTTTTAAAATCGCGATAATGACAGATTTCCTCAATGAAAATAGCTGAATTTGGTATCATTTTGAAGAGAACTGTATATTTATCGGTAAAAGTGAAATATTTTTTGTCAAAATAGTGAATATATTTGTTAATTCTTCGCCCGATGAAATTTTGATTTTATAGCACCGAAAGAAAATAAATCGAGAGTAATTTTCACATTTTTATCGTCATCTCATGAAAAACATCCTGCTCAAGAAGTAATACTTATGTGTTATCCTTTCTCAATGTAAGGTTTAACAATCTTAAATTCAATTAAGTGAGTGAAGAACTCGGCGTTTATATAGACCCATATATTCTGCAAAGATCCCAAAATGGCCGTTTTCATAAACCTGCACGATCAGTCTGAATATCACAGACAGTAGGGTGTCCGGTGCTATCGTGTTCCCCAGTAGTCCACCGAATGGCCTTACATGAAACCTAGATGAAAATTAAGAGATAAATATTCCAAGACATATTCCGACCGATCCCGCGGTCAAATGTTGCACATTTTTATAAATTCGAAGTTTGAAACATTGTTTAATACCTGTTGTATATGCCTATTCATATATTTTATTTTATAAATAATATTTTGACTCGTAGAAACTGACGTGATAAAGCAGCTATTTTTTATACTGCGTGAAAGAACGGCAATTGCGAAAGCTGCTCTTCGTAAGCTTGAGTTCAAAGTTCAAACCGTTCACCGTTACAATACGTGGCAGCTATGAGAAATCACGCAGCAACAAGTACGACTCGTAATAGCTGCTTTTCGTTTCTCCGTTGCTGGTAACGTGTGCAAACATCGAGAGGTCGATCTCGACAGTAAACAATGTATCGCAATGGGAATGGGACACTCATCCGATGAAGAAAATACGTCCAAATTGCGTTGTTTTTGCCACAACAAGAATATATCTGGTGAAATTCGGTCATTCAAAGTATCAACATCCTCCGGTGTGTGTTGGTTTGGGTTGATTTGATCGGATATTAGGCAGAAATCGCACAGAAATTTGTTGCAGATCATGGGCCATGGCGGCCGCGATATCCTCAACCATTCAGATACCAAATGCTGCTGGCTCGCATAAAAAGTGCTACCGATACTTCACTGACTCATCCAAGCAAGTCCGTACCAAGAAAGCAAAAGAAGAACAAGTAACTACACCTATACAGGTTAGTAAATATTTTATATTGCGGGTTTTAAGCTTACTACTGACAGTGGCAAAGTGAAGCAAACAGACAGACAGACAAACAATTGATGATGATGAATGAAATGTATGATGAAATTGATGGTCGCAAAATCACTTTTACATTTGGAATCATAGCCTCATCAATCATCATAGGCTATGTGTGAGAGCTATGTCATGAAAGCAAATATGACTATGAGTCATTATATCAGATATTTTCATCAATATTTTTCAACTTTTCTGAATAAGATTTATAGACTTTATAGTCGGTCAAACTTTTTCTTCAAATATTCCTGCTATAGTACAAACGTGACGTGAACATATGCTTCATTTCGTAGCTAATCTACTAAAAATACTATAGTCCAATAATTGAACGAACAACACGCTGCAGCACAAATATGACCGAGCCTGAAATTATCACGCTCATGCCGGTTGTGCGCGCTCCACCGTCCACGCAATGTACGCAATGCGCTGCTTCAATGTGTTCATTCAATTAAAAATCCGACTATAGTCTATAATTGTAAACGCTTAGCTCTGAATCCTAGATAGTCTGTTTTATTTCGTAGCTTCTACTAAAAATTCTATAATCAAAACAAATAATTGTCGATCATCATCAGGGCGCTGGAGTTCATCCAAAGGTAACATGGCTGCATTCCAAAACAACAGGTGCACCAGCCGTTATAATACTTACCAGGTGCATGGGACCCAGATAGAATCGTGACGTGATGATTGACAATTATTTGTTTTAACATTGTCTCAGTTTTCGATGGCATTTTTCTGGAAAATGCCATCAGACGGCGGAGCTATCGACATTTTTTTTTGCGCATTTTGACTCGTTAATGAGTTCTGAATCCTAGCTCTGTGTGTGAGAGCTAATTAATGATATGAAAGCATCAGTGTCAGATATCTTTCTAAATATCTCAACCTGTTTCAATTTCTAAGAAATACTGGCATGAATTTCCCTTGGTGTTACAGGAAAGAAAAATATGACATGGACTGTCTATGTTTCATTTCATAGCTACATGTAGTAATGCTAAAGTTGTATCCCGACACACGTAGGCCTATGTGATGTGGTCACAACTTTGTACTTGTACAGATAATTTTGAAACAACATAATTATTCTTGATCTTTATTATGTGCTATTTATAATCAAAACAAACAATTGTCGATTGACTCACCGAGATCAGAGTGGTCACGTTCATCCCAAGGTTTAACACGGTCTTGCGACGCGCTGTAGTCCAAAACTCCCAAGTGCACAGCGCTGTTAGGGTCATGCAGGTATCGCATGTATATGTACGCTAGGGATCTTTAGGGAATTATTTGAAATGATCGACACATCTTTTTGTTTTGATTATAACATGCAATAATACTGCTGATATTTTATTCCTTTTTGTGAGTATATCTTTGAAATTGAATGTATTTTTTCTATGGATATTTCATATGGATACATGTCATTTGAACCTGTAACTGTTACAGAAATAACCATGAATTTGAACGATTCACAATCACAATACACGATTAAAAATGTTTATACATTAACCACCAAATGTACTTCAATTTTCTGAAAAATATAAGCTTGCCACTCAAGATTGTTGAATTCTACAACTTTAGCGAACAAATCTAAAATGATTTTGCTAAACACTGGGCGCTTATTAGGGATAATACATGGTATCTCATTCTTATTCTTATTTGAGATTTTTTTTTTTAATTTTAATTTTTTATTTGGTTTGTTGTCATTTCAGCTCCCTCTACCAGCTCTCGGTGAATCATTTCAAGTGATGGACAAAATGGTGCAGGATTTGGGGATTTTGTGTGTAAGCTTTACGGCCAGAAGGAATATCAAAGAGTGAATGACGCAAGATATGCAATATTTTCAATGGCCACTAGACAAGAGTGTGTGATGCCACCCAATGATGACGCCTTGCACTTAGCATATGTGCAGAGCCAACTATCAGGCAGCTATACAAACACAGCCTTGACCAGAACCCTATACCTTTTCCTGTGGGCCATGGATGGAAGACTGTTGATGAGACGAGGGAGATTGGAATTGATTGGATGGAACGGCAGTCTGCTCAAGCAAGCATCCTTGAGCTCTCATCTTGCAATTGCAAAAAATCCAAGTGTAAAGAGGGGGTGGCAGATGCAAGATGCTGTATTTCATTGGGCATCCCCTGTACAGAACTCTGCACCTGCAATAAATGTGAAAACCGATTCGCCGCAGAGAGGGGCGTAACAGAGGTTGGTTGTCAGGGGGGGGGGGGGGGGGGGGGGGGGGGCACAGCCAAAAAGATTCCTGGTTAGAATATTACCTTTTCCTGTGGGCCATGGATGGTAGACTGTTGATGAGACGAGGGAGATTGAAATTGATTGGATGGAACGGCAGTCTGCTCAAGCAAGCATCCTTGAGCTCTCATCTTGCAATTGCAAAAAATCCAAGTGTAAAGAGGGGGTGGCAGATGCAAGATGCTGTATTTCATTGGGCAACCCCTGTACAGAACTCTGCACCTGCAATAAATGTGAAAACCGATTCGCCGCAGAGAGGGGCGTAACAGAGGTTGGTTGTCAGGGGGGGCACAGCCAAAAAGATTCCTGGTTAGAATAATTCCGTCCCGGAATTTTTCGTAAAAGGTTGCCCCAATTTTTTTCCCAGTCAGAATTTAACGTAAGTGGGGGGTGGGGGGGGGGGGGGGGGGGGTAGGGTCACAACATTTTGCAGGGTCACAAAATTTTGCACGGTCACAAAATTTCGCACGGTCACAAAATTTCGCAGTTCAAAAAGCACAACACTCAACAATTTGTTGACTATTGTGCTTTTTGTACTGCGACATTTTCTTTCCCTTTCTTCTTTTCTTTCTTTCCCCTTTTTTCTCCTTTTCCTTTTTCTTTTTCCTCCCTTTTTCCTTTCTCTCTCTCTTTTCTTTCCCTTTCCCCCTTCTTTTCCTCTTTTCCCTTCCCCCCATTTTTCCTGGTGGGTAGGTTTGAATTTCCTGCTGAGCACCTTCAGGGGGGGGGGGCACTGACAAAGTGACATTTACCAATTTTGTCTTGTCATGAAACATGGTCTGTCATCAGTATTTATTTGGCAGCAAAACAAAAAGATGAAGAAACATTGACCAGACTTCAAGGTCAAGATTTGTGGCACTTGAGGGCAACACAAAAATTCATTTTGCCTTACTGATTGAATACATACATGTAATATACATGTAATATGGTTTGCATGCGAAATATACATTGATAGAGACCTGCCGATGGTTGACAACCAGAAAGAAGTAACTTGTTGGTCATTTGGAGATATTGATTCCTTCAAAATCCTTGTCACTCACAGATTCTATGGACCACAGACAGCTGTGTGGTGAAGCCCAGTTCATTGATGGGACTCAAAATAATAAACACTATATTACCGGTATATGTTTTTAGTTACATCTTTCTGGTTGTCAACCCTGGGTGTATTATATACTGATGTTGACGTGTGTATTGTATGGTTTTAAGGTTTGAGTTTACAAATTATATAAGATGACGTAAATGAAAACAGGTAAGACTCTGAAATGTCCATATGTGTATTAGTCAAGTCTTAATACTATGGACATAATTCAAGCTATTTCATGCAAGCGTGTTTTGTTGCTGTTCGCAAAGCTGCGTCCAGATCATAAATGAGCGAACAACTATGCATGCACGTCACAATTGACCAATCAGGATGCCCTGTGATTTTTTGAAAGCGCCTGGTATGCACTTCTGAGTTTGCATGTACGCATTTACGCACGCACCCCCGCATTTTTGGAATTATGTCCATAGTATTATGACGCTTGCTAATGTATGGCAAATTAGAGCATCAGTGATTGACACCATATAGTCCATTGTATTTTGAATATGTTAATTAAAATGTGCCTGAACGTAGCATGATATTCGTGCACTGATATCTATATGCCGGGATATCATGTTCATATGTTGGTCGGCTCACTGTGGTAGAAATTAAATGCTTTCTGAACATGTTTGTTATCAAATCATTTATCAAGATCACAAATCATTTATCAAGATCACATTTTAGGTATGATTGTTTTCAAATCGGGGCTTGAAATAAGCAGGAGCAGGGTGCAAATTTACCATTGTTAAACCTTACAATTACAATTCTTCAGTAAATTATGTCACCAGAAGCATCTTTTACATTGAGAATTGCCCCTGGTTATTCCAGTGCACCCAGCTTCATGATGACATAATTGATGTGGTAAGGTTGTGCAAAAGGTAGCTCCTGGTTCTTAATTCCTTATTATTTCAAGCCCTGGTTTAACGTTTACAATGGTCATCCTTATGTAGGCACTGATGTAGCTTTATGTGTTAAACCTGGAGATTGTGGGGGGGGGGGGGGGGGGTAAAGTATTGACTGAATAAAAAGTAATACATGTACACGTACCTATACTGGAAATAAAACAAGTAACAATAATAGAATATAATTGAGATGTGTCCAGTGTGATCTTACTGTGCTCTTTTTTCCTTCCTGCAGAACAGCATTACATTGAGGCATCATTTTATTTAAACGGTTGAAAGGAATCAATTTGCTGTTTGAAAGTTCAGAAATAGTATGCTGAAAAGTATCAGTGTTGCCAATATTATGATGAACCTGATTTTTTTTTGGATAAAGTTCTTGGTTGTAAGCTATCACCATACACTCTTGATAACTGTATTTGAAGAGGTTTTTTGCAAAAGGGCCTACATCCACTTTGGCTCTTGCCAATATTATGATAAACCTGATTTTTTTGGATAAAGTTCTTGGTTGTAAGCTATCACCATACACTCTTGATAACTGTATTTGAAGAGGTTTTTTGCAAAAGGGCCTACATCCACTTTGGCTCTTATTGAGAAAAAGTCAAAAAACTGTTTCTAAATATTCAAGTTGAGCAATTGAAAAACTGAATGGATTATGAAAGAGGTACACTACATACTAATTTAAATTGAAATACATTTTAAATGTGCTAGTTTTTTTATTTTTTAAATCATGTTTACATTTCTTGAAAATTTGGATGTAGGCCCTTTTGCAACAAAACTCCATCTGTTTGTACATAAAGAAAAAATACCACACACAAAATATCATTTATTTTAATCATTTAAAATAAATAAGTTTGATATTGAAATGTATAGGTCCCAATCATATGTTTCAAGGAAATAAAATCATTTTTTTTCAAAAAGACCTACATCTCATTGTAAACAGCCATTGAAGTTGTTGTTTTGTTGCAAAAGGGCCTGTATCCCGATTTAATTCTGGATACAGGCCCTTTTGCAACAAAACAACAATTTCAATGGCTGTTTACAATGAGATGTAGGTCTTTTTGAAAAAAATGACACTGTTTTCTTGAAACATATGATTTTTCCCTATGCATTTCTATATCAAACTCATTTTTGGAAAAAAATGCACCATAGCCCTTTTGCAACAAAGCTCTTCATTTCTTAAAACTTGGGATTCCAGAAACGATGCCATATTATCGTCTATCACAGCAAATTATGGGCGTTTACTATTGGACAAACTAAAAGTAAACTCGAAAGTAAGCGCAATTATAAACACAAAAGTAAATGTAAAAGTAAACGCAAAACTAAATGTTTCTTGCATTTTGCACCGAATTGACCTCAAAGCATGCTCCAAGGGAAACAGGACACTTCGCCTCTCGTACATGTGAGTGAATATCACAGATAATTCCACCATCTGTGATATAATGGTATTGATTAAAGGCTGGGTGGAAAACAGCTTAGTTATTGGGCTCACATAAGTGTTTAGTATTGCGTTTACTTTTTGAGTTTACTTTTAGTTTGTCCAAAAGTAAACGCTCATAATTTGCAGTGTATGTTAAAATAAAAAGAGGATCCAGTGTGTGTTGACAATTTGGGATTTCAAGGAGAAGGCTGTCTTCTTATCTTGATTTTGGTTGACTACTGTGCACAGAAGGGCTCTAATCTTTCCAGATACTTGATATCTAGGAGAAATGCCAGAAAAAACACCTTTGTGAGTAAGGAAAGGCATACTCTTTAATGTATTTTTATTGGTGACTAAAAAGCATTCATCATAATAAATCTGTGTAATATTGACACTTACCCATACAATGGTCTATGAGTGACAAGCAAATATGGCGAAGTTAAAAACTCTTGTTTTATTATCTCATTTTAAAAAAAATGACATTTTTATAGCCCATTGGCAATATAACAAATAATCATCAAGTGCACGTTATTTTTAAAGTAAAGTTACACCTAACAATGTGGAGTAATAACTTTTCTATTATCATCTAATTTGTTAAAACCCAGTTTGATTAACTCTTGTTGCTATAACCCAGTTTCATTATCTTGACTGTATTGGCAATATAACATAAAAACACCAAGTGCACGTTATTTCTTTAAAGTAAAGTTTACATTGGGTTGGATTTTTCAGACATGTCCTTAATTACATTGATGAAAAAAGAAAGAAAAAGAAATACACACTTATCACCAATCACAATTATCGACTTGTATTAAACCATCATGCTTGCTAATATATAAAGCATCAAGTGCACGGTATTTTACAGACACCACAATCCCTCATTTTAATTATATACATGATACATCACATCTTAACATTTTCCCATACAGAAACATGACATGGTTAACATTTGCAATGAGATTTCATAATGGAACAGCAGCATTATGACCATGGTCTTTTTAAAGAAGTTCTTGTTTGCCACTTGTTTTTTTAAAGGCAGTGCTTGTTTGGTCCATTTATGTCTGACGCGTACTGCGTGTTAATGTGCAACTTTTGAGCGTGGGATCGGTTGGAATATCAATTAGTAGTATATTAACTATGTTTTAAGCAAGGTTTCATGTAAGGCCACTCGGTGGACCACAAGAATCATTATCCAGAGGGATATAGGGCGAACACCCTATGGTACTAATGCTATAACGTCAATCCTTTTGTCTCAAAATACGCCCAATTTCAAGTCGCCAATTCAAACGTAATAATAATTGATTCGTCATGTTCGTCATTATCGATGTTTGGGCGCGAAAAGGTTCATAACAGTAGCGCTATAATTCTTGCGTCATCGATTATTCGGTCTAATGATTGAACTTGAGTCTTGAAAATTCACTTGGAAATCACGTTGTGGTAGTTTGTAAAGTCATGGTAAAGTGCAGGGATTGTACTTAGATATGTTGGTTTGTTTGTTGGAAAGATCGCGTGATTGCAAATGATAGTGAAAGGGTTTTTCTCCATCAAACAGGTATGTAGGGAGCGGGGATTGAGCTAGGTTACATGGACAGGCGCGGATCGAGGTGGGGCGGAGGGGGCGTTCGCCCCTGAGACTAGCTAGGTTACATGGACAGGCGCGGATCGAGGTGGGGCGGATACCATGTCTCAGGTTCGCCCCCCCCCAGTAAAAAAACCTAACGAATAAAATCAACAACAACAAAAGAAGGAAAAGAGCCGGGGGGGGGGGGGGGGGGGGATACTCAGATTTGGTTTGGTCGGGGGTGTGCCGCTGGTGATTCAACACCCCTATCCATTTCTAAGGGTGATTGAGGGGAGAAGTTTGTTAACATATAATTTAGAATGAATATAGTTTCAAAGGTGTTTTTTAAATAGTATTATGGTTTTTATTCCGTGAGGGCGCTATTGTAGTCCACCCAGGGTTGGTCGACTTAGGGTTGGTCGACTTAGGGTTGGTCGACTTAGGGTTGGTCGACTTAGGGTTGGTCGACTTAGGGTTGGTCTACCCCGGGTGGAAAGTCATGTGGGTATTTCCATCGCTGTATATATCTGTTTCACATTTGTAATGCCTAATTGTATTGCTGACTTGCCGTATATAATCGTATACCAGTATATATCTTCCAAAAATATTTCAACAGGCACAAACAAATAAGGGACCGTTCATTATTTATGCTGGAGGGGGGGGGGGGGGGGGGGTAAAATATAAGGGGGGGTCATGTAACTTTCATGTTGAAATAGGGGGGGCTATGTAACTTTTTATTCTTAAACAGGGGGGTTGTGTAACTTTTATTATGATGGTGGTGATTGAGGTTATTTTAGAGGCTATTTTGGAGTGTAAATGCCAATTTTTTTCTGCGCTTCGCGCACATTTTCTTACGACTTATCAACTTCAAAACAGTAGGCTACTTATGACGAGACGACTTTCGGACAGCGAAACTTTTTGTGCACGGACGATCTGTTAAAACACTTATATGATCACCAACGGTTGAAAATCCAACATTAATATGATTAAAAACGATAATTTCTTGCATGCTTTTCACCTCGTCTCACTCTCAGCTCTGCACCAAAGCTCACAAAAGTAGAATGTTTCATACGTTTTTGTCAGGATGTTTTAACTTTTTTCGGGTTATAAAGACTCAAAACCACCCAAAATGTATAAATATATGACAAATTGTTCGCCTCGCTAAGTTCGCAATGTAGTTAGTATAATTTCACAAGATCAAAAGATGGGGTATCATTAAATTATTGGCCATTCAGAGAATCAGAGGGCACAAACAGAACTTACCAACAAATCCATGGACAAAAGAAAAAGACAGCCCCTAAATATGTGACAAGTTGATTTTTTTTTTTGGGGGGGGGGGAGTTGTGTAAAAAGCTACTGGTTAGTAGGGGGGTCATGTAATTTTCAGTTTCCACTGTAGGGGGGTTAGGTAATTTTGACACACGAATCTTGAATTTGTCCCCCCCCCCCCCCCCCTCCACCATAAATAATGAACGGTCCCTAAGTTGACTTCAACATAAACAAACATAATAAACCAACCAACACGATCCAGTTAGGTTTTGTCCAAAATCATTTGAACATTCAAATCCACCAACCGACAAACCCGAGAACCGCGAAAGCCGAGAACCGCTCTAGTTACATTTGCTTAAGCAAATCCAATTTTACTTTGGGCATACAAAGAATATACAAAAATTAAAGGGGTCTTCCAGAAGGACTATTCATCATTTAGACCCGGTTTAAAGTTACACCCTGTCTAACTTGTGCTGTGCATACCATCCTTGGCCTTTAGGAAAAGGACTGGATCTGGGCATTTATAATCAAGACCTACCTGAGCTGTATTTCTGGATCTTCAACTTGCATTCCTCTGTCGATATCCAGCCATAGATTCCAATACTTCTCCCCCTCAGTCCCCCACAACGATTTCCTGAAGCATCCATTCCCTTCTTATTACTCAAATCAAAAGTACATTTAGGTCTGCCAAAGAAGCACTCCTCACCATCCTCCTCTTCCCTATCGCTATCAAACAGCGAGTCAACCTCGCTGGTATCTGGCATCCCAGATGAAATCACCGTGGATAGGTTACTTTGAGACATGGCAAGGTCATCATGCACTTCTAATAAGTTGCCTTGAGGCGACTCTTCGCACGATTCATCGTCCATATACTGGAGTTCGATATTTTCCAAGGATTCGGATGTCAGCTCAGCACACGTTACAGATTCAGATTTGAGCACTTTTTGATCGATTACGCTGTTGATGTCCGATTCCGGCGCATCTGGATGGACGTTACAAAGCGCCATCTTGAAGGTGTACGCTATGATGAAATTAGCCATTTGATCCATGGTGGTCACTTGAAGGGCCTTTTTAGGCGACTCAATTTCAATTTCAGGTTCTACTACTACGGCCACAGTTTTGTGCAGTTCGGTCGTATTGTCTTCATTGCCGCTGTCATTTTGCTGGCTCTCCCCATCGTTATACCCACTCTCTTCACTGCCCTCGGATATTTTATCAAGTTGTGCTTCCTCCACCTGTCCTTTATTATTCCCAGTGTTTTTTCTCGTTCCAACAACATCAACATGGACAGGACCGCTATAACCCACCGCGTCCACTACGATTCTCAGCCACTACACAACAATCATCGCCGATGGGCGGTTTCCAAGCAGGCGGTGTCCGAGGTCTCGGAGGGTTATGAAACATGATTTCACTATTTGGTAAGTCATCAAAGTTTTCGTTTGGGAGATCAAAGCTTACTGAAGAGTCAGTTCTACGAGGACTAGGACTTCTAGGAAGTCCGCTGTCTATACTTGCTTTTAAGCTACCGGCAGCTGCACTAATCGCTCTTGCGCTACCTGGACGAGATCCACCACTCGATGCAGCACTAATTGGGCGTGATTTCGCAGCGCTGCTAACTCTGGTCCCACCTTTCATCTTGACATTACTAAACCACTCTTTGGTTTGTGTGGTCGATGCCTCTCCCATACAGACAAACATATTGCGTATTGCCAAGCCCCTGTTCATCTACCTTAGGCGGTTCTATATATACCGGTTTGTAAATGGCCCAAGGTTTGTACTTGAGGTCTATGTACAGATTCAGTGGTGAATCACTTTCTTTAGAAGCAACCTGAAGAAAAAAATGCAAAAGAAACAAAATTCAATTGAGATCCAAATCTGACTGTAAACTATGTCCCCCCTAATTTAACTTCCGATAATGGAGGTTTTTAGGTATAAAAGACTGAGAGGGATGCCCATTGTGACTATCTGATAGACTACTTAAAATGTGTAAATAAAGACAATTCATGTGCAATTCATGTGCAGTTTGTTAGTGTGGGCCAAATTTGAATTATGAAATAATCTCGTGGGCCACTACTATTGCAAGCTCGCCCTTTAACAGATGGGTGGTTGGGGTCCAGGGGCCACCTTGGTCCAGGGGCTTTGCCCCTAGAAGCTCCTGGCTTTTTAAAGACACTTATACTGAAATCAAGCCAAAATAAATGATTTGTACTGGAAAAAAATTATTTTTTTAAAATCTGTTTTTAATTTTTATTTATTTTTAGCCTGTTGGGAACCCTGTGTTCGAGGTTTAACATGTGAGGCATTACTGTGGCATTGGGTTTTGAAAGTTTATAAGGCCAAAAAAGAAAGAAAGAAGTTTGTCTCAAATGACATGAGAGACTGGAATCTAATGCGGTCTGCGGATTTTTTAATTCTTTTTTTTCAATTTAGACCTGATTGTTATTTGTTTGGTCAAAAAATTGGATTTTGCAAGATTTTTTTGAGAAAATTGAAGGAAAAAAATGAAAAAATGATTTTTTTTTGCCGGTTTCGGGAATGCGCGCGGGTCATCTGAGACAAACTTCTTTTTTTTTGCCTAACAATATACATACCTCGGTTTGTGATACAAGTTTTGCCAGTCTGTACTCCAAGTACGTGTCACTCTGTAAGAACGCTGGGAGTCTTTCTTCTTTGATCCAATGTATGCCCTGATCTTTGTTGAGACACTGGGGGTAAAGACACAATCCATAAAAGTGCAATCAATATTTCATAAGCGGGGCCAGTCAGGTATAATGTTGTAATCATCAGAATAAACAAAAACACGGATTCAGAGTGCTTTTTTAGAACACAACGTTACGTGGGCCCATGCTAAAAGTATAAAAAAATCATCAAATAGAATAACGGTGTATTTTTCAACCTGAATATGCGCTAAGGTACTTCGGTCATTAGTCACATGTCAACAAGGTAAAATAGTCCAAAATATTTAGGCCTATAAGACAATTACTAACACAACTCAATCACACAATTACTTCCCCACATTCATTTAAGTTCTTAAACTCTGTTTTCTGAGGACATATATCCTTTGCTAAGAGTATAATTTTGTTGAGCTAAATCCTTGTTAAGGGTCACTTTTTCCTTCTTTGAGAATCAGCGTAGGGTAGTTTTTGAAAGTGCATTCACACAATTGATTACAACTTTTATACATGAGTTGCCCCCCCCCCCCCCCCCCACGGAATTTTAACTCCTTCTGTCTGGGTCAAATTAGGAGATTTTGAAAATATTTGTTCTATTTCAATCTATACCAGTTGTTTAACATTGTATGTCACACACATATCCTTTTACACATGGTAAACCGTATACCCTTTCCTCAAATTGTTTAGTTACACTGCAATTGTGTAGCAATGTTAAGTTTATTTACAACCTAGTATCAGTTACAGAACTATAGAATGAGTAGATTCCTTTTGGTGAGAAAATGGGCCCTTGTTTTACACTGGGGGGGGGGGCACTCACTTTTTTTTGGGGTAGGGGTGTGCCGCACAGGGTCTCAAAAAGGGGGGCTACAGAACTGAACTGAGTGGATTTTATGATGAAAAATAGGGTCTTAGGAACTGGTTTTTTCCTCAAAAAAAGTAGGTCTTGAGAACTGGCCTGTAGTACAATTTTTGATTTTAGAACGCCACATTTTCAAAGAATTGGTGCTTTGGAACGCAAAATTTTGCGATTTTTGAATTTTCAATCAAATTGGGGTCTTAAGAACTGATTCAGGCTCAAAAAGGGGGTCATAAGAACTAGCAGCAGAGGGTGAAAGAGGGGGGTCTTCAGCGCGGCACATACCTATACCCTTTTCCAATGTCAGTGCCCCCCCCCCCCGGGTTTTACATGCAAAATAGATCTTTATTGATAGATAATGTGAGCAGAATGTTCTTATCACTCAATGATATAAAAACATGCTTCGCCAAAAATGTATTGACCATAAAGTGACATTTTGCTTATTTCTTAATTGCAAGCCATAAGTTGTTTATATATATGGGTTAAATAGACATGCAGATACCTGAAATTGACACACAAAGTAAATAAATGTATACATACAACATATTTATAGGTCGGATATTTATATTCAGGTATTTCAGAAAAGTGAAATAAGTAAAAGTCATAACAGACATTATTGTATTTGGAAATGCACAGAATAGAACTAAAATAATTAATTTTGTAAGGCCTAAAAAAAGAGTTTGATTGGCCTAACATGACAAAAATAAATAGGATAGGTCGGTTGGGATTCTTTTTTTCCTTAATTCTTTTTTTAAATCACCTACTTTTCATCTCGATGGGGGACTTAAAATAGCCCGAAAATGAAAGCAAACAGTCAGAAGCTTTATTTTTATTTTATTATTTTATTTTATTTTTTATTTTATTTAAATATTTTGTTCATTTTTTATTTTGTCTCCCTCAAAATAATAAAAAATATTCAGGGTCGGCGATGTATTTAGGGTCGGTCTGGTTAGGCACGGTTAGGCCAATCAAACCTTTTTTTAGGCCTAATTTAAAACATGTAAGGCAAATAACACCCAAGTTGTGTCCCCCCCCCCCCCCCCCCCCCCCCCGAAATGATGATGTGAGCTAAGTTGTGACTGTATGGAATTGGGTTATTTCCAATAGTAAAACAGTACTTAAACTCAAGAAAAAACAATTGACTAACTCCAGTGATATGCTTCTTAAAATTCTAACTTCACATTGTGAAGACCATATCAGCTTCATTTTCTTGCTTCATAGAGCCAGTCTCATGTTTAAAAAAAAAATTGTATTTCGCATAGCATTTTTTACTAAAAAAAAATCAACGCATTTCGTATAGCCCTTTTCAGGTTTCTTTTGGCTTAAGTAGGATAAGTCAGATTATTAATAGGACATTATTAGCTTCACTTTAATCCACATTTAATCTCCCCTGAAGTGAACAACAAGAATCACTTGCAGAGCAGTTGAGAGGCCTTGTGCCATATTATCTGTGCCTTTCGCCACATGATGTCACTTGGCACATGGAATAAAGCTGGGCGCTGTATTCAAGTTCTGTATTAAAGGGGCACTAAGATATTGCAGAGAAAAATAAAATCTGAAAAAATGTGTTATTTAAATAGATACGGTACATAGGAACCTTGAATGATAAGGATTTATGTGAAAATGGTTTAGAATAATGGCGCTAGATAGATATTTGGTTGAAGCAATGGAAAAAGTGTACTTTAGGTCCCAGATTCTGGACTGTACCGTTCGATACTGGTACAAAGTCAGTGTTCCAGTATCGGCTGATACAAATTTAAAATGGTCCAGTATTGGGCGATACTGGAACATAATTATGTCCCAGTCTCGTTCAATACTGGGACAAATCTCACTAGTATCAGATGTACCAGTATCGCCCGATACTGATACATAAAAATGATTCAGTATCGCTCGATACTGGAACACAATTTGGCACCCTCCTATAGATTGTTGTTGTTGTATATTTAGAGCAAATGTGAACAATAGCCCAACAAACATTAACAAGGTTAATGCATTGAGTGATTAGATATCTCTCAATGCCCCTTCGGGTGGTTAACCCTCTGGGCACTACCTGTCTATATAACAGCGCTTCTGATTGGTTAATTACATGATATACTCATTTGAAAAACCAATTACGATACAGCTTTTAAACTTTTTCACCCCGATCTTTATCAGGGATACAATTATTTTAACAATGTCTCTGATTGGTGCAATAAATGATGTATCCATCTTTCTGACCAATCGGCCGGTAGTTCTCAGGGGGTTAAAGTAGGCATTGCCATTAACCTTACCTGTACAGTAAAGCTTGTCTTGAAATCCATATCCTCATCTTCAACCCTCGCCTGTGGCGCTGTCCTGGGTCTTTGGCTACTAGCGCTGGCAACTCTGGAAGCAGCAGCATAGATTGGGTTAGGTTTCTGTTGCGATCTGACAATAGTGCGTATGCGTGCTTTGAGGGCTTGCTTGGCGTTAGATACCACCTCAAATCCACCTCTCTCCTTGTTGAATGTGAGGGGTTCTGGGAAGGTCTGTCAAGATATAGCGGGAGTAAAAGTACAGTTGAAAATCAATTGATGTTGTGTAGATTCAAAGAAAGGAAAATAAACTTACTTACCAATCCCATGCCACCAAATGATAATATAAAGAGCTGTATTTGAGGGTCATTTGATTTTTTTAAGGGTGAACTTTTCATGATGGGTATGAACTTAAAGGGGCATTGAGAGATTGGCAAGAAAAATGGAATTTGGAAAAAATAAATAGTTTCAATAGATAAGGTATGTAGGAACCTTGAAGTGTTATGATTTATGGGTAAATGGTTGATAATGGTGGTGCTAGATTGAAATTTCGTTGAAGCAAGTTATGTGGAGAGTTGATGCTGATAATTCTGATGTGATCGACATCGAAATTACCAAATCGTGAAATTTTACATGATAGACGGCGAATTAAGGTAAACGGTTTCAGATGGTAGTTAGTAAATGCCTAAGTATTATGTAGGCGCAAAAAATTGATTTCCAGACAAATTGAGGGTGCACTCTCATACGTATCTCTCAATGCCCCTTTAATGATGGAAGGGGGGAGTTGGGCCACAGTATTATTGGTTGAACATTTTCATGAACTTTGTAAACAATTGACTTTAACAATATCCACTGATAACGCACTTTACCTTTCTATAGCCTACCTACTTCCAATTGGCGGCAATGTGGTCCATTTTACGTGACAAAATCAACGAGCAAAGTATACATTGCCTGAATACTGCTAAGGCACCTCAAAGTTGATTCTTTGTTTCATTTTCCCTGACCTACTGATTTCTACTCTGACCAATACACTATTTCATAAATATTTTTTTATTTCTGTAGTTTAAAACGACGTTTCTATGATGTTTATGTATTTGAATGATAAAATGAAATAATTATCTACATACATACATACATACATACATACATACAAATAGCGTTAGAAATAAGAAAAATAAATTGGTTATCCAGCGGATAAGGCTAAAACCCAGCAGAAGATTTGGATGTCTGCCACAATTTTTAGTTATCCTCAAATTTTTAGTTTTCCCTAATCAAAGAATATCATATTTTAATCGACTCTTCAAATATGGGGATGAAAATACATTTTCGGGTGTGAAACTGAAAAATATAGCTGCAGCCTCTTCAATTCTGCCGGTCCCTTTGCTGCATTTGTGATCTTATCAATGCGCAGATGGACAAAGGGGATATATTTTGTTGAGCTCATAAACAACAATGAGAATTTGTTTATTTGATTCTATGTGTAAAAATAGACAATTTGACTTTCTGGCAGCAAAATCATGTTATCCGTCGGATAATCGACAAGGATAAACTGGTTATCTGCCAGTAAATTTGGTCATTTCAGGTGCTCGGATTACTAGTACCGCTATTTCGAATGCTGCATACAAACACACACCACTTTCATACATAACCCTTCTATTAGCACATATACACAGAAAAAGGTATTCACATACTCTCTTTCTTGGCAAAAAAGGAACCCTTGCAGCAGCATGTTCATAATAGGGTTATTTCTAATTTAAATGACAGCTCCCTGGTTCAAATTACTTACCGGTAGCTGAAGGAATGCATTGAAGTAATCTATAAAAAGATCGTCTGTTGCCAAGAAATCCTCCTGTGGGTTAAAACAAAACATATCAGTGAACATTGCTGGTAATTGAACAATGTTGGCTGGCCAGCATGATAGTATGTGAACTATACCATACTTCGTGGAGAGAGTAGATGTACTGAAGTATGACAGCATATACACTTTTGATTACAAAACATGTAAACTACAGGCATCATAAAAAACAAACTGACCAGGGAATAAATGTGCTGAAAACTCTAAAAGTGTAACTTCTACATAAACATATTAATTAATTTGAGATATTGCACTCTAAGAATTGTTGATTATTAAGAGAGTGCCAATCCCAAATGTAAGGTGAAGTACGATTTCCATTTTCACATTTTTCTTTCCTGTTTTACAATTGGGATTGGAGGAGTAATACTTTTAGAGATATCAGCACATGTATTACCTGGTCAGTTACTTATTTTGATGACTGTATATTTGTCAGTGTATGATGCTATGGAACAACAAATCATTTCAATGTTAACCCTACCCCGACCCCCGGGTTTTCAACAAAGACGAGGAGAGGGGAGAAAGGAGGAAATGAGATGAACAAATAAATTGCCGTTCCTCGACCGGGGATCTATCCAGGGACCCTCCGCACATGGACCCCATACCTAGGTAATGACGTACTATTTTTAAAACTGTTTACCACTTCTGGCTTGTTTTTGATTACAAGAAACAAATATATATTGAAAGTGATCATGATATGGCATTTGATGTTCTAGATGAAATATTTTAATAAGAGAAACCAGCGTGTAGGTGAGCAATGTTTTGGCAGACATACATGTAAGGCCAAGAAAAAATGGTCTGTCTCACATACCTGCACGCAAGTATGTGGAGTCACTTTTGCCGCATAGCTACGAAGCGGAAAAAAAGAAAAGAAAAGTGGACCAAAAACACCATAAAAACGAATTTCCGCATATCAGGTATTTGCTCAGCTACATTTTGTTACATTTGACCTTCAACTCAAACCAGCCCTCTAAGTATGAATTAATAGCACTCATCGACAGTGACTATTTTAGTGATGATTTATGTGGCAGAGCTCTACCCTACACACCACTTTCACAGTAGGACACCTCTCACTCACCCAGAATTAGACAATCATCTACTAAACACACACACACACCAAGTTGGCTAATAATTACAGTGCTGTAATTAATCAGGTTATTTACGATGTCAAATTATCAGCATTCTGAAGCTGTACAATAAGTGAAATTTGTGGAATTCTGGATTGGCTGTGTATGTGCTATTATGATAATAATATAGTGAAATTAAAAATATATGTTAAAAGAACAATGAGACATACACACTTGCAAAATACAATGACAGTTTGAGTATTGTGACATTTTGTTCTCTGGTTTTTCATCTCTTCTTCTGCTACTACAACTCGATTCAAAGTGACAAAAACATGAAACGGAGAAAATAAAGCATGTTAATGCTTTATAAAGTATAGCTATTTCCCCAAATGTATGTGAGACAGACTTTCTTCTTTTTTTGCCTAATGATATGGTTAACCTAACAATTCACTAGGCTGGAAAACCAATTCAAGAAACTCCCACCTACTGATGTATCAAGGGTATATACATTTTATTATCAATGTCTCATGTTCTCCGGGACCAACAGCATATTTTCCTCAGACATTGTAACATACATGTACAGATCTTGGGCTTTTAACAACATTTTTATTTTGAGATTGAAATTTGATAAGGCTATGTTTGTCTGAATACCACATTAGTTTCTTCAAATTCATTCTTAGCAAATAAGATACAGCCATTTAAATTGTTCTATCAATGTTACATTTGATTGTCTGCAATCAGTTTTGGGGGAAAATGATACCGATTGGAATCAGCAATAGGTTTCAAAAATGCAACAGATTCAAAATCTGTATTATCTATAATTTTACTTGTGTTGTATTTGGTTATTTTCATGTTAGTTCATATGGGGCTAAATTTGTTATACAGTGGAACCTCTTTAACACAAAGTTGCTTGGGCAACACAATTTATTTTGCAGGGGTGTACTTTCGCGACATCCTGCGAGAATCCAAATGGATTCTCGCAGAGGAATTTTGCGAGAATCCATGGATTCTCGCAAATGGATTCTCGCAGAATATTTTTGCGAGAATCCTTTTTACTGAATTTAAATTCCGCATTTTAAACATTTATTGTACTATTGTTAAGAACAATCATCATTTTAATTTCAACTTGAACAGTTTAGAGTCAAATACCAGTCATCTAAGGTCCTGTTTTGAACTTGGAAAAATAAAAGAAGAAAAAAAAAAAAAAAAAAAATTTAAAAAAAAAAATATATATATATATATATTTTTTTTGGCGAGAATCCACCTGGATTCACGCGGAAGTGATTTTACGCGAATCTTCACGCGAATCGATTCGCGGATTCGCGCCGAAAGTACAGCCCTGAGTTTGGGTTAACAGGAATTTTGTATTATCAGGTTTAATAGCAATGTAAAATATAAGCTTGGAACTTGAAAAACACTTTGCATTATCAGAAAATGTGTGTTAACAGACTTTGTGTTAACAAGGTTTCACTGTAGCACTTAGCGGCTTCTTTGTGTTATGTGCTCTATAAGTATATTTATTATTAATCAGGCCTACACATGTACAAATACAATACTTCAAACAGTTCAAACTTTTCAAATCTAGTAAGGCCAGAAAAGCTCAGAGACATTGTTCAAAAATGTTCAGATGAGGGGAAAATGGGGTTATTTCCTGTAGTGTAGGTGACCATAAATTTAAAAGCGAAATGTGCTTCTTTAAGGTATGTATTATTGATATCAACTTAATCTAGTCTGAAGGGGATAAATGAATGAATGCCTATCGTGACCTGAGATGACCAAGATGAAACTTGATCAACTCTACGACACCTTGGTAACAGTTGTCTAGCAACCAAGATAAGCTAATAAGATGTTGGTATCATTGGAAAGTAATCTCCTTGCTACTAAACCTGATGTTGATATTGGAGAACTCAGATTGTTTTGATTAAATTTGCTTTTGAAATCCAAATATTAAAAAGTAAATATGCTATTATAAACTTATTATGCTTCATTCAGTATAAACCAGGCGAAAACTATGGCAATATGTGTGTTTGTTCGGGATTGATCTTTAATGTACACTCTGTGTGCTATCAAAAGCCAGTCAGGCTTACGGAGGAGAACATTTTATTGCTGGCAGTGGCGTAGCTAGGTTTTTCATATTGGAGGGGCAAGAAATAAAAGTGAAGTGAACCGACAAGACTTGCCCGACAACTAATTTGACAGTTATATTCCATGATTCCCCTGTCAAATGACCTACAGAACCAATCTCAACTGACAGACTCATGATATTGGTGGTGGGGGGGGGGGGGAGCTCTAGCTATGCCACTGTTACTGGTCATGTGACTCCTGTTGTCATGGGTTGGTGAGCGTTGTTTACATCAGTAGTGTTTACATATTGATTAGCGCCTGGTCTAAAGACATGCTAGGAGTACTAGTCCATGACTACTGCATACATCATACTATATGAAAGCAAAACACACATCACTGAGCGCCAATTTTAAAAGCACATGCCCTTATGGTGCGCACGCAAACCGCCGGGCAACCAGATTTAGTGCCTGGTCTCTCATTGTGCTTAGGGATGCATACCATGACTTACTGCACTATTACACCGTAAGCATGGTGAGTAATGATCAATCAAGTGTGAATTAAAGCACCGTTCCCTGTAGGTGCGCACGCAAACCGCCGGGCACTACGTCACCGGTCACACCATCTATATGTCTAGGTGTGAAAGCCCCACACCCCAAGTATTAATGGAGAGAAAACAGGGTCTAGCCAAATCATTTACATTCGAAACAACGTAAAATCATTTGACCATTTGGCATCACATTCCTGTTTTAATTAAGGGCTACATTGATTACTATTTACCTCCCATCCCCACTTAATTTAACCCTCTGAGTACTACCTGCCTATGTAACAGTGTGATGATTGGTTGAGTACATATTTTGAATAACCAATTAAAATACTGCTTCTAAATTTTTTTAATTTCTTTTAGGGATACAATTATTCTAACAATGTTTCTGATTGTTTGGGGGTGGGGATTTTCCCCAAAAATATTTTTCTGCCCCCCACCCCAAAGAAAATCAATTTAGTTAAAATCAACAAAAATTCACGAGCGTGCATTTTCCTACCAAATTCGTTTTAGCCTAAAATGGTAAACAAAATTGCGCGCTTCTTTAATTCATCCCAAAAAATTCTCGCCTCCTTTTGCCCCCCCCAAATTATGATGCTGGCGCCGCAACTGTTTACCATTTCAGTATAGGTAATCTTGCGTAAGATATCACAGTAAACCAACAGCATCGTTGACGCCGTTATGGTCGTGATTGGTTCATTGTGGTTCCTCTAACGTTTAAATGGAATATGTCCAAATCAATAACCGATCGGCCAATGTTTATGAATCAACTATAGCCTAATCATGCTAAAGTAATAGCAAAAACGCCATGAATCCATTACAGTATAAGGTCACATCCCACGTATCATCCTATTTGATAGATGGTATGACACGGCTGAATAAGGTGTGTAAACAATACCAAGATAATAGCACTTTCACAGCAGACAGGTGTAATCATCAAAATCAATAAAAGTGTGGAGGACAGTATTGATTTAATAATTATCAAATGTTACATGGTTTCATTAACTCATCGTGTTTGTCTTGTCAATATTAATTACAGCTTGGAATAAGTAGAATGAGATCATTTTTGTTTTGGTGTTGGAATAAGGGTGCCTTTATCGACCGCAACGAAGGCCTGTGCTAAGGCCTCCAAGGGTATCAAAATCGCCATTTCAGAGAATAAGGGTGCCTTTTTCAACCATGCCTGAATTGCCTTAAATTCTAATTACAGGATGTTGTGCTTGTGGTGCCCTACGCTAAGAGCCGGGCTTCTTTTTTGATAAATTGAGAAAACACGAAGTCCACGACCACATGGTCTAGCAAATATGTTAATTTGGCAATATTAGGTACCATATTTTATGTACATGAATTATTACGATAAAATTTAAAAAAATTGCTACAACTTGTCAACAAGAGATCATATTTTCTATGTGTCCAAGATATCATGTCGGACGCATTTTGTGTAGCAGGGGGTAACAGGGTGTTAATTTTAGCGGACCCCAAAGTATTTACCAACAGCAAAATTCTTACTGGCCAGTCGGGCAAGAGCCGGGCTTCTTTTTTGATAAATTGAGAAAACATGAAGTCCACGACCACATGGTCTAGCAAATATGTTAATTTGGCAATATTAGGTACCATATTTTATGTACATGAATTATTACGATAAAATTAAAACAAATTGCTACAACTTGTCAACAAGAGATCATATTTTCTATGTGTCCAAGATATCATGTCGGACGCATTTTGTGTAGCAGGGGGTAACAGGGTGTTAATTTTAGCGGACCCCAAAGTATTTACCAACAGCAAAATTCTTACTGGCCAGTCGGGCGTGTATTTTCAAAAAGTGACCGACCCGACGCAAAATGTACCTGTCTCGGGGGGCAGGTGGGTGGGTACTACTGTGAGAACCGTATTATCCCTATTAAGCGCCCAGGGTGCTTGGGTGGGCGCTTAATATTTTCGTCATTTATCTTTTCTTTTTTGAGTACAATTTTTGTTGTTGAATAATGTACACTTTCCATTCCCTGCGTGCACACTGAGGACAAACGGCATGTACATGTAATGTACACTTTCCACTCCCTGCGTGTACACTGAGGACAATTATTTTGCTTAATAGGGATAATACGGCACTGTAAAACAGCCCCGTTTGAATTGGATAAAAAGTGTTGATAACAACTTACCAAATCTTCATCCGTAACCTCAGGGGGCACTAAAAAGAAACATAAATATAGTTTTCAGTTTTAAGAATGTCATCATTTTATCTTATTTTGATACTTTGGAAGTTGATATGACTTAAAGTTGGGTTAATTGCTTGAAACACTCTGAATGGCCCATAATGTCGGAACCCACACCACCTCTGCATCCTTTAATAGTTTCATATCAAATCCTTTTGGTGCTAAAGCGCTCCTATTAAAACTAGCCTTTACTATTAACCTGCCATGCATTTACACACAGCCAATGCTTAATTGACCACTCGATAACCTTAAACAAACACCACTACCAAACCTGTGTTGGACTGTATGGACTGTACCATTATTCTATGGGGGACCACTATGGCCGTATCAACAATAAATATGTAATACTTTTGTTTATTTATTTATTTATTAATTTAGACATACACTTTTGAAACAGTGGCATGAGTCTTTTCAACCGATGCCTCCTGTCTACTCTGAATGCAGTTAAAATAAAAGAGAAAACAAAGCCCGGATTGTGATGTTTCAATTACCCTCCCTATTGCTATAATGAAATGGTTTTTGATTCTACTAAAAACGAAATCATCGATTGGTCATATTTTTATAAGGGCTAATAAACGTGCCTTACTCTTATCCGATCACAATAATTTTAGCGTCATATGAAAGCCTAGACGTCAAGGGTCAATCACTTTTTTTCCATAACTGAAGGGGGCGCTCATACCGTAAATATAGCGGTCTGAAAATACACTTTAGTCTGAACCGGCCCGTGCTAAGCAGAGAAATTGACCAGATTTAGGCAAACAGCTGGTTATTCAGTTGAAAATAAACGTAGGTTGTATGTGTCGGAGAATGGTTTTTTAAGCACTATTAGATAGAGTATGACTTCTTTTTACATGAGCTCGTTTCCATAGATGATACATTTTATATTTTTAATTCTAGGATCCAAAAGGTTAAAAAAACCATGTTTTTACGACACCGCTCCATAGACATTTTAATTCGGTATTCATGATGCATGAATGATGCATGAATGGAGCGCCTAGGATTTGATATGAATATGGAGTCCCCCCCTCCCAGTGGCGCGGCAATACTGGGGGTGTAGAATGCAACCTGTGCCCCCCCACTTTCCCCCCCAGTCAGCTCTGAATGCCCCACACCATTTTGTCCCCCAATCAATCGGAATGTTGAACTTTAAAGTCATAATTGTATAAAATAAACTTTAAATGATTAATAAGAAACAAATTAAGCTAATTTTAGGCAATTTTTACAATAAAAGCCAAAATATTTTTACCACCACATTTTGTTGTCTTCCCACCCACCCCAATGTTGTCGTGCCCCTACCCCCATTATTTTTTTTGATGCTAGCGCTGCACCCCCCCCCCCCTCCCCCTCCACCGAAATTATGATTATATATGTAAGAAACTCACCAATTGATAGCTTCTTCTCAGGCATGATGGTAAATGGTTCGTGAAGTTCAACCTAAAGAATAGACACTGCCTAGTGAACCTCAATCTCTGCACTTGTCCACTCCATCTTTATCTTAAATTAATTGCTGTGTAGTATTTACTCAATAACTGTTGTATCTTTACCAATCATTCTTAATCTTGTATCAGATAGTTTCGATGCGCTATCTATAGTATGAGTATAGGATATCTGAAAGACAATAATTAAGACATTATTAAGACATTATCATCGACAGCTATGTTAGGAGGAGCTACTGGGGAATCTGGAGGGGGAGGTAATGATTACTCATCTTTTCTATTCATGACATACCCCACTAAAATGACATCCTGCTATCCCTGCTACACAAATTGCGTCCAATTTTGGACGCATAGAAAAATATAATGATCTCTGGTTGACAAGTTGTAACAAAATGTTAAAAAAATTATATCGTAATAAATAGAAATAGTGTAACACCAAAATATTGCCAACATGTATCATGATTTAGAAATTGAGAAATTGCTGCAATTAGAACAATTTGTCATTAAATTTAACTTGGTGATGGCAAATACAGCCTAATATTGTTTTGTCCAAAAAATGTTCAAACAGCACTTCTGAGTGACATTTTGGCCCTTCCGCTTGGAAGATAAAAATCAGCACCCGCCCACTTGCCGATGGGGAAATTGTGGTGCCGGGCAGGTTAAAGTGCAAAAGTGCCTGCCCAACTGGCAGGCAGCTTTTTTCATCAAACTCAAATATTCCTTTATGTACTTGTGAGTTGGGAAACAAATGTAATTTTTTTATTGGGCTGGTAACTTTTAGAAGCTACCTGCCCTACTGGCTGGTACCAACAAATATGAAGTTCCAGGCCTGAAACCATGATTAGGTTGTAATGAAAACTTGAGGCAATTAAGACAAATAAAAGTGATAGGCCTACTCAGTTTCAGTTTCAGTTTCAGTTTTATTTACCAATAATACATAATACAATAATTTTAAGTAAATACATTGGTGGGCTGACCAAAATCAGAGCAGAGCTCGCAAATATATTTGGCCACCCTTAATAAATCATAAACGTAACAAATTCGGATACATGTTGTCAGAGGCATGGACATTACTGTATACTGATGATGTACACATTGCAGAATAAAATATTATTATAATATTACTACATACGGTGAGTTATAACATTAATAGTGGATAATCAAACAAAAAAGACAAACAAAAGTGACAGGGAAATGACTGCACGAAATGTATAATTAAATATGGTGGTTGAAACATCATTCATAATATGATAAAAGGTAACCCTTGTATGTTTTGTTAAAACAATTTACTGATTTACATTTCTGAATGTCAGCATCAATGCCATTCCACTCCAGAGGCCCTTGTCTTCTAATGGTGTATCTAGCGAGATCGGTATTAAAATTATGAGGTCTATACAAGTTAGAAGATCTGGTTCCATAGGAGTGGATGGCAGTTGATTTCTTGAAATAATTTGAAAATATATTGATTCAAGACTCAAGAGTATAAGCTTTTATTTTCATCTTGTCAGAAATCATAAGATTACTGGTTGGACTGGCAAGTTGACATTCGGGCTGGTAACTTTTACTTGCTATGCCAACTGACTGGTTGGGAAAAAATGAAGATACACCCCTGCTCACATGTCAACAGTAAACTTGTAATAACCCTAACCCCGGTTTAGGGTTTTAACCGGGAGCACAATTTTCGAATAGAAAACACCAACTAAAGCCCCTGGGACCGGCTGGTAATCGATCCGGGGGACCCTCCGGACATCGGCCTGCATCCTACCCACGGCCCTCAGCAACTCATTCGTGCAGTATACTAGGCTCAATATATATATTTAAACACATGTGCTTGAAAATGAATCGGGACAAAACACAAAAAATTGTTTAATAATTAATTTTTCAAACCTAATTGATTCTTTTGACTTTTTCTCCCCCAAGGATGGAAAAGTGGACTGTCAGTGTTAGAATGATGGCTTTGCAGATGTGATACTGGAAATCTGGAGCCCAGGATACCAAAATGAAGATTTCCTCCAATGGTTCGAAAAAAAAGATGCGGTCAAAACTTTCTCTCTCCCAGTGGAACCATTGGAGGAAATAAGCTGGGAATGCACAGGGACCTGGCAAAATATGTCCTACAAGTGTGGTTAAAGTGAAAATTTGATTAGTCCAAAGAAATGATTGATTTTGTAGATTTTTGTGTTTTTCAGATTTGAGATTTTGAAAACGGGGTGAATAGGGACACGATGCCGTGTCAATACAAGCCAGAACTTAGATCAAAACCTTACAAGAAATGTTACCAAAACTTGTTTAAAGTCCCCATCCACCCCATTTGTGGGGATAAAGGGGACACAAATTAATTAAAACCTTAATTTTGTAGATTTTTGTGATTTTCAGATTTGAGATTTTGAAATTGGGGTGAATCGGGACAATATTTGCCACATCAATACAAGCCAGAACTTGGATCAAAACCTTACAAGAAATGTGACCAAAACTTGTTTAAAGTCCCCATCTACCCATTTGTGGGGATAAAGGGGACAAAAATTAATTTAAACCTTCATCAAATACTATTTCCCTGCTTTTACAATTTAGCATGTAGATCTTATGTGTGGACATAAAATGTACCAAAGACTGTGGCAAATGAGGCTACAGAAAAATAAATACAATCAAAACCATGCTCAAACTGTCCCGATTCATCCCGTTTTGCGGTACATGTAGTATTTTTTAGTACTTGGGAGGGGGGGGGGGGTAAATATCATTAGAATAGGCCCGTACGGTTGTGCAGTCAACTGTAAGCTTTCCTGGTAAGGCGCCTTAATTTTTTTTATTCGATTCTCGTAGCGCGCCCGCGGCCCGCCTCACTTTTGGCCACCGCATCTTTTTTCTTTTCTTTTAGTCCTATAGTCTATCGGACTAAAAAAACAAAACAAAACAAAACAGTGTAAAACGGTAGTTTTCAGTTTAAATATATGGAAATGAATTTCGAGAATAAACATTTTACATTCCCATTTTGCCAAGTGTACATATTTTCATGAATTATGGCAACGAATCCGAGCCCGGAAAGATCGCAAAACATGAATTATCTTTTTATCGGTCATGTCGCCATTTTTTGAGATTATGTATAGCGCCATCTATTGTCGGAATTGTATTGTGGCAACGCGCGGCGATATGAAGTGAGAATACATGGAGAAAATCACATTTTTGGGAGCATAATACTAAATAGTATGAAAAATGCACAGTTAGCACAGATTTGACTAAATAAATTCATTTTGGATGAATCTCCACAGAGGCCTATAAATTAGCATTAAATAATAGTAATTTAGCCGACAAGGTTGTTTTTTAGTTATTTATTTAAAGCTTATTTTTATTATTTTGTTAAAAATAAACCGTTTATTTACGGGATTTAGGAAGGTGATTTTTGTTCCTGGGACTCAACATTTTTCTGGCGGGACTCCTGGAACTCTCTTCCAGCACTTGTTAAACTAAACTAGCTATTTGCTTATTTGGATACATACTTGTATATTGGAATTTGCAAGTGTACATGAAAGAATGGGTATATCGTTGGCTACCGGACATTCAATATCATGATATGATCATCTATTAAGGTGGCTCTATTGGCCGATGAAAAATTTAGATTTCCTTTAAAATGTAATATGTTATAGCCCTTGGTCTAACGATTCTGGAACTGAAAATTTTATTTCAATCGGACAATCGGTTGTCGAGATATGGTAGGTCAAAGAGGCATAATACCAACATCTTTGGCAACAACTTTCTTTTTATTTTCTATATTTTTTCCAATTCCAGTTGCCATGTAATGTCCTAATTATGGCTAATTATGTATGCATGAAATATGCAAAGTGAAGTTTGTGGACTAATGAGATGAGCTAAGATTATGTAACTTGGTACATGGGTAGAACACTTGAAGATCTAAAAACGTATGTTAGCTTTTGTCTAATTTCCATTTGCATAATTAATTAGGCCCTAATTAAGAAATGTTTAAACATTTTAATTAGTGGGCCTAATTAATTATGCAAATGGAAATTAGACAAAAGCTAACGTACGTTTTTAGTTCTCCAAGTGTTCTACCCATGTCCCAAGTCACATCATCATAGCTCATCTCATTAGTCCACAAACTTCACTTTGCATATTTCATGCATACATAATTAGCCATAATTAGGACATTTCATGGCAACTGGAATTGGAAAAAACAAAGAAAATAAAAAGAAAGTTGTTGCCAAAGATGTTGGTATTAGGCCTCTTTGACCTACCATATATCGGCAACCGAATGTCCGATTGATATAAAATTTTCAGTTCCAGAATTGATAAACCAAGGGCTAGAACATATCAGATTTTAAAGGAAATCTAAAATTTTCATCGGCCAATAGAGCCACCTTAAAGCAGTTGGTTACCATTGAAAATGGCATGGTTTATTTCGAACAGAAAAAAAATGCCTCCCTCTTCGAAGACGTGTGCTACGAGAATGGAATAAAAAAATTAAGTGGCCTAACATGTTAAAAAGGGGTTCAAAATTGACCATTTACAAGATATCCTTCATCAATATAAATATTAATGATTTTTTTGTTCTGATTCAGGTTTGGTTCTTGTTTATGGGGTCAAATCAGTTCAGGGGGAGAAAAACACATGAAATCCTTATTTATTTTTTAAAAATTGTTGGGGGAGGGGGGTGGGGGGTCGGTATTAATTTACACATTTGAACAAATTGTTCACTGATTTCTATAAGGCCCGTACAACAGGATTTCTTCTTTTCGTTGCCTTTGGGGTGTCTAAAAATATTTGGTCATGCTGCATGCTTCCAACATCATATTTGATTGAAGGCTATCTGATTTATCATCCAATATCATACCTACGAAATGAAGCATAGACAGTCCGCATCGCCGATTTACGTGTAGCGGGAATAGGGCGGTCGAAATTCAAGCCAGCATTTCTTAGAAATAGTTGCTGGTTGAGATAATTATACCAATGTATAAATATTACTTGAGTTGAACATTAAACATGATATCTGAAGCATAAGTTTGCGCTAACTTTATTCATAAAAGTTGAAAAATATTGATAAAAATATCCGACCATCAGTGATGTCGACTCACGAGAGCGAGGATTTAGAGCCACCCCTATCATTCATACCTTCAATTCATGGTGGTAACCAAATAAACCGTGTTCTACTACTAAAATACATCACATTTTAATTGTTAAAAGCATGTGCACATATCAGCTACGAGACGTTTAGCAAGGCATTGCCTGATTGAATACCGCCACCTAACGTCATCTCATGATCGCAATCCATACAGGTTCAATGTATTCATAATTAAATAATTAAATAAGCTTATTACACATTTTAGGCTACTCTACAAAACCGTTTGGGAACTGGTAGTGGTATACTCACTTAAATTCTGTGTTTACACATATCCATCGGTCAGTACACACAAACACCCATCATAATTATCACCAGGTAGGTGAAAACAAATCCGGAAAGACTGTTCATCGCGTGTTATAAGTTGACACAACTCGGGAAACAAGTAAACATTTACATACACAAACACCATTCACGGCATTCAATAGGTCGGTAAAACAGTACCACTCAATCAAAGCGTTGGATGTTGCTACTGGCAATCAATCTTTCAATGAAGTTTTGGCACCTGGCATGTTTCTAGATATAAACGTGGCAAATTTCCCTTTTAAACTTTAACTTAAAAAACAAATGCTTTTTTTAGCGAGGTTATGGTTATTAAATGAACAAATGAACCCACACGATGAATTGTTGATGTGTGATATTAATTCATCACACTGCGTTTTCATTGCATGTATGTCAAATTTTGATTACATTGTAATAAAATAAAAACGCTAGCCGGTGCAGAGCAGAGATCGCGACAGGTGGATTCATCCAGTTAGCCTTTCTACAAGTCTGTAGCACACTCCTGAAATACTAGTATAGCAATACACTTGATGAAAATGACAGACCCCAAACTTTGAAGTCTGTCATTTTCAACTGCGAGAAACTCAACTCCAGTGGCGTACCCAGCTTTTGGAAACTGGGGAGGGGCGGGTGGGGGGCACGGTATAGTTTTAACCAAAGAAAGGCATAATGTACTGACAAAAAAATCGTAAAAGTGACCCAATTTTCCCCCATCAGCAGCTGAAATCTTGATAAGTGGGGGGTGGGGGGGGGGGGGAGGGGGGGGGGGTAGTGATGACGTTGTCATCAAAAACGGCTGAAAAAATAAGAAAAAAAATCGCATTGTAGAAATCGCAAATCTACCGACGGAAGTTCAAGTTTACACCAACGGGATATTTTCAGGGGGTGGGGGGGGGGGGGGAGGAGGGGCACCAGCCCCCATGGACCCGCCCCCCCCCCCGGATGCCACTGCTCAACTCACAGGATCTATCGTGTGTTTTTCAAATTAATTTTAAATGTATAAATATGCAAACAAAAACCAAGAGTCACCACACTTGGTGAGAAAAAACCCAACCCTTTATCGGTACTGATTTTTATGGGGGCACCCTTTTACGAATTTTTGGGTACCAATGTACCTATTCCAGAAAAAGCGCCTCCCCCTAAACAAATCCTGCTTACGGCCTGATTAGACTTTAACACCCCCGCCCCCCGCCCTGGTCACGCACAATTTCATATTGGTCTCACAAAAAATATTGAAACACGACACATTGAAAGACTTAAATCAAGTCTAATTTGTTGTAGAGCTAATTAGTATGTGTCTGCTGCCCTCTATTGATCATAAACTTTGAGCCAACCACTTTCAACTTCCAATGTCTTTAAACATGTTGAAGTTCTTTATGATGATGACGATAGAGAAGGTGCATATGTGATCTTTTTCCAGGATCTTGCAGATTTATATTTCTGATCATAAATCATAAATATATTCCGAGTAACTGAGCGATACGATTCCTAATTACCTCAAAATTTAAGTGAAAATATCAACTGTTGACAAGTTTATTTTCACTCTAAAACCATGATTTTGAAGTAATTAGGAATTCGTATCGCCCTGTAACTTATGTATTTACGATTTATGATCAGGAATGTAAATCTGCAAGAAAATCTGATTCAATTTCCCCCCCGAAGAATTGGCCTCCACCAGGACCACCCCCAGTTATATGCCACTGTTATCTTCATCATTCTGCGAGTGGATGGAGGATGATAACCAGTCAATGTTAATGCATCTGATCTAGGAATAACACTCCTTTACACACATTAAAAACAACATTGATAAGCTATTACATTCTTAACTTCAATACTTTCATCCAACTTGTAAAAATCAAAATATCAACTTTTAAGGTGTTCAGAATTCTTATTTGGCATCAAAACAAAATGTACACTCATCAGGGGTACAAGTTTGTCACAGTAGTCAGATATAATGCTGTACAAGCATATGTCAATACCCAGTGGCGTAACTAAGGTCTTCAATTTTTGATCGGGGGGGGGGTATAATATTTTTCTTTTGTATCTACAAATAGAGTTTGACACATTCGTTGGGGGGGGGGGGGGCAAGCCTTCTGGCAATGCCCCCCTCTCTCTAGTTAGCCACTGTAAAAACCAAAGATTTCTCTTGAAGCCCAAAATATACACCTTAACGAATATTTGGTATCTACGAGTTGATAATTATTGTAAAAAACACAAGAATTTGCAATCAATATAGATGGCTTGAAGCAGATGTTAAGATCAAATCTAAAACTTTTCAAATACCATTTTACATATATTTTTTTCAGGTCACCTACAGGAAACAAACTTGTTCTTTTCTAATCTCATACTCCTATAAGCACCAAACAAACAAACTAATCAAACTAAGCAAACAAACAAATGAATAAATACACAAATAAACAAAATATACTGCTTTCTATCCCAATGCATGTTTTTCTTATTTTCTTGACTCTTACGTTTGTAATTATTATTTTTTTATTTTAAAGTTATGTTTTTTGTTTCCTAAGACAGTTTCTCCATTTCTTTTGTCAGTCTGTGAATGAGTGTAAAACCACCAGGTATATTTAACACTTTCCGCACGGCAGGCGTCTGCAGACGACATTCCAAAATTTCACGAAATATTTCAAAAATGTCAAAATTGTTAGATTTCATAACAATATTTGGAATCACCATGTAAAATGCATTGAAATAAGTACAAACATGCCTAGTATTGGTTCAGTAATTCATCAGATAGACTTTAAAAATTGCGAAAGGTTTATGAAAATCTGTTTTGTATAATATGGTAAAACTAATAGCCACATGGAAAGTGTTGTTTTTGGTTTCCCAAGATAGTTTCTCCATTTCTTTTGTCAGTCTGTGAATGAGTGTAATGTAACCCCACCACGTATATTTAACAATTTCGGCACGGCAGGCGCCTGCAGACGACATTCAAAAATTTCACAAAATGTTTTAAAAATGTCACAAACATTGCATTTCATCACCATATTTGGAATCACCAAGAGAAATGTATTGAAATAAGTACAAACATGCCTAATATTTGTTCAGTAATATTTGAGATAGACCTTGAAAGTTGGAGAAAGGTTTTGGAAAAATCTGTTTTGTATTGTAAAACAAATACCCGCATGGAAAGGGTTATTAACAGCTGTTCCTGATCATATCAATTATTTGATTTCCTTGTTATCATGATTTGTCATGTTGGAATGATGGAAAACATATTGAAAGATTGATTTAATTCTAACATCAATCAATGTATTTGTCCCAAATTAGTTTGCATTTCGAATCAATACCTTAAACATGGGGAGAGGGGGGTAAACAGGTATAATGTTGTAATTATCTGCGTGAACGAAAACACGGATTAAGGGTACAAGGGCCTGTGGTCGGGGGTATCAAAATGGCCAATTTCAGAGAATAAGGGTGTCTTTTTCAACCTAAACCCATGCAATAAAGGGTTGCTCAGGCCGATAGTCACCTGTTCATCATTGTAAAAATAGCCCAAACTGGTTAGACCTAGCTAAAAAAAACCTGAATCACACAATTATTTCATATGTTTCTATATCCTTTGCTATGTGTATGATCTATAATTGTAACTTTTTCCTTCATTGAGAATCCGCTTTAAGGGTAGTTTTTGAGAGTAGGTTCACACGATGATTACAACTTGTTTATACATGAGCGCCCACCCCCCCCCCCCCCCACCGACCCAAAACCAAGGACCCCAAAACCCAGATTGTTCTAGAAGTTTCATCATCATCATCATCATCATCATCATCATCATCATCATCATCATCATCATCATCATCATCATCATCATCATCATCATCATCATCATCATCACACCAATGCAGAATGGTTTACAGTTCCTAAATGCAGCCATTCTCAGAATTATTTTGGAGCTGTTTGAACTGTTGTTCACTCTCCTACTATACACTATAATGTGTACACGGTCACTGTTATGCTATCATCTTTGAAAACATCTTTGATAATATTTTCTACTTCAGTCCATTTCAATCCATCCAGGCCACAGCCAATCAGAGGCATGGATACATAATTGACTTTGTGTTCTCTGCAATGATTGGACATTGCTTGAAGTGTGCTGCGGATGCTGGCGTAGGTTGGCTTTTGCCAGTATTTGTCTTTGGTGATCTGTAATTAAGAACAGTGAAATTGAGATAATTAAAAAGTGCCCAAAAAAATAAAAATAAAAAAATATTAGATTAGGTTTAAAAAAATAAAAATCATTTCTAAGTTAATGTCTTTACATCATTATCAAGAGATTTGGGCATTTTATACTCAAAATTATTTTTGTTAGCTTTGTCCAAAAAAATGTGGGTCAAAAAGGTGAATTTTGTGATTTTCTCAACAACAAAAATCAGATCAAAAACTTACTTGAGTCCCCCCCCCCCTTAAAGATAATCAATTTATTATTTGATTTTGTTTAAATACCAAATCTTTTGAAATTCAACATTATCCACCCCAACATCGTGTTTTCAAGGTGTGATCCATAATTCAATTTGCCATTGAGTTGGTCTTTTTTAAGTAAAGAATCGGACCAAGTGGTTTTGCCACTACTTTAGGGTATGGCCACATCACTGCCATTATACCACCGATTTGAACAAAACAAAGTTTATTTTGTAGCGAAAATGAAAAATGCGTCTAATCAATTTTTGTTTTGTATTTGTTTCAGTCTGTATCTGATGAAAGCAGGAAGATAAAGGTCTCTCTTACCAGATAGTAAATAAACCTGGATTGTCTTTTTAATACGGCAACACCGCCCGTCTTTACCCCTGTAAATAACAACAACATTACATATTTAGGTTTAAAGTAAAGTAAAGTAAAGACTCGCGACGAGCAAAGCATGCACGCAGAGTGCCCATCTCTCTTTCATTAGCGTTTAGGCCAGACTCCCCCATGTAATTTTTGGCTGTGGGGGGTTCGCCACTCCTCCCGCACAGCGAGTCTGTTTTACTTCCCAACATGAATTAATGCCGGTACCCAATTATACACCTGGGTGAAGCGAGGCAAGTGCAGTAAATTGCCTTGCCCAAGGACACAGCACGCTGGCAGTAACAGGGCTCGAACCCACAATCTTTGTATTGTGGAGCGAGAGTGTATCCGTTGGACCACTGGCGTAACAACAGGGGGGGATGGGGGGGATATATCCCCCCCAGATTTTTACCTGGGGGGATGCCTAATGTAATCATCCCCCCCAGATTTTTCATAACCAATAATTTTAAAAGTGACGTATTTAAACAAATAGGTGGGCGTAAAGATTCACACACTGCACACTGGACACAACCACACTGGGACATTCAATTCATTCATTGCAGTTTGGATTTTATCATTTTAAAATGAAAACAATGACGACAGCGATTTACAAATTGCTATCAATCAAGGAATGCATGACCAGGCGCGGATACAGGGGGGGGGGGGGGCCGACGGGCCCGGGCCCCCCCCCCCCCCTACCAAAAAAAAAAAGGGAAAAAAAGGAAGAAAAAAAAAAAAAAAAAAGGGGGGAAAAAAAGGAAAAAAGAAAGAGAGGAAGGGGTGGGGGGGGGGGGGGGGGGCACATCACCCCTCAGACTCCCCCTGTTCGAGCTTTTAAACAATCTATACTTAAATTCAGAAAAAATCAGTATATACGTCGTATGCTCTACTTCTTTCTTGCATTGATAACAAATATATATTGATTGGAAATGAAGAGGTGGCTTTTTGATAAAATGTTGGTCAAAAGTATACACCAGATCGCACCAAATGAGTTCGAAAATTGAAAAAAATTCTACTTCTGAGGGGGGCACTTCCCCCCTCAGACTCCCCCCTGTTCGACCTTTCAAATCATCTATACTTCAATAAAAAAGATATCAGTATAATATGCTCAACTTCTTTCGTGCATTGATAAAAAAATAATATATTTATTGGAAATGAAGAGGTGGCTTTTTGATAAAATGTTGATCAAAAGTATACACCAGATCGCACCAAATGAGTTCGGAAATTGAACATTTTTCTACTTCAGAGGGGGGCACATCCCCCCTCAGACACCCCCCTGTCCGAGCATAGCTCGGAGGGCGGTGCTGTGCACCGCTTGGATGGTACCGGCAATTTTTTTGGGCCTCCCCCTAAAATTTTCCTGGATCCGCCTGAATTTTTGGGCTACAAAATGAGCCCAATCTGTAAAAAGTGTATTATTTGGGTTACAAAAGGCGGGCAATAGTTTTACGAGCGTAGCGAGTAAAAAAATATTTTGAGGTTAAAAAAGTCTCACTCTGAACATTACTCTGAACTTGACAGCCCTGCCGTATTTGAGTCTGATAATTTTCATCCCCCCCACTCAAAAAAAGTAGTTACGCCCCTGCGTTGGACCACACGTGCCCGACTCGTGCTCGTGCCTGACTCATGCCCGACTCGTGCTTGACGCGTGCCTGATTTAGGTTTGATAAAAGGTAAAACAAAGCAAGACTGCAAAAATGGGGAACCTTCAAAACATCAAAATAACACCATTTTAACACTTTACACACGGCAGGCCATTGTTTGCAGACAACATTTCAAAATGTTACAAAATGTTTAAAAATTGAATTTCATTACCATATTTGGAATCATCATGAGAAATGCATTAAAATAAGTACACACATGCCTAACTATTGATTCAGTAATCTATGAGATAGACTTTGAAAGTTGGTTTTGAAAAAACCTGTTTTGTATGGTAAAATTATTAGCCGTGTGGAAAGTGTTATACATTTTCATATCAAATTATATACATTGACATATCTCTAGCATGTTCAAATTAATTTTATACAGTCAGCTGCCAACGTTGAGTGAGTCTATTGTTGACGACGCGATTTTGTTTTCCCTGGTAAAGAGGATGTCAATCACGTGCAATTCATATGGCAAATGTCAGCCTTATACAATGCCAACAAAATATACATTTAAATCAAGTTTAACGTCATGTGACTGAGTGGATCTTCACGAAGGGGGAATAATAAAATATTACTCAATTATTTGATATGCTAAAGTCATGTTCGCAGGCACATTTCTGCTTTGAAATGCTATTTTAGCCGTACATGTTTTCTGTTCATTCTGGAAAAGAGGCTTACCAAAGTCCGTGTTCTTGACCCACTTATAGAAGAAAATAAACAGTATAGCCTTGTATTGTAAGGATCAACGGTATATCCTCCTACTATCAAAAAATGGGAGATGTGCAGTGACTCTATCGCACCAAGAATATTACTTGCAATATTATATATATCAGCTTTATTGACCCAGTCTCGTCGGTAATAGTCTACGGTGCATACAATGTACTTGTTTGTCTAGACGCGCCTCTTTTGAAATGCTAATTAAGTGGCGTGACTGTTATACCAACGCTGTGAGACGTACACAGTTGGAAATGGGGGACGCCGTGTGTTTGTGCACGCAGAGACACATACGTAGACTGCGCGTGCAAGAGTGGAAGCAGAGTAGGGGGGGGTCTGGTAATGTGAAAATTGTACAAACTCCGTGTTCTTGACTCACTTACGGTCATTTTAGAACAAAAACATGGGTTTTCATAATGTTCATATTATTAAGTGCCTGCTACACTACTTTTTATCAATCTGCAATGAAAATTTATTGGTAAATAAGTGCTTCGTAAAGTACATAATTTCGGAGTTTTTTCAGTTATAAAATACTTTCTGATGCTAAATTATTTTTATAAATTTAAATTTAGATGTTATTAAAATAGACCCTCTCCTTCAAAATGATACCAAACACGGCCTAATTGGATAACGAAATATGGTAAAAATCGAAAAAACAAAACACCTATTTTTAATAAAAATGTGGCAAAGTGGGTGTGAGCTCATGTGTGCGGGCAAACAAAACAAGCCCCTTTTTGCGTGCTTGACTACTGACTGTATATAAATAACAACATCTGCTATAAATCCATTGAACCCAATCGGCGGGTCATTATATCTTTAGAAATATAATCGCTATTGAGAAGTTATGTAAGAGACTTGATGGACCAGCTTCCAAGTCTAGTACCTTCATGGTGTAATTAACAACCACATAACTAAAATCAATGCACAAATTACACTTGTACAAAAGCACCCCAACACAACTTGACTTGTTTGCTACATAGTTGCAGCCAGGCCTGGAAATAACACCCGCCCACCTGCCCATAGCAGGTAACCTTTGTGTCAGGCAGGGGAAGATGCAAAGATACCCTCCCAACTGGTGGGTGAAGTTTTTCAAACTTACAGGGAGTTATACCATAGAAGTAAGTTACTTCCATGGTTATACTGGCTGGTGGAATTTCTGTCAGGCAGGTATATATGGTTGAAACAAATATGAAGTCGCAGCCCTGGTTGCAACATTTTGCATTCATAGAGGATTAGAACCGGGGGGGGGGGGCACTCAATTTATTTTTGGGTAGGGGTGTGCTATCCAGAGTCTCAAAACGGGGGCTTCGGAGCGGATTTTTGACGAAAAATGGGGTCTTAACAACTGATTTTCTCCAAAAAGTAGGCTCTTAAGAACTGGTTTCCCCCCAATATAGTTTAGTAAGAATGCCAATTTTTTGAAAAATTGGGGTTTTAGAACGCACATTTTCAAATATTTGGGGCTTCGGAACGCACATTTTCACGATTTTTGAATTTTCAATGAGATGGGGGTCTTAAGAGCGATGCAGGCTCAAAAGAGGGTGAAAAAGGGGGGTCTTCAGGGTGGCATATACCTATACCCCTTTCCAATGTCAGTGCCCCCTCCCCTTCCCCCACGGGAATATTACATACCTTGTTTCTTTAAGTCGTCTACACCACCAAACTTGCTCTTGAACAGTGTTGCTATTCCTTTACCCATACGAACATCTTGACTGATGCAATGAGCCAGACTATGATGAGGTGGACATTTGAATAAGTCACCTTTTATCTTTTTCAGTTGAAACCCCTGCCAGTACATCAAAATTAAACAATGATTACAAAATAGTATTGATTAATTTTCAATGAAACTTAAGAATAAAATCTTCTTTGTGTCAGACATTGAGGTCAAAAAAGGTATATCCCCCCCCCCCCCCCACCCCCACTCCGACCAATTTGGACCACTTAGTAATGCACAAACCCTCAGCTTAATTTGACAAATGTGATTAAATTTTCCCCACTTTTTTATATTTCCTCACAATTTAGCACCAATGATGCAGAATCGTTATTTTAAGAAAAATACAAATTTGACCTATATAGAGCAATTGATCCCACTGACAAGGCTCAGCATTATAAATTTAAGATAAATTAAATGAGTTATCCAGCGGATAACACAGCAGTTTTATCAATTTTTAGTTCTCTACATTTATTTCAGTTGCATGTTCCCTATCAAAGAATATCATATTTTAAACAACTCTTCAAATATGGGGGATGAAAATAAATTTTCAGGAGTAGGCTGAAAAATATCCCTGCAGCCTCTTTAGTTCTGCTGAATCCATTTACTCAAATTATGAGCTTTATCAGTGCACACGAACAAGGGGGTATTTTTTGTTGAGCTCATGAACAAGAATGCGAGAATGTTTTTATTTGTTTCTGCGTGTCAAAATAGGCAATTTTTCAAAATCTCGGATATCCGTCGGATAATCGACAAGGACAAACTGGAAACCGCTATTTCGAACGCTACTCCCAAATAATACTTTTATAGCCCCAGTGGCGTAGCTATGATTTTTTTCAGGGGGGGGGCAAGATTTCTAAAATTTTCGTAAAAGGTTGCCCCAATTTTTTTTCAAGTCACTTACCTCGTGAATTTCACGTAAGTGTGGGGGGGGGGGTTAAGGTCAAAAAATTTCGCACAGTCCAAAAAAAATTGCACAGTAAATGTACTATATGTACAATTTTGCCTTCTTTTTGGCTAATAACCTCAGTCTTTTTTCTCATTTTTTCCCTATTTACTTTTTTTCTCACCCCTTTTTTTATTTTTAGGGGGGTGGGGGCCCAAATTGAGTTTTTTCGTCAGGGGGGGCATTTGCCCCCCCCCCTGCCCCCCTGAGCTACGCCATTGTATAGCCCTCATTTGTCACTGATGGTTGAAAAATATTCACACACTCATAGTAGTTACGGACCAATAAGAAAGCAGGAATATAAAATGTGTGGAGCGCATTGAAAGTGTATTGTCGTGTATGAATTATGTCATGTTTCTTGAAAAAAATAGAAAGTCAATACACTTGCATGAATGTTGATATGCTCACAATAGCACTCCCCCTACAGGGTCGTGCCATTATTCCCACATCAACATCAGCGTGGGTGCATGGATTTGTCCAATTTATCTTGAAACAACATAGATACGCATTTACTGACCTATAATTAAAATTATGCTAGATTTGATTTTGAGAGTCTAATACAAATTTTCAATCCCATACCAACTTCAAATTCCAGGCATTTTCTACATGATATGTACCAACCTCTTTTCCTTCATTTCTTGCAGACGATTTTCCTGGAGCAAATGTTCCCGTGTCTATCTTTGTCTCTGATTTACTAGTTGTGCCGGTCTTAAGCTTCTTGGCAGGGGAAGCATTATTAGATGTCCCAGAATCTGGATGTTTGACCAAAAACCTATCCATCCTATATCGATAAAATGATAAAATAATTACTTCAAATGCATTGTCCAATGACATAGGTAGGTTTTTTATGTTGGAGGGGCAAGAAATGAAAGTGAACCAACAAGTCTTTACTGACTAATCGATGCGTGCGAAGCGCAAACATTTCCGCTTTTATACTTATGTTGCCATGACCGAGGCACATTTTGGCTCTACCGAGCACATGCGTGAATCGAGAACAAAATTCCTATCTTTGTACTAATTTGACAGTCTTAATTTCAGGATTCTATGATTTCATTTGTTAAATGATCCGACAGTGCCAATCTCAACCGACGGACTCAAATATTGTTGGGGCGATCGCCCCCTTGCCCCCACCCCCTCTTGCTGGCTAGGCAACTGCCACATTGAGATATCTTAATTAACCCTAACCATCCTCAATGCCGCAAATGTGTACGGTAAAGCCTGTCTGTGCCAGCTGGCGTGGCACTTTTTCGATGAAATAATGGCCCCAGGCTACATAGTCGGGCCAATACACTGGCCCGAGTATGGTTGGCTTCCGTGGCGCACTGGTAGAGCGTTCGTCTGACAACCGAGAGGTTGTGGGTTCGAGCCCCGGTGGCGGCGCCACTCTTTTTGTCCGCGTTTTTGTCGTTGAAAAAAAAAAATCTTTAAAATGTGACTTAGGAGGTTAGGGTTAATAATAGATTTATTAATACTAATGTAGCGGGTAGGTAGTGCTGGTGCTATATCAATCATATATCGCATAGCTCAGTCCGCGTAGCTAGGTTATTCATATTGGTGGGGGCAAGAAATGAAAATGAACCGAAAAGATTTTTGTGAGTCCAGAAATGCGCGCATAACAGCGCGGGTTTTTGCACGATTGAGGCTGAGCTACATTTTGGCTCTATACAAGCTTGTACCAAAGGATATTGCATATAGCGCGCGCAAAATTTTCATCAGTGTGCTTTTGACCATCATAATGCCATGATTCCTTTGGTCAAATGAACCGACAGTGCCAATCTCAACCGACACGACGTCAATATTGGGGCGGGGGGGGGGGGGGGGGGGGGGTCGTCCCCTTTGCCCCCCTCCGGCTATGCCACTGGCATAGCTGAGTAATACGCTATATAGAGATACGTACAAATCATACGTAACAGGGGGAGGGGGTAAACATATACCATACTATTCGTAACTTAAAATGGCAATCTTGAGAGGCGGGCATTTTTTTTATCAAGCCATGATATTTTCACCATTTATTGCGTACGTAACCCGAGGGGGGGGGGGGATAAAAAGTTATGTACGCTCTGTACATAAAATTATCTCCATTTTCACATACGTCGTATGTAAAAATGGAGATAATTTTGGACAACCCCTAAAAATCAGGATCGATAGCCAACAATTCTATCACTATTAGTTAGCATCACTTATCATATACCCACCACCCACCGTTTTTTACATTTTCAGTGAAGCTTTAAACGGGCTTTTATTACTGTTCCTAAACTGAAACATATCAAGCGATATAATCAGATATGCCGATGAGGGATGATCACAGCTACTTTACCACACTCATGAGTGACATCATCATGTCTTCCGAATTCGGTAACTTTTGTTGATGTGAAAAACTATGAGATAAAAACACAGCTCGGTGCTGTATAATCATAACCAAGTTTGGGTAATTTCCATTCTTACTGTTTACTAGTTGACAGTAGTGATCAATGTTGACGGTGAATAAATCCTGTGTGATCCTGATACTTAGTTATCCAACTGATTGCGGATTGCGTGATCGAAGCTAATGCTGACATTCGCTGACATGTGGCATTGTTTACAAAAATAGCGCCATCTGTTGGTAATAAAACGTTATAAACACGAATGGGAAAACCCCGGCGTTGGATACAGAGGGTGAGGCGGCTAGGGTATAAATCTGAAAAAGGACAAATGGGCCCGATCAATTAATTGATTAATTTTATGAAATAACTTCAGCTGCACTTCTTCTTCATATTCGTCTCCGTAAAAACGATCAATTTTGCAACATTTTCCGATTTGTAAATAATTTGAAAATCATGGTTTTAGAGTTTTAGAATGAAAATAAACTGTCCTGCAGCAGAATAAACTGTCCTGCAGCAGAACAATCTATTTTCAACCTCTTTAAACCATGATTTTGAAGTAATTGGGAATAGTATCGCTCTGTACGGCCGGTAACTCAGAATATATTTATGATTTATGATCAGAAATGAAAAACTGCAACGGAAAATCTGCTTTCAAAGTGTATGCAATGAACCAACCGGAACGGTATAACAATGGATCGGGCAGCCATTATGGAGGTATAGGCTAGTCACGTATTCGGATTGACAATTAAATTTCCCGCTCCATGTACTCCGAACTGACCAAATCATATTGTTCCGTGGACGCCATCTTGGAGGCTCAGTTCAAATGAGGACATAGTGACGTAGCATTGCATACTCTCTTACAACAAATATTCCAAGTGGCAAAAAAAATACCATACCTGGAATCCTTGTGATCAGATGAACAATTTAAGATGAGTTGTTTTAAAAATCGGAGCAATTTTAAATTGTGACCCCATACGCAAAGGTCAACAACCTTTTTGTGTTTTACTGGATAAAAATTGGTTTAAGATTTATCATTTGGCTTCATGAAAAACTTTGCAATATCTATGGTAAAAAGATGATTTTTAAAGGCAGAATGTCAGAAATATATTAAAAGAAAAACTTATTTTAATTATGCAATAAAAATCGAAACCAGCCAAATGATAACAGTTCATTGACCGTCAATGCCTGTGTGAGGTACCCTGTTCTTCATGGACTGGCTATTGACTTTAATAACCTTCACACCTGTCATGCCGCATATCATTACCGTCTTCCTTTATGCAGGTCAACGAGTGAAAAACACCTGTTTAAATTTCGCGCGTTGTTGATGTGAGAGCCCTGGTATCCGGTTCTCCAGGGGCTGGCTCTTGACTTGTTTACGTAACTGTCACACCTGTCATGCCGCATATCATAATTACCAAGTCCTTTATGCAGGTCAAGGCACGAGTGAAAAACACCTGTTTAAATTTCGCGCGTTGTTGATGTGAGAGCTCTGGTATCCGGTTCTCCAGGGGCTGGCTCTTGACTTGTTTACGTAACTGTCACACCTGTCATGCCGCATATCATTACCAATTCCTTTATGCAGGGCAAGGCACGAGTGAAAAACACCTGTTTAAATTTCGCGGGTTGTTTGTTGATGTGAGCCCTGGTATCCTGTCAGGGGTATGCGACTCAACCAGGGATTCTATTAATTTTGGGATAGTACGTATAGCTAAACAGGTCCCGTTTGCATTGAAAAGGGCAACAGCGCCATTTTATGATGATCACCAGAATTAAAGGAATCATAGACTTGCATCAAGTCCGTAGGACACAAACAATGACGGTATGGTGTAAAGTAAGAGAATGAATTCAAATACCTAAAATAAATAATGAAACGTGAAGTATCATATATTTCAGGCTTGTAAAACCGTCCAGCACGTCCGTTTTATCATAACTTTCAAAACCGGACAATTTTGCAGACCTAAAGCAGACGACACAAACAGCGCCACCAACAATGTGACAATCTCCAAAGTTAAACAAAAGTAGCTTCAGATCGGCAAGTTGAGTCACTCTGCTGACTGATCAACTTGCCGATCTGAAGCTACCTTTAAGTTTATCGTTGGTGATTGTCATATTTTGGAGGCGCTGTTTTGTCGCCTGTGCTTTAGGTACTTAGGGCGTGTGCATAAATACTTTGGTGGTGGGAGGTGGGGGGAGGGGGCGGAGTTTGAAAAAATTGAGCCATGGAAATCCTTTTTTTTAACCCCCAATAGGGTGGTTTTTTTCTTGATCCCCCTTTTAAGAACCTTTTTTTGTTACCCCTCCCCCGCCCGTTCATGTTCTATAATCCATAACACAAAATCAATAACAATATTCTATATAATCCTATAGACACGGTCACAATCACTTTTATTATGGTAGATATAGTGGTGGTGGTGGGGGGGGGGGGGGGGGGGGTGGGGGGGGGGGGCACCTGGCTATAAATGAAATTACCCCGACTCAGATTCTTCTCAATTCCCCCGATGTACCAAAAATAGTAAAAGGTAGCCCCCAATTTTTTTGCAGTCACAAAAAAACCAGCACAGTCAAGAACTAATGGACAATTATGACAGTTTTCATCAGTTTTCTCTATAACATTTTCTTTTTTTACCAACCTGCACAGATTTGTCGACTACATGTATAAATTTGCCGACTATATTGTCTATTTGGATTATACCCCCTCCCCCGGGCCCTCCACAAACCCTCTAGCGACGGCCCAGCCCGACTGACAGTAAGTTTCCCCCGAATATTTCAATAGGGGGGGGGGGGGTGAATGGGGCACGCTACACTCTTAGAAAAAAAAGGGTGCTTCAGCATGTTCAGGGGTTCTTGGCTGTCCCGATCGTCAACCTGCTCGATAATTGCCTAACTCACTTTTCAGCGAAATTGGTTTTTTTGCATAAAATCATGACTTCATTACATTATGCACATGCTGTAATAATATCTAAGTCATTGACAAATCAAAAGTGTATAAATGCACAATTGCAATTCTGCCTAAGTCAGCATTGTGAGTATAGGCAGATTGTAATAATTATGTAAAATGTTTAAAATGGGTCATATCAACTCGTATTAGGCCAATAACAAGCCACATTTCACTTACAGGTATAGGCCTATCCCCAACCTAATTATCCAACAGGTACTGCTCCTGTCGGAATTCATATTCATGGTGCAATTCAACATATATATTATCGTCAGCCTGCTTCGATAACTGCCTAACTCACTTTTCCTTTTTTTGTTTTCTCAAAACTAGAAAAAATGAGTTAGGCAATTATCGAAGCAGGCTGACGATATCGGAACCCTTTATAGCAAAAATAAATAGTTCCAAAAGAACCATTTAGGTTCAAAATGGGCAAAAATGGGCAATAACGGGTCTTTAGAACATGTTTAAAGGTTCTCTAACAGAACCTTTTTGTGTCCTTTTAAATCAAAGAACCTTTAAACCCGTAGGATTCCATATACGGGACAGCCAAGAACCCCTGAAGTACCCTTTTTTCTAACAGTGTAGGGACAGTATTCAGTGGCGTATTCGGGGGGGGGGGGGGGGGGGGGGGGGGATGTGGGGGCAGCAGGACATGGCTCCCCCGATAAAAGAGTTAACAAAAGAGGAGGAAGAGGAGAGAAGAAGGAGGAAGATGGGAAGAGGGGGTGGGGGTAAGGGGAGGAGGAGGAAGGGTAGGGCATAGGCGGCTCAAATGAGGGGGAGGGGGAGGGGGGTTACGGAGTCACGCCCCAATATTTTGAAAGGGGGACGTTAAAAACGTTCTACTACACCTTTTCAATGTTAAAAATGCCAAGCTTTGCGCGCTTTGCGCGTATTAAAGTTTCAATGTTTCATTATTCAAGCTTAACAAGATGGCTTAAGGAATGTTTTTCGGGACCATTTTAGTTTAAACACTTAAAAAAATTGCTCATTTCTGTGGACCCCACCCACTTGGTGTGGATGTTGTTTAAGTTAGAAATTGAATGTGCACACTTTGTGTTTGGATTTGACTCATGTTACCTATTAATAATTGTTTTTAGTTAACAGGCACTAGTGAGATAATTCCACAATTACTACTTCAGATCGCTGAATGTTAGCCTTAAAAATGCCTAAAATCCATGAGTTTCCATGGACCTAACCCGCTGGTCGCTCTAGCTCCACTCGCTTCGCTCGCTCCCCTTAATATAAAAGGATACACAATTTGGCCCCCCATCAAAACAGTCCTGGATACCCCCTTGGGTAAGATATACACAAACTAAGATATCATCACAATTGTAAAGTATAACAAATCTGTGTAGGTCTTCTTATATAGTTGGCTTCTGATTAATCCCTTCACAGATCATTTGATGGAACCCCTCTAAATTGCCATCTTGCTCCCACCGCCATTAGAAATGGCTATCAAATTTCAACTGAATATTCAACAATTTAAGCTGATTTGAGTTTTACATTCATTGATCCATGTTTATTTTTCAATTTGTATTGTTCCATAAATATTAGTATTGGTATTAAAATCTAATAGTAGTCCGTGGTTTCCTCTCTCAATTTAACTACTCTTTCAAAATGCTGCCATGTCAAAAGCAGTGACGTAACTAGTTTTTTTCATATTGGGGAGGGGGGAGGGGGAAAGAAATGAAAGTGAACCGACAGGATTATTGTGACAGAAATGGGCGCGTAGCGTGCGAAAATGTGCAACTTTTGGGGACACATGCGGGCAATCTTTTTCCATCTGTGTACTTTTGACCATCATAATTCTATATATGAATATGATTCCTCTTGTCAAGCCGACAGTGGCGATCGCCCCCCTCTGGCTACGCCACTTTTTTGATCCCCCAACAAAGACCTCCCCCCCCCCCCCACCCTCATTTTTTCCGACCCCCACCGGAAAGTATTTATGAACACTCCCTTAAAGGTGTATTATGTGATCTTTTCCAGGGGACGCCCTCAATCCTCGAAAAACAAATTGGAAGCAGATTTCCTTGCAGATTTACTTTTCTGATCATAAATCATAAACAATTATATCAAGTTACAGAGCGATACGATTCCTAATAACCTCAAAATCATAGTTTTAGAGTGAATTTAGAGTAAAATTTGTAAAAATAGATTGTACCGCTCGGTACAATCTATTTGAGCGGTACAATCTATTTTCAAACCATGATTTTGAAGTAATTAGGAATCGTATCGATCTGTAAACTTAGATCTTTATGATTTACTAGCGGCGTACCCTCGCTACGCTCGGGTCCCCGCTAGATGGTTCACATTAACTACCTCTGGAAAATCTGCTTTCATAGTAAAAATCAATGATAGAGGGTGCTACTTGAAAAGATCACATAATATCAGGGCATAATATGCCTTTAATTGAAGTTGGAAATTGTTGGGAAAATTCCCAACAAATTATGGGTTTTGAAAGTTATGTGCTGGACGGTTTTTACAAGATTCAGAGATGGGCCTCTTTTGATTTTGTATTATTAAACTGATAAAATGTTGTTACTGACAAAACACATTAGTAAATGATAATCTTCAATGGTAGATAATTGTGCAAGTCCCCATATGTCATTATTACATAACATTGACAATTTATTTGATTTGATAAATCATGACAAATGGCAAACATTTTTGATGCGCATCCCATTCCTATTACTACCGCACTGTAGGCCTACAGTACAATCTTTTTTTTGTCCATGCTAGTCAGAGACAATTGTGGCTTTTTAAAAACTTTTTTACTTGTTCAAAGGAATTGTTTTAACATTCCCGAAACACCGGTCCCCCATTTTATTTAATGTTGTTTCTTTTGCCTTTTACCATCCCTGTTGTCATTGCACACTTTTTTTTAGTTATTTCCGCATTTTATATTGTTAGTGTGTAGTGCTGTGCTGTTGAATCCATTAGGATCAATCATGGTGCCCCTTGTTGGTACGGTTGGTGTAGTGCTGGTGAATCCATCCGTGGTGCCCCTTGTTGGTAGGGTTGGTGTAGTGCTGGTGAATCCATCCTTGGTGCCCCTTGTTGGTAGGGTTGGTGTAGTGCTGGTGAATCCATCTGAGGTGCCCCTTCTTGGTAAGGTTGGTGTAGTGCTGGTGAAGCCTTCCTTGGTGCTCCTTGTTGGTAGGGTTGGTGTAGTGCTGGTGAATCCATCCTTGGTGCTCCTTGTTGGTACGGTTGGTGTAGTATTGGTGAATCCATCTGAGGTGCCCCTTCTTGGTAAGGTTGGTGTAGTGCTGGTGAAGCCTTCCTTGGTGCTCCTTGTTGGTAGGGTTGGTGTAGTGCTGGTGAATCCATCCTTGGTGCTCCTTGTTGGTAAGGTTGGTGTAGTATTGGTGAATCCATCTGAGGTGCCCCTTCTTGGTAAGGTTGGTGTAGTGCTGGTGAAGCCTTCCTTGGTGCTCCTTGTTGGTAGGGTTGGTGTAGTGCTGGTGAATCCATCCTTGGTGCTCCTTGTTGGTAAGGTTGGTGTAGTATTGGTGAATCCATCTGAGGTGCCCCTTCTTGGTAAGGTTGGTGTAGTGCTGGTGAAGCCTTCCTTGGTGCTCCTTGTTGGTAGGGTTGGTGTAGTGCTGGTGAATCCATCTTTGGTGCCCCTTCTTGGTAAGGTTGGTGTAGTATTGGTGAAGCCTTCCTTGGTGCTCCTTGTTGGTAGGGTTGGTGTAGTGCTGGTGAATCCATCTTTGGTGCCCCTTGTTGGTACGGTTGGTGTAGTATTGGTGAAGCCTTCCTTGGTGCTCCTTGTTGGTAGGGTTGGTGTAGTGCTGGTGAATCCATCTGAGGTGCCCCTTCTTGGTACGGTTGGTGTAGTATTGGTGAAGCCTTCCTTGGTGCTCCTTGTTGGTAGGGTTGGTGTAGTGCTGGTGAATCCATCTTTGGTGCCCCTTGTTGGTAAGGTTGGTGTAGTATTGGTGAAGCCTTCCTTGGTGCTCCTTGTTGGTAGGGTTGGTGTAGTGCTGGTGAATCCATCTTTGGTGCCCCTTGTTGGTAAGGTTGGTGTAGTATTGGTGAAGCCTTCCTTGGTGCTCCTTGTTGGTACGGTTGGTGTAGTGCTGGTGAATCCATCTTTGGTGCCCCTTGTTGGTAAGGTTGGTGTAGTGCTGGTGAAGCCTTCCTTGGTGCTCCTTGTTGGTAGGGTTGGTGTAGTGCTGGTGAATCCATTTGGACCCATCCTTGGTGCCCCTTGTTGGTACGGTTGGTGTAGTATTGGTGAAGCCTTCCTTGGTGCTCCTTGTTGGTAGGGTTGGTGTAGTGCTGGTGAATCCATCTTTGGTGCCCCTTGTTGGTAAGGTTGGTGTAGTATTGGTGAAGCCTTCCTTGGTGCTCCTTGTTGGTAGGGTTGGTGTAGTGCTGGTGAATCCATTTGGACCCATCCTTGGTGCCCCTTGTTGGTACGGTTGGTGTAGTATTGGTGAAGCCTTCCTTGGTGCTCCTTATTGGTAGGGTTGGTGTAGTGCTGGTGAATCCATCTTTGGTGCCCCTTGTTGGCAAGGTTGGTGTAGTATTGGTGAAGCCTTCCTTGGTGCTCCTTGTTGGTAGGGTTGGTGTAGTGCTGGTGAATCCATCTTTGGTGCCCCTTGTTGGTAAGGTTGGTGTAGTATTGGTGAAGCCTTCCTTGGTGCTCCTTGTTGGTAGGGTTGGTGTAGTGCTGGTGAATCCATCTTTGGTGCCCCTTGTTGGTAAGGTTGGTGTAGTATTGGTGAAGCCTTCCTTGGTGCTCCTTGTTGGTAGGGTTGGTGTAGTGCTGGTGAATCCATCTTTGGTGCCCCTTCTTGGTAAGGTTGGTGTAGTATTGGTGAAGCCTTCCTTGGTGCTCCTTGTTGGTAGGGTTGGTGTAGTGTTGGTGAATCCATCTTTGGTGCCCCTTCTTGGTAAGGTTGGTGTAGTATTGGTGAAGCCTTCCTTGGTGCTCCTTGTTGGTACGGTTGGTGTAGTGCTGGTGAATCCATCCTTGGTGCCCCTTCTTGGTAAGGTTGGTGTAGTATTGGTGAAGCCTTCCTTGGTGCTCCTTATTGGTAGGGTTGGTGTAGTGCTGGTGAATCCATTTGGACCCATCCTTGGTGCCCCTTGTTGGTACGGTTGGTGTAGTATTGGTGAAGCCTTCCTTGGTGCTCCTTGTTGGTAGGGTTGGTGTAGTGCTGGTGAATCCATCTTTGGTGCCCCTTGTTGGTAAGGTTGGTGTAGTGCTGGTGAAGCCTTCCTTGGTGCTCCTTGTTGGTAGGGTTGGTGTAGTGCTGGTGAATCCATCCTTGGTGCTCCTTATTGGTAAGGTTGGTGTAGTATTGGTGAAGCCTTCCTTGGTGCTCCTTGTTGGTAGGGTTGGTGTAGTGCTGGTGAATCCATTTGGACCCATCCTTGGTGCCCCTTGTTGGTACGGTTGGTGTAGTATTGGTGAAGCCTTCCTTGGTGCTCCTTGTTGGTAGGGTTGGTGTAGTGCTGGTGAATCCATCTTTGGTGCCCCTTGTTGGTACGGTTGGTGTAGTATTGGTGAAGCCTTCCTTGGTGCTCCTTATTGGTAGGGTTGGTGTAGTGCTGGTGAATCCATTTGGACCCATCCTTGGTGCCCCTTGTTGGTACGGTTGGTGTAGTATTGGTGAAGCCTTCCTTGGTGCTCCTTGTTGGTAGGGTTGGTGTAGTGCTGGTGAATCCATCTTTGGTGCCCCTTGTTGGCAAGGTTGGTGTAGTATTGGTGAAGCCTTCCTTGGTGCTCCTTGTTGGTAGGGTTGGTGTAGTGCTGGTGAATCCATCTTTGGTGCCCCTTGTTGGTAAGGTTGGTGTAGTATTGGTGAAGCCTTCCTTGGTGCTCCTTGTTGGTAGGGTTGGTGTAGTATTGGTGAAGCCTTCCTTGGTGCTCCTTGTTGGTAGGGTTGGTGTAGTGCTGGTGAATCCATCTTTGGTGCCCCTTGTTGGCAAGGTTGGTGTAGTATTGGTGAAGCCTTCCTTGGTGCTCCTTGTTGGTAGGGTTGGTGTAGTGCTGGTGAATCCATCTTTGGTGCCCCTTGTTGGTAAGGTTGGTGTAGTATTGGTGAAGCCTTCCTTGGTGCTCCTTGTTGGTAGGGTTGGTGTAGTGCTGGTGAATCCATCTTTGGTGCCCCTTGTTGGTAAGGTTGGTGTAGTATTGGTGAAGCCTTCCTTGGTGCTCCTTGTTGGTAGGGTTGGTGTAGTGCTGGTGAATCCATCTTTGGTGCCCCTTGTTGGTAAGGTTGGTGTAGTATTGGTGAAGCCTTCCTTGGTGCTCCTTGTTGGTAGGGTTGGTGTAGTGCTGGTGAATCCATCTTTGGTGCCCCTTGTTGGTAAGGTTGGTGTAGTATTGGTGAAGCCTTCCTTGGTGCTCCTTGTTGGTAGGGTTGGTGTAGTGCTGGTGAATCCATCTTTGGTGCCCCTTCTTGGTAAGGTTGGTGTAGTATTGGTGAAGCCTTCCTTGGTGCTCCTTGTTGGTAGGGTTGGTGTAGTGTTGGTGAATCCATCTTTGGTGCCCCTTCTTGGTAAGGTTGGTGTAGTATTGGTGAAGCCTTCCTTGGTGCTCCTTGTTGGTACGGTTGGTGTAGTGCTGGTGAATCCATTTGGACCCATCCTTGGTGCCCCTTGTTGGTACGGTTGGTGTAGTATTGGTGAAGCCTTCCTTGGTGCTCCTTGTTGGTAGGGTTGGTGTAGTGCTGGTGAATCCATCTTTGGTGCCCCTTGTTGGTAAGGTTGGTGTAGTATTGGTGAAGCCTTCCTTGGTGCTCCTTGTTGGTAGGGTTGGTGTAGTGCTGGTGAATCCATTTGGACCCATCCTTGGTGCCCCTTGTTGGTACGGTTGGTGTAGTATTGGTGAAGCCTTCCTTGGTGCTCCTTGTTGGTAGGGTTGGTGTAGTGCTGGTGAATCCATCTTTGGTGCCCCTTGTTGGCAAGGTTGGTGTAGTATTGGTGAAGCCTTCCTTGGTGCTCCTTGTTGGTAGGGTTGGTGTAGTGCTGGTGAATCCATCTTTGGTGCCCCTTGTTGGTAAGGTTGGTGTAGTATTGGTGAAGCCTTCCTTGGTGCTCCTTGTTGGTAAGGTTGGTGTAGTATTGGTGAATCCATCTGAGGTGCCCCTTGTTGGTAAGGTTGGTGTAGTATTGGTGAAGCCTTCCTTGGTGCTCCTTGTTGGTAGGGTTGGTGTAGTGCTGGTGAATCCATCTGAGGTGCCCCTTGTTGGTAAGGTTGGTGTAGTATTGGTGAAGCCTTCCTTGGTGCTCCTTGTTGGTAGGGTTGGTGTAGTGCTGGTGAATCCATTTGGACCCATCCTTGGTGCCCCTTGTTGGTACGGTTGGTGTAGTATTGGTGAAGCCTTCCTTGGTGCTCCTTGTTGGTAGGGTTGGTGAAGTGCTGGTGAATCCATCTTTGGTGCCCCTTGTTGGTACGGTTGGTGTAGTATTGGTGAAGCCTTCCTTGGTGCTCCTTGTTGGTAGGGTTGGTGTAGTATTGGTGAAGCCTTCCTTGGTGCTCCTTGTTGGTAGGGTTGGTGTAGTGCTGGTGAATCCATCTTTGGTGCCCCTTGTTGGTAAGGTTGGTGTAGTATTGGTGAAGCCTTCCTTGGTGCTCCTTGTTGGTAGGGTTGGTGTAGTGCTGGTGAATCCATTTGGACCCATCCTTGGTGCCCCTTGTTGGTACGGTTGGTGTAGTATTGGTGAAGCCTTCCTTGGTGCTCCTTGTTGGTAGGGTTGGTGTAGTGCTGGTGAATCCATCTTTGGTGCCCCTTCTTGGTAAGGTTGGTGTAGTATTGGTGAAGCCTTCCTTGGTGCTCCTTGTTGGTAGGGTTGGTGTAGTGCTGGTGAATCCATCTTTGGTGCCCCTTGTTGGTAAGGTTGGTGTAGTATTGGTGAAGCCTTCCTTGGTGCTCCTTGTTGGTAGGGTTGGTGTAGTGCTGGTGAATCCATTTGGACCCATTCTTGGTGCCCCTTGTTGGTACGGTTGGTGTAGTATTGGTGAATCCATCTGAGGTGCCCCTTGTTGGTAAGGTTGGTGTAGTATTGGTGAATCCATCTGAGGTGCCCCTTCTTGGTAAGGTTGGTGTAGTATTGGTGAATCCATCTTTGGTGCCCCTTGTTGGTAAGGTTGGTGTAGTATTGGTGAAGCCTTCCTTGGTGCTCCTTATTGGTAGGGTTGGTGTAGTGCTGGTGAATCCATTTGGACCCATCTTTGGTGCCCCTTGTTGGTACGGTTGGTGTAGTATTGGTGAATCCATCCTTGGTGCCCCTTGTTGGTAAGGTTGGTGTAGTGCTGGTGAATCCATCTGAGGTGCCCCTTGTTGGTAAGGTTGGTGTAGTGCTGGTGAAGCCTTCCTTGGTGCTCCTTGTTGGTAGGGTTGGTGTAGTGCTGGTGAATCCATCCTTGGTGCTCCTTGTTGGTAGGGTTGGTGTAGTGCTGGTGAATCCATCCTTGGTGCTCCTTGTTGGTAAGGTTGGTGTAGTGCTGGTGAATCCATCATTGGTGCTCCTTGTTGGTAGGGTTGGTGTAGTGCTGGTGAATCCATCTGAGGTGCCCCTTCTTGGTAAGGTTGGTGTAGTATTGGTGAAGCCTTCCTTGGTGCTCCTTGTTGGTAGGGTTGGTGTAGTGCTGGTGAATCCATCTTTGGTGCCCCTTGTTGGCAAGGTTGGTGTAGTATTGGTGAAGCCTTCCTTGGTGCTCCTTGTTGGTACGGTTGGTGTAGTGCTGGTGAATCCATCTTTGGTGCCCCTTGTTGGCAAGGTTGGTGTAGTATTGGTGAATCCATCCTTGGTGCCCCTTGTTGGTACGGTTGGTGTAGTGCTGGTGAATCCATCCTTGGTGCCCCTTGTTGGTACGGTTGGTGTAGTATTGGTGAATCCATCCGTGGTGCCCCTTCTTGGTAAGGTTGGTGTAGTGCTGGTGAAGCCTTCCTTGGTGCTTCTTGTTGGTACGGTTGGTGTAGTGCTGGTGAATCCATCCTTGGTGCCCCTTGTTGGTACGGTTGGTGTTGGTGCCCTTTGCTCGTACAGTTGGTGTAGTGCTGGCGAATCCATTTGGATCCACCATTGGTGCACCTTGTTGGTATAGTTGGTGTAGTGCTGGTGAATCCATTTAGATCCACCATTGGTGCCCCTTGCTGGTACCGTTGGTGTAGTGCTGGTGAATCCATCCTTCCTTGGTGCCCCTTGTTGGTACGGATGGTGTTGGTGCTCCTTGTTGGTAGGGTTGGTGTAGTATTGGTGAATCCATCTGAGGTGCCCCTTGTTGGTAGGGTTGGTGTAGTATTGGTGAAGCCTTCCTTGGTGCTCCTTGTTGGTAGGGTTGGTGTAGTGCTGGTGAATCCATCTTTGGTGCTCCTTGTTGGCAAGGTTGGTGTAGTATTGGTGAATCCATCTGAGGTGCCCCTTGTTGGTAAGGTTGGTGTAGTATTGGTGAAGCCTTCCTTGGTGCTCCTTGTTGGTAGGGTTGGTGTAGTGCTGGTGAATCCATCTTTGGTGCCCCTTCTTGGTAAGGTTGGTGTAGTGCTGGTGAAGCCTTCCTTGGTGCTCCTTGTTGGTAGGGTTGGTGTAGTGCTGGTGAATCCATCTTTGGTGCCCCTTGTTGGTAAGGTTGGTGTAGTATTGGTGAAGCCTTCCTTGGTGCTCCTTGTTGGTAGGGTTGGTGTAGTGCTGTTGAAGACTTCTTTGGTGCCCCTTGTTGGTAGGGTTGGTGTAGTGCTGGTGAATCCATCCTTGGTGCTCCTTATTGGTAGGGTTGGTGTAGTATTGGTGAATCCATCTGAGGTGCCCCTTGTTGGTAAGGTTGGTGTAGTATTGGTGAAGCCTTCCTTGGTGCTCCTTGTTGGTAGGGTTGGTGTAGTGCTGGTGAATCCATCTTTGGTGCCCCTTGTTGGTAAGGTTGGTGTAGTATTGGTGAAGCCTTCCTTGGTGCTCCTTGTTGGTAGGGTTGGTGTAGTGCTGGTGAATCCATCCTTGGTGCCCCTTGTTGGTACGGTTGGTGTAGTATTGGTGAAGCCTTCCTTGGTGCTCCTTGTTGGTAGGGTTGGTGTAGTGCTGGTGAATCCATCCTTGGTGCCCCTTGTTGGAAGGGTTGGTGTAGTGCTGGTGAATCCATCCTTGGTGCTCCTTGTTGGTAAGGTTGGTGTAGTGCTGGTGAATCCATCATTGGTGCTCCTTGTTGGTAGGGTTGGTGTAGTGCTGGTGAATCCATCTGAGGTGCCCCTTCTTGGTAAGGTTGGTGTAGTATTGGTGAAGCCTTCCTTGGTGCTCCTTGTTGGTAGGGTTGGTGTAGTGCTGGTGAATCCATCTTTGGTGCCCCTTGTTGGCAAGGTTGGTGTAGTATTGGTGAAGCCTTCCTTGGTGCTCCTTGTTGGTACGGTTGGTGTAGTGCTGGTGAATCCATCTTTGGTGCCCCTTGTTGGCAAGGTTGGTGTAGTATTGGTGAATCCATCCTTGGTGCCCCTTGTTGGTACGGTTGGTGTAGTGCTGGTGAATCCATCCTTGGTGCCCCTTGTTGGTACGGTTGGTGTAGTATTGGTGAATCCATCCGTGGTGCCCCTTCTTGGTAAGGTTGGTGTAGTGCTGGTGAAGCCTTCCTTGGTGCTTCTTGTTGGTACGGTTGGTGTAGTGCTGGTGAATCCATCCTTGGTGCCCCTTGTTGGTACGGTTGGTGTTGGTGCCCTTTGCTCGTACAGTTGGTGTAGTGCTGGCGAATCCATTTGGATCCACCATTGGTGCACCTTGTTGGTATAGTTGGTGTAGTGCTGGTGAATCCATTTAGATCCACCATTGGTGCCCCTTGCTGGTACCGTTGGTGTAGTGCTGGTGAATCCATCCTTCCTTGGTGCCCCTTGTTGGTACGGATGGTGTTGGTGCTCCTTGTTGGTAGGGTTGGTGTAGTATTGGTGAATCCATCTGAGGTGCCCCTTGTTGGTAGGGTTGGTGTAGTATTGGTGAAGCCTTCCTTGGTGCTCCTTGTTGGTAGGGTTGGTGTAGTGCTGGTGAATCCATCTTTGGTGCTCCTTGTTGGCAAGGTTGGTGTAGTATTGGTGAATCCATCTGAGGTGCCCCTTGTTGGTAAGGTTGGTGTAGTATTGGTGAAGCCTTCCTTGGTGCTCCTTGTTGGTAGGGTTGGTGTAGTGCTGGTGAATCCATCTTTGGTGCCCCTTCTTGGTAAGGTTGGTGTAGTGCTGGTGAAGCCTTCCTTGGTGCTCCTTGTTGGTAGGGTTGGTGTAGTGCTGGTGAATCCATCTTTGGTGCCCCTTGTTGGTAAGGTTGGTGTAGTATTGGTGAAGCCTTCCTTGGTGCTCCTTGTTGGTAGGGTTGGTGTAGTGCTGTTGAAGACTTCTTTGGTGCCCCTTGTTGGTAGGGTTGGTGTAGTGCTGGTGAATCCATCCTTGGTGCTCCTTATTGGTAGGGTTGGTGTAGTATTGGTGAATCCATCTGAGGTGCCCCTTGTTGGTAAGGTTGGTGTAGTATTGGTGAAGCCTTCCTTGGTGCTCCTTGTTGGTAGGGTTGGTGTAGTGCTGGTGAATCCATCTTTGGTGCCCCTTGTTGGTAAGGTTGGTGTAGTATTGGTGAAGCCTTCCTTGGTGCTCCTTGTTGGTAGGGTTGGTGTAGTGCTGGTGAATCCATCCTTGGTGCCCCTTGTTGGTACGGTTGGTGTAGTATTGGTGAAGCCTTCCTTGGTGCTCCTTGTTGGTAGGGTTGGTGTAGTGCTGGTGAATCCATCCTTGGTGCCCCTTGTTGGTACGGTTGGTGTAGTATTGGTGAAGCCTTCCTTGGTGCTCCTTGTTGGTAGGGTTGGTGTAGTGCTGGTGAATCCATCTTTGGTGCCCCTTGTTGGTAAGGTTGGTGTAGTGCTGGTGAAGCCTTCCTTGGTGCTCCTTGTTGGTAGGGTTGGTGTAGTGCTGGTGAATCCATCCTTGGTGCCCCTTGTTGGTAAGGTTGGTGTAGTGCTGGTGAAGCCTTCCTTGGTGCTCCTTATTGGTATGGTTGGTGTAGTGCTGGTGAATCCATTTGGATCCATCCTTGATGCCCCTTGCTGGTACGGTTTGGTACCAATATCTCAAAATGGCCAAAGAGAGAGTTAAGGACTTCCTGGTTGTCAACCCTCGACATGACTTTAACAATTGAACATTTTAACGGTATGAATTTCGCTTTTATTTTGGTCTTGAGATGGACATGAATATTTTCACATGTTCATTTGTGTTTTAACCCTAACCCCGGTTTAGGATTTTTGACCGGGATCACAATTTTCGAGGAAAAAACACCAACTAAATCTCCGGGAACCTGCCGGGATTCGATCCGGGGACCCTCCGTTCTCAAGCCCCACCTTCCCACCACTAAGCCACGGCCCTCAGCTACACATTCGTGCAGTATACTCAGGGGGGGGGGGGGGGGGGGTTAGGGTTAATACAATCTAAAAGAACATTTATCACTTTTTTTTACAAAAAATAAATAAATAAAATGTGTGATAACTGTGTGCTATCTGAACGTGACAGATGAATGGGTCTTTAGTGATAACCGCACTGTGCGGGACAAAGGGTGTATCTGGCTGTGAAGAATACAAGTCTTAGCTGATAAGCTGTGAGTTTTTCAGTGCGTAAATCCATAGACGGGTAAAACATTGATTTTTACCGTCTATGGTAAATCACACACAAATCAATGATTTCCTATACCTAGTGCCACTTTTCTGTTGCATCCGCGGTCATTGAAATCGACATAACTTTAAAAGTATCCATTCGATTGTATTGAATGAGGTATCAAACTGCGGAGAAGAAATTTGCTCATTTAATGTATATCTCAGATTTTTGGTATCGATTATATATTTTGAATTAGTCAACCTCAAAGCACCTGAGCAGGGACTTTATGTGCTAGGTGTATAGGCTCGGTTGACTACGTCATCGAAAACCGACGGCGCATGCGTTTGGAGAGGGACTTTGGATTAGCATTTTTTAGCACTCAGGGGGGGGGGGGGGGGGGGGGGGGTTAGGGTTAATACAATCTAAAAGAACATTTATCACTTTTTTTTACAAAAAATAAATAAATAAAATATAACGGATTATTTTGATGAGATATGGGTAGGATTCAAAGTTCAAAAGAAAAACTTGAGCTCCTGCATCAACAGACGTTTTTAATACAGGGTGTCTAATAAAAAGTGCACCATGTAAAACATCATTTTTTTGGCCAAAAGATATTTTTTTCTATCCATTTTGGACCTTATTTTGGCCAATCTACACGGGCATGTTCAATGCACCTTTAGCCACCTTTTGTGTGAAGAGAGCTCTTTTATTAGAATCATCATTTATTGTGTAATTTAACATAATCGATAATAACCTACCTCCTAAATGTTGATAGTTAGTTGAATTTGAACAAACAACATATTTCTTCCACATTATCCATGATATACCATACAATATTTGAATTTTAGTCAATACATTGACATATCCTAAAATCATCATTGGAATCACAAATGCAGTTTTCTCAGTTGAAAGCCATTTTCTTGTTCAAAAGTGGGATTCGCAATCTTGTTACTGAATTTATCATAGTTCGGTGGTGAAATTCGATGGGATAAAGTGTATTTGATAGAGGACTAATAGGGCTTACCAAAAGTCTGGTTTTATAAAACAAAAAGACATGGGATGTAATTTTAATTAATTTTCTAACTAATGGTGCACTTTTTTTGAGACACCCTGTAGTATGTATAATTATGCACAAAAATATCACTTTGCTTAAAGCTTCAAATATCGAGAGATAAGTTAACAATATCATGTTTTGTATTCAACAAATTTCCCAGGTTTCACCTTTTTTACAAATCAAGTTTTAAAGTTGCCATAATAATTTCCTAACTAAATATGGACACAGAAACGACCCTCACCTGAGACACAGGCTACGATCTACCCGCCATCTACGATGACCTGCTGTCATGTGATCGCTCAAAAGACGGACACCTTGTGAATGAAGGGAGCGTGATGATCCCGAAAGCTCCTGAGCTAAAAAAACATGTTTAAAAAAATACTGCAAATCACGACTTGCGAATCCCCCTGGCTGGGAGATCAACTAAATGAGGTCAAAGGTCACATAGGGGTCATGTTCCCCCGTGTTCATGTTTCTTTTCTCTAAGTTTGACACTTTAACCATTTGACCTGTGGATGACCTTAGATGACTTCTAATTATTTTTTTGACATGTTCCCCCGGTGTTCATTGCACGATTTAACCCCTTGTTGACCTTTGACGACCTCTAAGACAGTTGACCTCGGATGACCTCTAATTAATTTGAGACATGTTCCCCCGGTATTTATGTTTCTTTTCTCCAAGTTTGATGTCAATCGGGCAAGGTATGAAATTTATTTTTATAAAACTAAACACGGGTGTCCATACTTTTGGGACACTGTAAAAACTGACACATTACTAAATTAATGGAGACAATGCAAGTTCAAAGAGTTAAAAATATTATTTTCTTCCATGTCAGAAAATATTATCCTCCGTATGACAATATGGTTATTAGCAATCACTATATTACTTGAGACATGTATGTTACCATACCCAATAAATCAATCATTTATCCACATTGTATGGTGCCTTTAGTAAATATTTGTGATGCCAAGTACTATTTCACGTGTAGGTGCACAAGATTTAGGTACACACCTTATCTATAATTAACACTTTCCACATGGCAGGCGTCTGCAGACGACATTCATAAATTTCAAAAATTGTTTCAAAAACATCAAAACTATCGAATGTCATTACCATATTTGGAATCTGCATGAGAAATGCATTAAAATAGGTACAAAGATACCTAGTATTTGTTCAGTAATCCTGATAGATAGACCTTGAAAGTTGGGAAAGGTTTCTGAAAAATATGTTTTGTATATGGTAAAACCAATAGCCGTGTGGAAAGTATTAAATGACAGTGCTTGTTGGTTGGCAAGATTTTTAAACCATTACCAACCATCTTACCATCATTCAATGGTATCACATCAATCGAAAGCTGAAAGGAGCATTAACCAAACAAATACCAGGTAATAAATATGCTCAGAACTCCAAAAACTATAGATGAGGTGACCGTTGTTTACATCAGTAGTGTTTACAAATTGATTAGCGCCTGGTCTAAAGACATGCTAGAGGTACTAGTCCATGACTACTGCATACATCATACTATATGAAAGCAAAACACACATCACTGAGCGCCAATTTTAAAAGCACATGCCCTTATGGTGCGCACGCAAACTGCCGGGCAACCAGATTTAGTACCTGGTCTCTCATTGTGCTTAAGGATGCATACCATGACTACTGCACTATTACACCGTAACCGTAAGCATGGTTAAGTAATGATCAATCAAGTGTGAATTAAAGCACATTCCCTGTAGGTGCGCACGCAAACCGCCGGGCACTACGTCACCGGTCACACCATCTATAGATCCATGTAAAATATGAAATCATTAAAATTGAGAAGAAACTTCATCTCTTTAATTTGAGATATTGCACGTGAAAATTTACTGAATATTAACCCTAACCCCCGAGGCACCTTTTCCAAAGTATTTTTTTCGCGGCCAAATGGTGAGGGGGAAAAGTGCCCCTACTCCCCCGGGGCTCAAACCCCGGATCTCTGGGTTCAGAGGCAGACGATCTACCGATAGGCCACGAGGCCGGGGGGGGGGGGGGGACCATACATGGCGGAGTATATTCCGCCCTGTATAATATACCCTGGGGCCATTATTTCATTGAAAAACTGCCGAGCCTGGTGACACAAGCACGCCGCATCGTAGCAATTCGTAGTACTCAAGAGTGTTAGGGTTAACAAAGCTGTATGTCTAACACCAAGAGAAAGTACGCTTGTCATTTTTGCATTTGATTTTCCATGTGTGTAGGAATACAAAGATTATTGATTAAATGGTAGCAACGACTCACCGGTTGATAGGTGGATGAGGATTGAGGATGCTTCAATTGATCAATGCGGGTCATCCACATTCCCATCACACTATCCTGCATATTCAAAACCCAAGTAAATTACACTTTTTCTCATTCTTTTTGGTGAAGCGTTCTTAATTGTTAACCAATCTTTGTGAACAATATCTCAAATTTAAGCAAAGAAATCACTCCATATATTTTTAAGTTTGAGCTTATAGATTTATCTAGCAAGTTACTGTTTGGGCACTGTATTTAGGCTGACCATGTAATCACAAATATCTTTGCAAGTAGTGCATATACCAATACAATACAATATTCAAAGACAATGATCCATGAATATTCGAGTTAATAACCAATGAATATTCAAAGACAAAGTCAATGAATATTCGAGGCAATAACCAATGAGCATTCACAGACAATGTTCCATGAATATTCAAAACAATAACCAAAGAACATTCAAAGACAATGCCCATGTACACTCGTCCAAAGAAGTTCCTTGCCACTTAGTAAAGTCCAAATATTTCAAATTAATATTATAATTGTATATCAAAATAAGCAGAAAGTAATCCTCTAACAGCTTAACATGGAATTTAGACATGATCACTCATGCATGGCAGATCCCATTCACTTGACAATGGCAAGGTCTGTGGAAGAAGATTGCAAAAAATTGGATAATCCCTCCATTCAAATGTTAATGTGAATGATTGAACACAATATGAACCTTACCATTGCTTAATGAATGTGCTCAGCCATGCATGAATGCGTACATCTTAATATCATACAGACATGATAGAGAATTATTGTCTGCTTATTTTGACATGCAATTGTTTTTTATATTAAATATGTATGTGAAATATTTGAACTTCAATGAGTGGCAAGGAACTTCTTTGGACGAGTGTATATTCAAAGAAATAACCAAAGAATATTCAAACAATGTCCATGAATATTCAAAGTCAACGATACACAAATATTCCAGTTATTCTCAAGCGCTAAAGGATCAATAATTCATAATATTTCAGCCAATTAAGCTACTTTTGAAAACTAGTGCTCTATAACAGAAGGTATACATTTCAATGTTACTAAGGCCTAAAAAAAGAAGGTGTTTGATTGGCCTAACATGACAAAAACAAATAGGGTAGGTCGGTCGGGATTTTTTAAATTTTAAATTTATTTTAATCAACTGCTTTGGGGACTTTTAATTTATTTTAATCAACTGCTTTGGGGACTTAAAATAGCCGAAAATGAAAGCAAACAGTAAGAAACTTTTAAAAGTATAAAGATTGAACAAAGTATTAAATACTTTGTTCAATCTTTTTTTAAATTTTTTTATTTTTATTTTTTAATTTTTTACATTTAAAAAAAATATTTATTGTTATTTTTATTTTTTCCTCCCTCAAAATAATAAAAAATATTCAGGGTCGGCGATGTATTTAGGGTTGGACGGGTAAGGCCAATCAAACCTTTTTTTTAGGCCTAAGTCTTCAATTGATCCCATGTTTTACATTTCCTACACAAAAAACATCCCTAAATACTGTTCATATGACTTTCTCAAATGGCAGCTGGATGTGATATTGTGTTATTGCAGGGTATTGCTACAGGACGAGTCAGAAAGAACTGGCACTTTTTTTGCAAAGGCGTCACACAAATTTTAAGAATGCATATTCAAAACCAATGGCAGTGCTAAAAGACCCATTATTTGGCTTTTATTCAAAAAAAGAATTTTTAAAATTGACCATTGCATTCTCAATGTTACACTAGTTTTATTAAAACACCAAATTTGAAAGCCAATCCATGGATTGGTCGAATTATCAAGCCATTCTTTAATGTATTCTAATGACGCTCGCTTCCTTATTCAGCTGCGATGCCTCTTTTCAGGGTTTTCCCCTTGAATCCAGGCTTGTTCTTACTCATAATTACTTAGTTTGATAATTCATAGTCATTTTAAGATTTTGTATCCAACATTTATGTACCTTTCAAGGTTTTTAATGTGTTTCATTTATTGCAATCTCGGAATCAGCTAGCAACAATTCAGTGCGTTATTGCCATCCTGTGGTTTGGTTTTAAAATACCGGGCTCTACTAAAATTGATGTAACATTATAACGCAATGGTTGAATTCAAAAATTCTTTTTTGTTGTTGATGAAAGCCAAATATGTGGCCTTTTAAGCACTCTAATTGATTTTGAATATGCAGGCATGCAATTTTCATGGCGCCTTTGCGAAATAATTGCCCTTTCTTTCCGACTCGCCATGTACAGCTGTTTTTGGGATTTTCACACATGGAATTCTGTGTTCAATTCAAATAAAAGTTTTAATGTAATTAAGTAATTTCAGTCTATAACATTACAAGCGGCGTAACCTTTTGGGAGAGGAAGGAATAGGTGAACACTGACCCTGTATTTGACAAGATAAAAAATAGGTTAAAAGATCTGGAGTTCTGACATCAGTTGGCTCAAATAGGTTAGGGTTTACTGAAAAGATCTGGAGTTCTGTCATCAGTTGGTTCAAATAGGTTAGGGTTTACTGAAAAGATCTGGAGATCTGACATCAGTTGGCTCAAATAGGTAAGGGTTTACTGAAAAGATCTGGAGTTCTGTCATCAGTTGGCTCAAATAGGTTAGGGTTTACTGAAAAGATCTGGAGTTTTGACATCAGTTGGCTCAAATAGGTAAGGGTTTACTGAAAAGATCTGGAGTTCTGTCATCAGTTGGTTCAAATAGGTTAGGGTTTACTGAAAAGATCTGGAGTTCTGACATCAGTTGGCTCAAATAGGTAAGGGTTTACTGAAAAGATCTGGAGTTCTGTCATCAGTTGGCTCAAATAGGTTAGGGTTTACTGAAAAGATCTGGAGTTCTGACATCAGTTGGCTCAAATAGGTAAGGGTTTACTGAAAAGATCTGGAGTTCTGTCATCAGTTGGTTCAAATAGGTTAGGGTTTACTGAAAAGATCTGGAGTTCTGACATCAGTTGGCTCAAATAGGTAAGGGTTTACTGAAAAGATCTGGAGTTCTGATATCAGTTGGTTCAAATAGGTTAGGGTTTACTGAAAAGATCTGGAGTTCTGATATCAGTTGGTTCAAATAGGTTAGGGTTTACTGAAAAGATCTGGAGTTCTGATATCAGTTGGTTCAAATAGGTTAGGGTTTACTGAAAAGATCTGGAGTTCTGACATCAGTTGGCTCAAATAGGTAAGGGTTTACTGAAAAGATCTGGAGTTCTGATATCAGTTGGTTCAAATAGGTTAGGGTTTACTGAAAAGATCTGGAGTTCTGATATCAGTTGGCTCAAATAGGTTAGGGTTTACTGAAAAGATCTGGAGTTCTGATATCAGTTGGTTCAAATAGGTTAGGGTTTACTGAAAAGATCTGGAGTTCTGACATCAGTTGGCTCAAATAGGTAAGGGTTTACTGAAAAGATCTGGAGTTCTGACATCAGTTGGCTCAAATAGGTAAGGGTTTACTGAAAAGATCTGGAGTTCTGATATCAGTTGGTTCAAATAGGTTAGGGTTTACTGAAAAGATCTGGAGTTCTGACATCAGTTGGCTCAAATAGGTAAGGGTTTACTGAAAAGATCTGGAGTTCTGACATCAGTTGGCTCAAATAGATTAGGGTTTACTGAAAAGATCTGGAGTTCTGATATCAGTTGGTTCAAATAGGTTAGGGTTTACTGAAAAGATCTGGAGTTCTGATATCAGTTGGTTCAAATAGGTTAGGGTTTACTGAAAAGATCTGGAGTTCTGACATCAGTTGGCTCAAATAGGTAAGGGTTTACTGAAAAGATCTGGAGTTCTGATATCAGTTGGTTCAAATAGGTTAGGGTTTACTGAAAAGATCTGGAGTTCTGATATCAGTTGGCTCAAATAGGTTAGGGTTTACTGAAAAGATCTGGAGTTCTGATATCAGTTGGTTCAAATAGGTTAGGGTTTACTGAAAAGATCTGGAGTTCTGACATCAGTTGGCTCAAATAGGTAAGGGTTTACTGAAAAGATCTGGAGTTCTGACATCAGTTGGCTCAAATAGGTAAGGGTTTACTGAAAAGATCTGGAGTTCTGATATCAGTTGGTTCAAATAGGTTAGGGTTTACTGAAAAGATCTGGAGTTCTGACATCAGTTGGCTCAAATAGGTAAGGGTTTACTGAAAAGATCTGGAGTTCTGACATCAGTTGGCTCAAATAGATTAGGGTTTACTGAAAAGATCTGGAGTTCTGACATCAGTTGGCTCAAATAGGTAAGGGTTTACTGAAAAGATCTGGAGTTCTGACATCAGTTGGCTCAAATAGGTAAGGGTTTACTGAAAAGATCTGGAGTTCTGACATCAGTTGGCTCAAATAGATTAGGGTTTACTGAAAAGATCTGGAGTTCTGACATCAGTTGGCTCAAATAGGTAAGGGTTTACTGAAAAGATCTGGAGTTCTGACATCAGTTGGCTCAAATAGGTAAGGGTTTACTGAAAAGATCTGGAGTTCTGACATCAGTTGGCTCAAATAGGTAAGGGTTTACTGAAAAGATCTGGAGTTCTGACATCAGTTGGCTCAAATAGGTAAGGGTTTACTGAAAAGATCTGGAGTTCTGACATCAGTTGGCTCAAATAGGTAAGGGTTTACTGAAAAGATCTGGAGTTCTGACATCAGTTGGCTCAAATAGGTAAGGGTTTACTGAAAAGATCTGGAGTTCTGTCATCAGTTGGCTCAAATAGGTAAGGGTTTACTGAAAAGATCTGGAGTTCTGACATCAGTTGGCTCAAATAGGTAAGGGTTTACTGAAAAGATCTGGAGTTCTGACATCAGTTGGCTCAAATAGGTAAAGGTTTACTGAAAAGATCTGGAGATCTGACATCAGTTGGCTCAAATAGGTAAGGGTTTACTGAAAAGATCTGGAGATCTGACATCAGTTGGCTCAAATAGGTAAGGGTTTACTGAAAAGATCTGGAGATCTGACATCAGTTGGCTCAAATAGGTAAGGGTTTACTGAAAAGATCTGGAGATCTGACATCAGTTGGCTCAAATAGGTAAGGGTTTACTGAAAAGATCTGGAGATCTGACATCAGTTGGCTCAAATAGGTAAGGGTTTACTGAAAAGATCTGGAGATCTGACATCAGTTGGCTCAAATAGGTTAGGGTTTACTGAAAAGATCTGGAGATCTGACATCAGTTGGCTCAAATAGGTAAGGGTTTACTGAAAAGATCTGGAGATCTGACATCAGTTGGCTCAAATAGGTAAGGGTTTACTGAAAAGATCTGGAGATCTGACATCAGTTGGCTCAAATAGGTAAGGGTTTACTGAAAAGATCTGGAGATCTGACATCAGTTGGCTCAAATAGGTAAGGGTTTACTGAAAAGATCTGGAGATCTGACATCAGTTGGCTCAAATAGGTAAGGGTTTACTGAAAAGATCTGGAGATCTGACATCAGTTGGCTCAAATAGGTAAGGGTTTACTGAAAAGATCTGGAGATCTGACATCAGTTGGCTCAAATAGGTAAGGGTTTACTGAAAAGATCTGGAGTTCTGACATCAGTTGGCTCAAATAGGTAAGGGTTTACTGAAAAGATCTGGAGATCTGACATCAGTTGGCTCAAATAGGTAAGGGTTTACTGAAAAGATCTGGAGATCTGACATCAGTTGGCTCAAATAGGTAAGGGTTTACTGAAAAGATCTGGAGATCTGACATCAGTTGGCTCAAATAGGTAAGGGTTTACTGAAAAGATCTGGAGATCTGACATCAGTTGGCTCAAATAGGTAAGGGTTTACTGAAAAGATCTGGAGATCTGACATCAGTTGGCTCAAATAGGTAAGGGTTTACTGAAAAGATCTGGAGATCTGACATCAGTTGGCTCAAATAGGTAAGGGTTTACTGAAAAGATCTGGAGTTCTGACATCAGTTGGCTCAAATAGGTAAGGGTTTACTGAAAAGATCTGGAGATCTGACATCAGTTGGCTCAAATAGGTAAGGGTTTACTGAAAAGATCTGGAGATCTGACATCAGTTGGCTCAAATAGGTAAGGGTTTACTGAAAAGATCTGGAGATCTGACATCAGTTGGCTCAAATAGGTAAGGGTTTACTGAAAAGATCTGGAGATCTGACATCAGTTGGTTCAAATAGGTAAGGGTTTACTGAAAAGATCTGGAGTTCTGACATCAGTTGGCTCAAATAGGTAAGGGTTTACTGAAAAGATCTGGAGTTCTGACATCAGTTGGCTCAAATAGGTAAGGGTTTACTGAAAAGATCTGGAGATCTGACATCAGTTGGCTCAAATAGGTAAGGGTTTACTGAAAAGATCTGGAGATCTGACATCAGTTGGTTCAAATAGGTAAGGGTTTACTGAAAAGATCTGGAGTTCTGACATCAGTTGGCTCAAATAGGTAAGGGTTTACTGAAAAGATCTGGAGATCTGACATCAGTTGGCTCAAATAGGTAAGGGTTTACTGAAAAGATCTGGAGATCTGACATCAGTTGGTTCAAATAGGTAAGGGTTTACTGAAAAGATCTGGAGTTCTGACATCAGTTGGCTCAAATAGGTAAGGGTTTACTGAAAAGATCTGGAGATCTGACATCAGTTGGCTCAAATAGGTAAGGGTTTACTGAAAAGATCTGGAGATCTGACATCAGTTGGCTCAAATAGGTAAGGGTTTACTGAAAAGATCTGGAGATCTGACATCAGTTGGTTCAAATAGGTAAGGGTTTACTGAAAAGATCTGGAGTTCTGACATCAGTTGGCTCAAATAGGTAAGGGTTTACTGAAAAGATCTGGAGATCTGACATCAGTTGGCTCAAATAGGTAAGGGTTTACTGAAAAGATCTGGAGATCTGACATCAGTTGGCTCAAATAGGTAAGGGTTTACTGAAAAGATCTGGAGATCTGACATCAGTTGGCTCAAATAGGTAAGGGTTTACTGAAAAGATCTGGAGTTCTGACATCAGTTGGCTCAAATAGGTAAGGGTTTACTGAAAAGATCTGGAGATCTGACATCAGTTGGCTCAAATAGGTAAGGGTTTACTGAAAAGATCTGGAGATCTGACATCAGTTGGTTCAAATAGGTAAGGGTTTACTGAAAAGATCTGGAGTTCTGACATCAGTTGGCTCAAATAGGTAAGGGTTTACTGAAAAGATCTGGAGATCTGACATCAGTTGGCTCAAATAGGTAAGGGTTTACTGAAAAGATCTGGAGATCTGACATCAGTTGGCTCAAATAGGTAAGGGTTTACTGAAAAGATCTGGAGATCTGACATCAGTTGGTTCAAATAGGTAAGGGTTTACTGAAAAGATCTGGAGTTCTGACATCAGTTGGCTCAAATAGGTAAGGGTTTACTGAAAAGATCTGGAGATCTGACATCAGTTGGCTCAAATAGGTAAGGGTTTACTGAAAAGATCTGGAGATCTGACATCAGTTGGCTCAAATAGGTAAGGGTTTACTGAAAAGATCTGGAGATCTGACATCAGTTGGCTCAAATAGGTAAGGGTTTACTGAAAAGATCTGGAGATCTGACATCAGTTGGCTCAAATAGGTAAGGGTTTACTGAAAAGATCTGGAGATCTGACATCAGTTGGCTCAAATAGGTAAGGGTTTACTGAAAAGATCTGGAGATCTGACATCAGTTGGCTCAAATAGGTAAGGGTTTACTGAAAAGATCTGGAGATCTGACATCAGTTGGCTCAAATAGGTAAGGGTTTACTGAAAAGATCTGGAGATCTGACATCAGTTGGCTCAAATAGGTAAGGGTTTACTGAAAAGATCTGGAGATCTGACATCAGTTGGCTCAAATAGGTAAGGGTTTACTGAAAAGATCTGGAGATCTGACATCAGTTGGCTCAAATAGGTAAGGGTTTACTGAAAAGATCTGGAGATCTGACATCAGTTGGCTCAAATAGGTAAGGGTTTACTGAAAAGATCTGGAGATCTGACATCAGTTGGCTCAAATAGGTAAGGGTTTACTGAAAAGATCTGGAGATCTGACATCAGTTGGCTCAAATAGGTAAGGGTTTACTGAAAAGATCTGGAGATCTGACATCAGTTGGCTCAAATAGGTAAGGGTTTACTGAAAAGATCTGGAGATCTGACATCAGTTGGCTCAAATAGGTAAGGGTTTACTGAAAAGATCTGGAGATCTGACATCAGTTGGCTCAAATAGGTAAGGGTTTACTGAAAAGATCTGGAGATCTGACATCAGTTGGCTCAAATAGGTAAGGGTTTACTGAAAAGATCTGGAGATCTGACATCAGTTGGCTCAAATAGGTAAGGGTTTACTGAAAAGATCTGGAGATCTGACATCAGTTGGCTCAAATAGGTAAGGGTTTACTGAAAAGATCTGGAGATCTGACATCAGTTGGCTCAAATAGGTAAGGGTTTACTGAAAAGATCTGGAGATCTGACATCAGTTGGCTCAAATAGGTAAGGGTTTACTGAAAAGATCTGGAGATCTGACATCAGTTGGCTCAAATAGGTAAGGGTTTACTGAAAAGATCTGGAGATCTGACATCAGTTGGCTCAAATAGGTAAGGGTTTACTGAAAAGATCTGGAGATCTGACATCAGTTGGCTCAAATAGGTAAGGGTTTACTGAAAAGATCTGGAGATCTGACATCAGTTGGCTCAAATAGGTTAGGGTTTACTGAAATCTGGAGATCTGACATCAGTTGGCTCAAATAGGTAAGGGTTTACTGAAAAGATCTGGAGATCTGACATCAGTTGGCTCAAATAGGTAAGGGTTTACTGAAAAGATCTGGAGTTCTGATATCAGTTGGCTCAAATAGGTAAGGGTTTACTGAAAAGATCTGGAGATCTGACATCAGTTGGTTCAAATAGGTAAGGGTTTACTGAAAAGATCTGGAGTTCTGACATCAGTTGGCTCAAATAGGTAAGGGTTTACTGAAAAGATCTGGAGTTCTGACATCAGTTGGCTCAAATAGGTAAGGGTTTACTGAAAAGATCTGGAGATCTGACATCAGTTGGCTCAAATAGGTAAGGGTTTACTGAAAAGATCTGGAGTTCTGACATCAGTTGGCTCAAATAGGTAAGGGTTTACTGAAAAGATCTGGAGATCTGACATCAGTTGGCTCAAATAGGTTAGGGTTTACTGAAATCTGGAGATCTGACATCAGTTGGCTCAAATAGGTAAGGGTTTACTGAAAAGATCTGGAGATCTGACATCAGTTGGCTCAAATAGGTAAGGGTTTACTGAAAAGATCTGGAGATCTGACATCAGTTGGCTCAAATAGGTAAGGGTTTACTGAAAAGATCTGGAGATCTGACATCAGTTGGCTCAAATAGGTTAGGGTTTACTGAAATCTGGAGATCTGACATCAGTTGGCTCAAATAGGTAAGGGTTTACTGAAAAGATCTGGAGATCTGACATCAGTTGGCTCAAATAGGTAAGGGTTTACTGAAAAGATCTGGAGTTCTGATATCAGTTGGCTCAAATAGGTAAGGGTTTACTGAAAAGATCTGGAGATCTGACATCAGTTGGTTCAAATAGGTAAGGGTTTACTGAAAAGATCTGGAGTTCTGACATCAGTTGGCTCAAATAGGTAAGGGTTTACTGAAAAGATCTGGAGTTCTGACATCAGTTGGCTCAAATAGGTAAGGGTTTACTGAAAAGATCTGGAGATCTGACATCAGTTGGCTCAAATAGGTAAGGGTTTACTGAAAAGATCTGGAGTTCTGACATCAGTTGGCTCAAATAGGTAAGGGTTTACTGAAAAGATCTGGAGATCTGACATCAGTTGGCTCAAATAGGTAAGGGTTTACTGAAAAGATCTGGAGTTCTGACATCAGTTGGCTCAAATAGGTAAGGGTTTACTGAAAAGATCTGGAGATCTGACATCAGTTGGCTCAAATAGGTTAGGGTTTACTGAAATCTGGAGTTCTGATATCAGTTGGCTCAAATAGGTAAGGGTTTACTGAAAAGATCTGGAGTTCTGATATCAGTTGGCTCAAATAGGTAAGGGTTTACTGAAAAGATCTGGAGATCTGACATCAGTTGGCTCAAATAGGTAAGGGTTTACTGAAAAGATCTGGAGTTCTGATATCAGTTGGCTCAAATAGGTAAGGGTTTACTGAAAAGATCTGGAGTTCTGATATCAGTTGGCTCAAATAGGTAAGGGTTTACTGAAAAGATCTGGAGATCTGACATCAGTTGGCTCAAATAGGTAAGGGTTTACTGAAAAGATCTGGAGTTCTGATATCAGTTGGCTCAAATAGGTAAGGGTTTACTGAAAAGATCTGGAGTTCTGATATCAGTTGGCTCAAATAGGTAAGGGTTTACTGAAAAGATCTGGAGTTCTGATATCAGTTGGTTCAAATAGGTAAGGGTTTACTGAAAAGATCTGGAGATCTGACATCAGTTGGCTCAAATAGGTAAGGGTTTACTGAAAAGATCTGGAGTTCTGATATCAGTTGGCTCAAATAGGTAAGGGTTTACTGAAAAGATCTGGAGTTCTGATATCAGTTGGCTCAAATAGGTTAGGGTTTACTGGTTGACTCACTCCACTAGTCACAAGTGAACAGTTTAGATAGAATAAATAAAAAGAGAAATGCATGGTTGGGGATACTTTTGTTTAGAGAAATAGGAATTGGGAGTTGGGACCTTAATTGCCTAAACCTATATCAAACCATTCAACTTGAGATTAATAAATGCCATGCAGGCCCGTAACCAGGGGGCGGGGGCGGATGCCTCCACCCCCAAATCTGAAAAAAAATCCTTTTTTTTGGTACCAATATACCTTTTTTTTGTACCAATGTACCTTTTTTTTATTACTAATGTACCTTTTTTTTGGTGAAAACACCCCCCACCCCTATTTTCCAAAACCCCCCTTTTCCCATTGTGTAAAGCATTTTTTCGGGCCGTTTTAGACTAAAATATGTCCATCCCCCCCCCCCCCCTCTCAAAATTTTGTGAGATGTCTATTTTTTTTTTTGGGGGCAACCTTTTACGATTTTTTTGGTACCAATGTACCTTTTCCAAAAAAACCGCCCCCCCCTAAAAAATCCTGCTTACGGGCCTGATGAATGGGCAGTCATTTTCACCAATGAAAATAGTAGGTATATTTTTACGTAAACTATCCAAATGAATTGTCTTGAATATTTCTCTCTGATTCCATTTGCATGACAACGATTTTCAACTGCACAATACAATATTTAGTTCAATAGTTTGCTCCTGTACACACTATGTGGTTCAACCCACTTTGCCAATGCCATCTCTAGGATAATTGAGTACTCTGTCACAGTTGACCACATGACCTGCATGGTGCATTTTGTCAACATTTTCAGCACATTTGTGTTGAGATCTGAGCACATTTAAAGGTTAAAGTGGCCAGACAATAGGTTTATCCTTGGTGTAAGACAGTACAGAATTAACCTAGCACGGAATCCTTTATTGACGGATTAAAGAATTATACAGCTTTATTCCATAATGGGGTCTTCATACTAGTCTAACTTATGTCTTACACCAAGGATATACCCTAATATCATGGGTTCAAGATATGCGGTTTATCCTTGCTGTTAGACAGCACAGAAATAAATTAGCACAGAATCCTCTTTTGACAGATTAAAGGATTATACAGCTTTATTCCGTAATGGGGTCTTTATACTAGTCCAACTTATGTCTTACACCAAGGATATACCAGAATATCAGGTTCAGACATAGCGATGGACCCTACTGTCTAGGAAAGTTATTATATGCATGGTTCAACTTCAAACTGCACAAACAGCACATCTTTCCAACATCACATATGAGTTAATCCTCTAGGCAGTCCAAATCAAAACTTTGGTCATCAGTTCATAACAATACCAATACACACTTGTGTAATTTCATCAAACGCTACAACAGTAACGACGGCGTCGGTTTCTTCCCGGGCCACGCTTCTTTGGCATACACTTTCTTCTTAGGTCCCGTTGGCACGCTTGGCATATTTATGGCGGTAGCCGCCGCCTTCTCCACCGGCACCACCACCGGTGCTATGTCCACATCGGGTGCGAGATTTGGCGCGTGCATGAATCCTAAAGTACTACTGCCGATGGTGCCAAAGGCCGGTGACGTGGGCGTGGTAGGTGAGGTCGGTTCATTTGTGTTTGGTATATCGGAGTATAAGGATGGACTGTACAGGCTCTGCATTCTCTTGGACATGGCCTCTGCTGTTAACGCGGCTCCTTCTTCCATACGCTTTTTCTGTGAGGTTAATGAAGATAAAGAATGGTTAGATCGATATAACAAGTGTAGATAATGTAATTTGTGTTGCCCCTCAGCGACCGACCCTCAAAAATCTGGGTCGCAATTTTTAATTTTTTGTTGGTAAGATTTAAAATTTGACAAAATTTGTCAAGATATTACCATTTCCTGCTTGAAATGAATAGGTTGCTTGAATAGATTGCTTGTAAACTATTTAACCTTTTCATACCGGCCCGACGATCGATCTTTGGACGATCGATCGATCTTTGGATGATTGATCATTGTTTTCTTTGAGACTATGCGGTTCGAAAACAAGGCTAAAATATATAACCGATCGACAGTGAAACCAATTCGTACCGATAATGGCCAATTTCTCCGACGATTGATCTTTAGTGATCGTATTTCAATGCTAACCTCTTGGACCTATCAACATTATCGACCGGCCGAAAATTGGTCGGTCGGTCAATACCGAATGACCCGACTCCAAGATTTTTGGCACCTGAGGGCAACACAACTAAAAAAGTTTGTCTTATGAATATGCATGCTGGGTGCGTTCCGCTTGGGGGCAGGGGGATTTTGCTGTGTTCTTGTGTAATCATGTCCTCTACTTTAACCTTTAAGGTCAGTCTCAAGGCAATGAAATGGACTTTACTGACATGCAAATCAGAAGGCAGAGTCTAAACTGAGTTAACCCTGTACAGAATCACGTAAAAAAGACAAAGGTATCAATCAACATTAGGCAACAAAAAAAAGAAGGTTTGTCTCAAATGACCCGCGCGCATTCCCGAAACCGCCTGCGTTAGCTTTTTTTTTTTCAATTTTCTTTTTTTCCAATTTAGTTTTCAATTTAGTTTTCAATTTTGTTTTCAATTTTTTTGTCTTTTTCAATTTTCTCAAAAAATCTTGCAAAATCCAACTTTTTGACCAAACAAATGACAATCAGGTCTAAATTGAAGAAGAAAAAAAATCCGCAGACCGCATTAGATTTTCAGTCTCTCATGTCATTTGAGACAACTTTTTTTTTTTGCCTTATAACCCGTTTGAAAATCAATGGGTATGTAAATTGTTACAAGAAGGAAGAACACTCTAGAAACACTCACCTTTATTGGGACAACTGATGTCTGTACTAAATTTCTGAATCTTCCCACGGATGGATCAATGTCCTCTGCAAATTGAATTAGAGAAATGCATATCAGTATTACATAGATAAATAGCAAGGTAATGCACTCAAACTTAATACAGACTTGGTGTTTGTTGTTAAAGGAGCAAGCACAACATTGTGCATTATTTATTGTTAGAAAATAATCATTGAGCCCAAATTGTGTAATTATATAGAATAAAATATCATACTTGTGGACGAGCATACGTGCGTAAACCTGGAAGAGCATACCAGACGCTTTCAAAAAATGGCTGCGCGCCCTGATCGGTAAATTGTGAAATCGTCACTCGCATGTATGCACAGTTGCTTGGGCATTTCATGCATCTGGACGCAGCTCCGCGAAAAACAACAAAAAACGTGTGAAATAGCTTGAATTTTGTCAATAGCATTATGACATGACTATACAATTACACAACCATGTATAAGCTACCCTCACCGTGTTTTGCTAAATATCCCGCTAAAAGATACACTTGCGTTTAACTTAAAAAACGTGTTTAATACAAGAACACAGCCCTACATTTCTCAGAAGCTGCTTTGTAGAGAACCTCAATTTAGTTTTGGGATCATTAACAGCCCCCGCTGCAATGATAAGGTTGCGAACAGATATTTGTAGGACAAGCCCCGACATAAAGATGGCGATGACTAGACGATGAAAATATGATTCTTCCGTGAAGTCGCTTAATAATTCATGGACTGTAATTGCTTTACTCGACCGACTATCTTTTCTGGAACTGTAATATGATTCAGTGAAGTAAAGACGTTAGTTATCTGCATAGTCAAGTAAACTCTAATAATAAAAGACTAAAGTAAAGATATCGCCAAGAATATTGTCACCGTGTCCAAGCAGCCGAATTTGATATTGGTTAAGTGTTTATTAAATTAAAATAAAAGCAATTTTCAAGCAAGTCCCAAACCCCCCAATTACCAGCTCTTGACCATGGCTGCTCGGAGGGTGCCTAGCTACCCATAATATTCGCCGATAAATATCAAAGGCACCTGATTTCCACACTACGATGAAACAATACAAACCTGGGTTGATGACCTCATCTTCTTCATGAAAGGTGACCCTTGTGGATTTTCTTTTCCTTGACTGTCTGGTTGCCTCCGGCGTCTGTAAAGTCTCCTCAAAGGCAGCACCTGCAGCACCGGCCACCCTCTTGTTATGAGCTGTGTTGAACTCTGTTAAATTCTACACAATCAAACAAACAAACAAATGTTTTCCAATTAGATTCAGTGTTGTCACTAGCCAAAACTTGGTGCCGGTTAATTTTACTGACGGCGAACGGAATAAGTGTTGCGAACGAAGTGCAGTGGATCATGGCATGGGGTCTATAGGCCTTCTTAATGTGTTTTTAGGTTTTTTAATGCACTTTGAGGGTTCCTGCCACATAATTTCTTGTTTTATGAGGCAGTGTAGGCCCTAATGATTTTATCCACAAATTGTAAAAAAAACAAAAAAAACAAAAAAACAAACATTCAGAGTGCCGTTTTTTTTACCCTTTTTTTAAGAGTGACGGTCGGCAATCGTGAGTGCCGGCTCCGCCCGACCGGCACCGACCGCCTTAGTGAGCCCTGATGAGATTCCTCTAGCTAATGATGCCACACAATACTAGTCTTAATTTAAGGCGACCCTTTCCCCAACCACATGGGTGGTTGTGGAAAGGGTCTGTGGTGGGGGAGAGGGAATAAGGACTTGATTTCAAGTCTACACAATACAAGTAACACAGATAAGTCCAGTCAATCTAATAAATGACCCACCACAAATTGCAACACAAGGTTTTTCTTCAGTTTATTGAAGCTATGGTCGCTTATGTGTGCTGAGTGACCTTTGACCTAATAAAACTAATAGATGCTTAACTTGTAGATCTGGCAAACAATTCTTTTTATGGCTCATGGTATCCATCCGAACAATTTGACACTATTTTGAGAATTTGACCCCTGTACAAATAATTTGAGGCAAAATTTGACCTTGATCTATTTTACCCTATATCTCGGAAACTAAGCATCGGGTGGAAATACAACCATTTAATACTTTAGGAAGAGTTTGATATGCATCTAAATATAATCAGACCATATTTACATTTTGACACCTATATGTCCTTTGACCTTCGACAGCGGCTATCCTTTCAGGATGCGGCACATCAGCAATATAAAATATTGACTCTTGGCACCCAACTAAACTAATCAGATCATCAAACCTTTTGAACCGTCTCAGCTGATTCAACCTTATGGGCTTCCGGCCTAAAAGCCCGACCGACCCGACCTGAGAGGTCTGTTTACCCATACAACAGGGTTTTTTCTTTTTTTTGCCTAAACAAGTAATTTAGATTTAGTAAGACGTATCGTTTGATCAGTTCCAAATTGGTGAAGCCTTCTTACAGCAGCCAATGTATACAGAAATACCAGGGCACGCTGAAGACAACAACCTCACTGTGCATCATATGTGTGACGCTGGCGTGCGGCCAAAACCGCTTGCATGTGGACATAATTGCTCGTGTACGCTTGGATTACTTTAGCCCGGGAGAGATAAAACCGAATATTTCACGCCAAATTGGAACTGATTATACTATAGTAAACTTACAGCTAATTCTGTTTCCTCCTCTGGTAATCCCAGCAATCCACCAGTCAGTTCATCTTCTTTATCATCTTTATTGTCGCTCTTCAGGGCTTGCGCCATTGCTGTTTGGGGCTTCTCACGTAAGATGTACGACCTTGACGATGCCCCAAATCGTATGGTGCTGTCCAACTGCACCTGCTGTGGCTTCTTGATCTCAAGACGTATGGAGCCGAGAAAAGTGCCGTGTGCTGTTCATTGAAGACAAAATGGATTTGTAAATTTGTAAACAGCTTAACACTTTCCACGAGGAAGGCGTCTGCAGACGGCATTCCAAAATTTCACAAAATGTTTCAAAAATGTCAAAATTATTGAATTTCATCACCAAATTTGGAATCATCATGAGATATGCATTGAAATAAGTACTAACATGTCTAGTACCTCACATGTAGGTCCACCAAAATTCATCTTCGGTATACCTGTCACATATTTCACTTCACACTTTCCAGACGTCTGCAGACGACATTCCAAATTTTCACAAAATGTTTCAAAAATTAAAAAATTATTGAATTTCATCACCATATTTGGAATCCTGCAGACGACATTCCAAATGTTCTCAAAATGTTTCAATAATTTAAATTATTAAATTTCATCACCATATTTAGAATCACCATGAGAAATACATTAAAATAAGTACCAACATGCCTAGTATTGGTTTGGTAATCCTTGAGATAGACTTTGAAGTAGGGAAAACTTTTTGAAAATCTGTTTTGTTTATGGTAAAACTAATAGCAGCATGGAAAGTGTTAAAATATACATAATTTTTGGTGTCACATATTTTACTTAAATAATATGTGACCCAACGTGAGTAAATGAGGCAGAATAAGGGAAATATGAATATTGAGTTATTGATATCATGATAATATGTATAGGTTATAGGGGACATTTTGGTACCAAAGTCAATGTCTTATCACATTCGTATTTGTAACCAAAGTTACAGATGATTGAAAATCACTTTGTCGCAAAACATCAAATACAAATCGTCAAGTCATGGACAATTAAAAGTATGATTTATTTACAAATTAATGAAGTATTTGAAAATTAAATACCTTAAATTGTAGATTAACTCTTTTAATTTGTATGAATTTGATTCTTGTTTGGATACAAGATGTATCAAAAATCAGAAATAAGGCCTTTTATGATTTTGATTTGATTTTGATTTTGATTTTGTCCCACACTCACATTAGTGCTCTTAAATCCTTTACTCATGCTGGCTGGGTCACATAAAGACTCGCACTAACTGGCAGGCCTTGAAATAAGAAATGAAAAGGGCAGGCAATTCAAGGCAATTTGAAAGGGGCACCAACTTTATCCAAGGCCATTATGTACTTTTGAATGGAGTGAAAACAGCCAGAAATCGAGGGCATCAAGGCTACTAGTAGGTATAGCACATTCGCTACACTAGGGTCTGCCACACAGAGTGTGTGCACACTCAGGTGAATTTACTTGTTTTCAGGCAAAACTTAATGGACTGGTTTGAAAAATCTTAATAATTTATAAATGTACACTCTTCACCATTAATTAGATTGATCTCTTCTCTATCTGAATCTGAAGTTTGGTGATTATTCTACACCTGAAAGTATTTAAAAAAAAAAAAAATCTTTGCAAGTACTTTTTATGCCTTGCCTGAAAGTCACACACTTGGGTCCCATTGACAGCCCACACTAAGCAATGCAGCTCAGCATTGAAAAACACCCATACCAATAATTGACCATTCTGTTATGATGCACTCCTTATTTGGCACTGAGCTTGCTATATATGGTAGCTATGACCTCTCTGTACATGACCCTGGGTCATACATATCAATCGAATGTTATTCGGCTGAGTTGTGGCTAGTTACATAATGTTTGGGAATTTGCTCTAAATTTCGATATAATTGCCCGATTTGAAAATTTGAAGGCCCAATTTGAAAGGTAGAAGGTACCAGATGCTAGTAAAAACTCTCTACTTTTGGCTGATAAGCTTAGTTTGTATATCCATTGAATGCATCACACCAGAAAAAGACCCCAAAACACAAGAATAAGCTTATTATGGTAGCTTACTGCAGACCTCTCCACAGCAATTGCACTGATCGATAGCAACATACTGGACATGGCTAGAGAATATGTTCAGGAATAAACTTATGTAAACAAAATGCGAATCAAACTGACATAATTTGCATATATGCAAAATTTGAATACATAATGAGCTCATTTGCATATTTAATGAGATAATTAACTAAATTTTACATTTTATTCATAACTTTTGAATATGTGCGTACCATCGCGCTTCCACTCAAATTGATCGTTATATTGAAACGCGAACGCACAACGCGGGTTATTGATATATTCCCAAGACCTCTAAAATTCACTTGTACGCGCAACAATGACCTGGGGGCGGGGCGTTTTCAGTGACGTCGTATGGTAACAAGAGGCAGATGTTTGCTTGAGTGGGCCCTGAACATGGATACACATGACACGTACGACTACTCGCGGCGGCGGTACTTTCAACAATAAATACTACATGAAAACACACCAAAACACCATTATCGTTGTAAAATCTCAATGATGAACGGCAAATTTGGTCTGCATGGTTTTGAATAACGGGCGTTTGTTTGTACCGCCATCGCAGCGGCTAGCCTGCCCTACGTCAGATACTGGTAACTGGACGTCCCTCAGCAGACTCGGTGAAATTTTGTAAGCTTCACCATGTTCACTCTTCATGGACCTATGACACCACAAGTGACGACGACGTAGGCCTACAATTTATGTCATGTGTCAAGCGATTGTAAGCTAAACACCGCTCATAACGTTGTGTGTCTGTCACCGGCAAACACGGCCGTATCAATAATCAAGCATCGGTGAAATTGAAATCTGATTACAGATACAGGGCTAACAAACTAGAATAAGAATTTGACTGGCACGCAAAAAAACCCTCCAGGGCAGGGATATGTCTCATCAGACAAAGGTGACTTTATAATGTTTCAATTCAAGAAACGTATTCAAAATCGAAATCAGGCATCATCCATTTTTGTTGTAAAACCGAAACTGACAAGATTAACAAAATGTTAGGCTACATTAATTATAGGCCTACGACGTACGAGCCTACTCCTACCTAGCTAGCTAGGCCTATATAATAATAGCCATCCCGTCTACGACACATGACAATCCATTTAATTTTTGTCAAAACTTGACAAACACTGCAACTAATACTAGGGCAAGACAACATACTTTTGTTTGTCAAAAAGACTTGCATGATTGAGTCATCAATATCAATGTAGGTCTAGGCGGCCATCAATCATTTCATGATTTACTCACCGAACATGCCGAATAACGTCGTCTCTACAAACAGGTAATACAAAGAATGGAATCGTACAACACGATTTAGCTGCGATTTTGATTATATTTCCCCATCAATTGACCATAAACATAAGAAGGTTGTTGAAGTGATCCGACTTTGATCCATGGATCCCATGATTATGAGACATCATTTGCGTTGACTTTTTCAATGATGAAATAAGCTTACAAAAAATAGCTTCATAAACTTATTCGTACGGTAGATCTGAGACGAAATATTCGTCCAGGGTATGAAGTCATATTTCATATAATATTATATCCAATCGGCAAAATTGATGTTTCCTGCTTCTGAATTCTTTACAGGATCGGGAATGAACTTGAAACTTCTGTTGTTGTTTATTTAATATTTTCTGTGATTGTAATTTGTGGCCCCCGAACATGCATATAATAGTTGCAGTCTGCAGAACTGTGATTGGTCTATCTCGTAATCGTTCTTTATCATGTTTATAAAAGCTTCTCTGCTATTGGTCAATAAGTGGGGAACCCCCTATATTGATCCATTATTCAATGGGGTGGTGTTTATTTACCTCAGGAGGAAATGACACAAAAATACGAACTCCAAAGTCAAAATATAAACCTTTAGAATAACTTATTATTTACAATTTGGATGCTAATCAGCATTAAATGACAGTTATGAATAAGATTGGTGACTTTGTACGGACTATTCTAAGGTTCTTGTTTGAAATCGCTGACTTTGTTTTGGTACCTCGGGATTGCCCCTCGGGGGCGTGCCGCCCCCTCGGGGCAATCCCTTGGTACCAAAACAAAGTCAGCGATTTCAAACAAGAACCTTAGAATAGTCCGTACGCAGTCACCAACCTTAAAATATACGTCTTGTCACAGGTAAACAGTATACCAAAGCTCATCTCTCTACTGCTTGTAGAACTTCAGATATTCACGTTACGCATATTAATTAGCTGGACTTCGTCATTTATTGTTGACGATTTTCAGAGTTGCGATTATGAATTTTGAATAAAATGGCATATTCTGGAGTCTGCTGTACAAATATGAAATAAATATCATGTCTGATTTTAATAGAAATGGATAAACCTATGGCCAGTACCTTGCATGTTTTGTAGCTACTGTATGTACATAGTTTTATAATTAGAAGGGTGTAAACTTGCTAAAATGTCAGTTTTGACCATAAATGGCACTTTTTGGCAGATTTCCGGTCATATTTTCCAATAATCAATGGACAACATCTTGAGAACCGTACAACCTTTTTGCATGATTTTTTTGCCAAATTTCTACTTTTGCAATTATCTACAACATGCGACTAATTTTGTACACTTTCAGTGCATTTGAATTTTTTGGGTGCTATACCTACTACTAGGTGGGGCATCGAATTGCCTTCGATGCCTTCGATTAATTCAAGCCCTGCTAATTGGTGTGAGGATATTTTACCTGGATACTATCAGAAGTACAAATCAGATGTAAGAAACAGTAAATATCTTGAGAACTAAAAGCTCCACAGCTCAAGTTGAAACACTGTTCTTTTAATTTAGCACTTATGTGTTGACCCATACACCACCATTGTTAGGCTTCATATAAGAATCCCTTGGTGCATGGTATCTCTGTTCAGTGCAAATGGAATGGCTATACTTAATACATTTGCTACCGAAAGCTTCAAAATAGATCCCAAAAAAATCTTATGACCAGATTCTAGCCAGGACCATTTTAGTGCCGGGTAAATTTACTGACGGCGAACGGAGAAAGTGTAGGGAACGAAGTGCAGTGGATCATGGCATGGGATCCAGAGGCCTTCTTAATGTCTTTTTAGGGTTTTTTAATGCACTTTGAGGGTTCCTGCCACATAATTTCTTGTTTTATGAGGCAGTTTAATGATTTTATCCACAAATAGTTTTTAAAAAATATATAAAAAAACACCTTTTTTTTATAGAGTGCTGGGCGGATATTGTCAGTGCCGGGCGGCCCCGCCCACCGTAGCTAGAACTATGACATATCGAAAATTGCATTATATGATTATAACTATTTCAGGTCCAATTTCAACATTTTTCATGGCCAAAAAAAGAAGTGTTTTATGTGGGACACTTTTTTAGGACACGCCCTGTAGTCGTTAGTTATTTTGTCTACTTACTGCTTCCCAGATCCACAATGAAGGATCTGTTAAGATGCTTATGCCACATAAGTACAGCATGAACCCTGGAGCAAGACGCATGATCAAGGATGAAATCACACACGATGGAATTGCGCCCAAAGAAGTAGCACTTCTTCTCATCAATCATCATTTTCTTGGAAAAAACGATAATACCAACATAGAAATATTACATACATGCATACACATATCTTGTTTTTCAGGCAATGTCTGACACAAGAATGATCTGAAATAATAAATAAATAATAATTATAATGATCTTTTCAAGTAAATTAGTAATACAGAGATCTTCCAATTGTATCCAAAAGACTCAATTTACAATGGCTGCCATGTGTCAGATTGCATTTTTCACAATGGTGCACCATACATATACGAACAGAAATGAATGACATATGGCAGGTATTACAGAGAGTGACTTTCATTTTCACACTAGGTATGTATAACATATGGCAGCTATTACAGATAGTGACTTTTCATTTTTTCACATCACTGGGTATCTGAACAAAAAGATCTTATTGAAATAACTGTCCTGAGTTACAGTTTAATCAATTGCAGCTATTAGGGTTAGAAAAAAGTAAGCCCCCACAAAACACTTGGCTACCCGTAGCAAGTTTCCCCACTTCAATATCATAGGACTTTTCCCAAAATACCCACATTTCCCCAAAATGATGTTTTCAGAAAAAGTGGCACTTTTCAAGACCTTATACGAGTTTGTTTGCATAACTCCACACACATTTAGGCGTTTTAAGAGATTGAAACACATATGAAAAGGGAAAACGTTTGGCTACCGACACAAAAATGTCCCCTTTTTATCGTTGTTTACTTTTGATGAATGTAAGATGAGAGCTGTAAACCAAGCTTTTGAATCTCCAAAGCCTGATCTTAAACACTCTCCTATTATTCTAGCACTATATGTGTGACTCATACACCACCAGACAGGTTTCTTCTTTCGTAGGAACCCTTGGTGTACGATGTCTCTGTATGTGCAACTGAGCGTAAAGTAAAACAAATAGGAACATATTTGCCGAAAAGGCACGGTAAACTTAAAGGGTTGGTTAATCGGTCGGCATTGGTGAATTTCAAAAATTGTTGAAATAAAAAATCAATCAAAAAAATCAAAAAAATCCAAACAATTTTAACAAAAATTCAAATGTTTTCAATATTTTCCAAACAAATTTGGGTGGTTTTGTTGTAGAATTTTGAAAATAAAAAATGGTTGAATTTGTTGTTGTTGCCTAAAGTCATGTTAGAATCATTGATGGTCGATAACAGTGCATAATATATGGTGAGAGGAACCCCAACCCCTAAATTTACCAGGTGGGTAGCAAGCATTTGAGAGTTTTCTTGACTTACCTCAATCATTTTGCCTTCTTTCAACACATCCAGATGCAGTCCTGAAGGGGCTACTCCTGCCCTGTAATGAGAATTTAAACAAATCAAACATATTAATGTACTGTGTACATGTACTTTCAAATGTGGTGTGGTATAAACAAACATAGAGGCTAATGGGGTCACTTTGGTGTGCTCAGGTATTGCTAAAAAGAGTTGCTGATATCGAATTTGATGGACATAACTTCTGTTTAATAAAAGGTGGGCCGATAAATATCACGGTTCATACTCTCCCAAGTCCCAAGTAACACTGCACACATTATTTTTGCAGTTTTTGGTGGATTATTTCTTAAAAGCAGATCAAATGTCACCCAAATAGGACAGAAAAATCCCGTACAAGCACAATTTTGAAATTTGAATGATCAAGTGATCATAGTGCACTACCAGGTGGTTCAAAAAAAAGTTGACCGAAGTTCAAGGTAACTTTTCAACCACATTTAATGTTTCAGAGAATTTGTGTTTACTTAGTCTTCATCAGCAGTAAGTTTTGAAATTATCCTGAAAAAATGGTACATTTTACTTGGTTGGTTCTAGTTCAGATATGGTTCATTACAGAAAGCATGTACAAAACTGCCTTGTGCACAGGAGCGTGTCAGTAGAGATAGAATGCACAAAGTGGACTTAAACACGATTGGTCACAAATTGGGAAAAAAGGAGAAAAAAAAAAAAGGAGACATCTGAAACATCTGTCTGGTGCTTGACATTACCTATCTACGTTTCTTTGTTAAATGTGAATGGCACAAGTCCTGGCCATCCCCGGGTACAGGGTTGCAATTGATATGTGCATTAGATCACGCTGTAACTGTATATGTACAGTTCAGTATACTCTTTTACTACTTAGTATAAATCAATGTTGAGTTTCCACCGCCCACATGCATTACCCATTATATGTATGATCATCACTCTTTCAGCTGATTTCATGTGAAAAAAACACTTGCATCTACATCTACATCTATGCATGTTCTCGTTAACGCCTTTCAGTAACTAGACAAGCGCTCTGCTACCTAGAGAGATGATATTTTTGTGTACAGGTAACAGACCCGGGATGATCCCCTACTCTTTACTTTACGATGAGGTCTGCAACTATCTAACATGTTCAGGGTGAGCGTCTGAATACACAGAACCAACAGCTTTACGTGACTCTTCGAAACCACGGCGCAACTGACATTCACTGTATAGACCTGCACGTTTATACACAGCGAATGGGGTAGAGGAGAAATTCTATAATTAAATCGATCAACAGCTAACCACGGAACGAAAAGATTTGATAAACTAACCTAACTGAATCAAGACTTGATTGTAGAATTTCTGACCTAGATAGGAACTTTTTGGGATGAACAAAGAATCCTGGTTTCAAGGCGACTTGAACCCACAATCCTGTGATTGAAAGAATATTCCCCACTGACGATCAGCGCGCTAGACCGCTCGGCCACCTCTACCTGCACATCGTATTGCTTCTGAGGTGTTTCCTTGATCCCCTGTCACCTGTGTTTCATTTCAGTGTAAAATTGGCAAGTACATGTAGACTGTACAAATGTAGTTACTGTGAGCTATTGCAAATGTCATGATCAGGTTTTCAAATAACATGAATGAATAAGTATCAACTTCGCACATTTGAACGCTATAGATTCGTGCAGGTATATCACTGTTCCGTTCGTATGATACAGACCATAATATTAGTATCCCTTTTGGTGATCTTTTGAAGAGTTTCATCATTCATATAATTTATTATTAATTATTATTAATAATGATTTATTTTTTTATATATTTGTGTTAGATTTAATTTAACCAAACAACAAATTTTCCCCTTTATAAAATCGGGGAATCTAGCGAGTTGTTGTTGTAATACATAGTTTATTCCGTAAGATATAGCTGGAAAATGTTATCATAAGTCCAGGTGTTTTGACAAAGCCATGGCTGTGGAATTCGTCAACCTTTTCCAGGCTCCTCTTGTTGATGGTGTTGGCATTCGAATTGCCATATATCTTGCTTGGCGAACCAATTTTGTACATGTATTAAATACAAAAGTGACTTGTGAAACATTGATTTAGAAGAACAAATAGAATAAAAGTATAATCTCAAGTCGTAACTCTTACCAAGAAGGGACATCATATTTATCGTAAGCCTTTTTCGCCATTTTTTCTCAATGCTGTATTGACCTGTCAAATTGACCCCATTGACCTCCACGCTAAAGCGGCTTGGGTGAATTCATTGTAAAAAAGGTAAGATATAGCAAATAAATGTTAAACTTTTGCAAATTATTTGATTCAATTTAATGAATTTTGCAACATCAACTTCAATTAAGATTTGATTATGTATAAATGATTAAATTAAGAGATATTAGATGCTGGTAAGTATAATAATAAAACGAAATAATTACAAATTATTAAATCATATGTTAAATACTTAACCTATTGATAAAATGAATTAGACTCAAAAGAACCTGGTCAAGGAGTATATATAATAGGAGGGGACACTTAGCTCATTTGCATATTTGCTCATTAATATGATTAACCCCGCGAACCCAGTCAAAGGTCGCAGATAACGCCCTCTGGAGAGTCAAGGGGACTTTCTTTTGTTCTCTAACGACAGCGTTGGGACAGCGCATGAAGTTTCTTGTACAGAGTTGGCGATGAGCGATTGAGAAGTATAACAAAAGCATACATAAACAGATCGTAACATGAATAATGCAATGCAACAGGTCACACAACGTTCAGTCGAGCGACCGTATAAACAGTATACAAGATGCCATTTACTGTGTTCGAAATGTCAACGCCTTTACCATTCTTTCCAAAATAAGGAGTATAATCACATTACAAACACATTTTGTGCGAGAGTAACATATAAATATGGTTTAAAATGTCAAAAATGGCACGATAAAAATCCGTTCGTTATAAATAAAAGAATCAATGGTTAAATAATAAAACTGACACAATTACACTCGTCGATCTCTGTGGCGTGCATACGTTGGTCATATCGTTTGGAATCGGCAATCACGGGTTCGAATCTCCGTGTATTCGTTGTTGTTTTACATTTTATTTTATTTTTTATTTTTTTAAAACTTGATTGTGGATGCATGTAACATTATTTTTATGTCAATTTTTATAATTTATAAAGGCCGCCAATGCTTTCATAGTTTTTTCTATTCTTTTTTTAATCTATTTTTCTATAGATCATTTATCTCTGGATTTATTTAACTTTATAATCTAAACAATTAAAATGCGTAAACAATATATTATTGCTCGATAAATAAGTGATTGAAGTTGAGTTCACTTTGATAATGATAGCAACACTTGTTGTAAAACCATTTTACCACGGTGCCCAACCATTTCTCATTTGCACACTTTGTTTATACATTCAGAGATGTCATTTTTATAGCTTGTTATAGCTAGGCTAATATACAACTGTAACTAGCTATTTGGATACACGAAGCAAATACATTTCCAAAACAGACCATAGCCAATCGTACAACATGAGAAATGAGACCGTTCTATCAATGTTAAATCTACCATGATTACCATTTTTTTAAAAATCTGTACAACCGATGAATTTCTGGAAAATCTTTGGTACAACTTCATTCCAGGAAAGTTAGTTCTTGTACCAAATTTAGCTAGCTTTAATAAATGAATTGGAAGACGCAATATTCATGTCGAAATATATGTGGAAAGGCAATCAGACAACTATTGATAGACGCGATCAAGTCTTGTACCTTTGAAAGGTGATTAGAGGTAATCCACGTATCAGCCATTGGAGAGCTAGAGTTGGTTCAGAATTAAAAAAGACCACAACACCACATATATCTTACTCTGTGAAACACACATGTTGATGGATACTCGTTTGAAAATAACCCGCCAATGTACATTATAATAGCCCGTCATTATGTTAACAGAGTAACGCTTGTATTCAAAGGGTTGGCTTGTTGAAGGTCGTACATTGACTTGATCGAAACAACGAATAATATGGGAGCGAAAACCTTTTGTTACGGGCACGCATGAGTAAAGTGGATTCCCTCTTATGAATCAAAATTGTAATTTCAGTGCCAAAGATCTTGAAAAAGGTTACAGGGGACATTCTCGCTTCAACGATGCTCCTATGCGTAGGTCAACTGAAAGCCCGGTCCGATGGTAGACTCCGGCGCCACTTGGCCAATGCGTGGAACAAAAAAATCAGCAACAAGTGATGTTTTATCTTAGGAGATAAAAAAATATGTACACATTTTCTCATAATACTTTATGCTGCTACGCTTCAGATGGTATTAGATGGTTATAGCATATGCACGGCGCAAAGTGCACGGCGTCTCGTTTAGGCCCACAGGCCGGGCGGGCTAGAGAAGTGCTTAGAACCGTGACTATATTAAAGGGACACTAAGAGATGTGTTAGAGGCAGCGCCCTCAATTATGATAAAAACTGAGATTAGTTTATTTTTATAATTGTATTACATGTATGAACTTACACCTATAAGGATTAAGAAAAATCAGCTCTCTTTGTACCAGAAAACGTCGATTCAAAAAATGCTTATCCCGCGGGACCAGCATTTTACGTCCGACTGTATCCCCGTGCAGTACGCGTGATACATAACGCGAACCATATTTGCATAGAGGGCGTTTTTCAATAAATAGAGATGATATTGTTTTAATCTAGTTTTGCTGTGTTTTTTGTTAGTAGAAACAACAATAATGGCGATTTTTAATGTTCATCTTGAATTCTGAAGTAAATTTTTAAACATTTAAACTTTTCAACACCACTTAATGTCCCTTTAATACACTCAACTTTACAAAAAAATGAAACACCGGATTCTACTGTCGCTCTGTTACGGTCGTATAGTCGGCCCCCGGATTCCACCGTCACTCTGTTGCAAGTAAGTGTAAATTCGCCACAACATGTGGGCACTACCGTATAGTTTTATTGACTGTACATCATGCCTTTCGTCGGTACAACTCGGACTTATACTGCCTGGTAAGTCCACCCCCTCTCCCTATGGCCCTGTTTAAAGCTGGCTACGCTACTGATTCGCGCATGTTGGATGTGCCGGCCCGTTATTGGTCACTCTCGATCATAGTTCGGCGTGGCCCCTCGCTACACGGCTCCTCACGGCGGCATTATTATATCAAACCACTTCTGGATGTTATCATCAATCAATGCATTGTCGGCTGCTTTAGTCAAAATTAAATATTATATACCGGCAAGGGATATATAACTGTCACTGGATATACCCACTTTGCCTATCTGTGATATATACCATTGAACTGAACCGTCAAAGAAAGACACGCGCATGAACCTTTTCCGTGAACTTTTCCTGATTGAGTTTTTCCACCCCAAACTGGCCGGAGCCCGGGGGTTAGATCTACGGTTGATTAGCGCATTACAAGAAGTTGTGTCACTTGCCATGCAGCACATACTCATTAGAAATTTGTCCACAATTTTGATGGACAAATCCAAAGCGATCGGACGCATGCGTAGAAAAAAATGTTGTCCCCTTGACTCTCCAGAGGGCCTTTTCGATATTCAGACGATGGCGGATATAGGTTTGTGTGACGAATATTCTAGGTGAAATTCGATGTGGGAACGCTCGGACTGGGACTGTAGGGAACGATGATATTTCTGACTTCAACAGCGCCAGGGCATCGTTCGGGGACCGTTTGATTATCACTCAGGTCGTGTCAGTATGAAATTAGGTAAAACACTCCGACATGACATTGAAATCAACGGAGATTCAAAGATTACGGCCGTTCGTGTCCACTATGGTCTGGTACTTTTCATTTTCGACTTCACAAATGACGTATATTCATTGATATGATTATTCATTGTATATTCATGTACGTACTGAGGTTCATTGTTCTATAACAATAGGTGTCTGGGCCCTGACCTGGTTGGCAATGTTGACCTCGATATGTTTACTATCCGATTTGGAGCTCGCCAGTCGCCACATCCACAACACAACAACATTGTATTTTCCTGCTGAGACTGATTGATTTTGTTGAAACAAGATGACTGATATAATAGGCTTTTCGTTCGGTGCTATTGTGGCTATTGGAGGTGTTATGGGTTACATGAAAGCTGGTAAGTTTAATCGGAGACTAAAGAGATGTACAGTATAAGTTTTTATAACACTAACACTAACAGACTAAGTTACGTAATACACCTATCAGTTGTAAGACGCACTATACGACCCCCGGGAGAGGTGCGTCGTGGGTGCGTCGTTTACCAATAATTCTTGACGGAGGGTACGTCAGTGGCAGCCTTTGGTCCGTCAAAAAAATGACGGAGGGTGCGTAAAGGTCCGTCACTTTACATGGGTGCGTCACAGTGTACATCTGTTTACGAACAACAAAATACGACCTTTAAATATACGCTATAGGCCTACTATACCACATAACTCCTTGATACCGCCAACCAGACTCCACTTTAATACCGCAAACATCACTCCGATATTTTATACCGCATGTTCTAAAATGCCTGAAATGACGGGGTGCGTCGTCATGGTCTGTCTGAATCCACCAATGGTGCGTCCAAAAATTGACTGAGGGTGCGTATTTGGATGGCAATGGTCTGTCGTTTTTTTGACACAGGGTGCGTCATGGTACATGAGAAGTTGACGCACCTCGGTAAAGTGACGCACCACTCCCGGGGGTCGTATAGTGCGTCTTACAACTGATAGGTGTATAACAGTATATAGGATATAGTATAGTATTAGTACAACAAATCATACTTAGTGATATTTGTCATCAGTTGGTATTATTCATCATAGGGTATTTTGCATGTTTCACTATCTGTCCCCATCCTAATAGTAGGCATAGCACACACAACATTCAAATGATTGAGACATGTACAAAATTGGATTCAAATGAAAGATTGCAATGAAAGATTTATTTTCCAAAAAAAATTATGACAATCGGTCAATGCATTCTTGTGGTAAGGTGTTTTGAGATACTCGGAAAATGGCCGAAAACCTGCCAAAAACAGTAACAATGCCCACAAATATAATTTATCAGGATTTAGAGAGCTCAATTTGTTAATAATGTAACATTCAAAACACCATTTACACATATTTCTTTAACAATTGAATATCTATATACCATGTTAAATTAAAAAATATGGTAAAATTATATTGCATTAAGCTAAAATAACCTAGTGAAATTGGTCATTTTGACCAGTTTTACTGACTGCAATCAAAAAAGTGACTACAAAAGTCCAGCTAATTAATATGCGTAAAAAAACCGTAAATGTTATAAATCCAGATGTGAATGGTGTATTGCAATCAAACTTGGCATTATGGCTAATTGTATGATACCCAATCTTTTAAACTATAATTTAGTTTCATAAGCTCATTAAATATGCAAATTAGCTAATTATCTATTCAAGTCATTGATATGCAAATGAGCAATGTCCGACAATTTTTTTCCCATCATAAGAGTGATCGGTAATAGATATATAACATGTATACCCAATTTGATTGACAAATATTGATGGATTTAGAAATTAAACAAGCTTTTCCATTTCTTAAATACCCATATTCAAATTCTCAGTCTTTTCCTCACAGGAGGCACTCAAAGGATGCAAAAACTGAGCATATCACTAAATTGATTGAAGTGTTTAGTACAATATCTCAGGTTAGGTTTATTTAAATCGGCCCAATATATTCAAGTTCAGAGCCAATTTCAAAAATTGGTAAAAACAGTCATAACTAAAAAACCTGATGATAAGTATTTATACCTGGATCAAGGTTATATAGTCCAAGGTCATGACTACCATATATGGCAAGCTCACTGCCCTACAATGAGTGCCTCTCGTGAGGATAATTAATTTTATATAGGGATGTTTTTCAAAGTGGAGCTGCATACATTATATGAAAAGATTGTTTTGCAAGGGATTACAGACCACTCCTACATGTTACTCATTTTGCATGATTAATTAATCCAAATATTGTATGGCTGTCTTCATAACTTGGATTAGTGCATCCATGCACGCCAATTGAGGCAACAATACAAAACCACATTCCACACCATCCATTCAATAATGCAAAATGAGTAACAGGTAGAAGTGGATGTAGGGCTTTATGCAACACAGCTTTTCATATGTTGTTGTTCACTGGTGTAATGCTCCCAGTGGCAGACTTTGTGTGTGTGCATTGTGCTATGCCTACTAATAGGGAAGAAAAAAAAACAGAAAAAAAACACCAACGTATGGGTTTCCTGTACTAGTATAGTATAGGAAGATAGGCAGATTCAGACAGATAGGGAGCACGACCGGGCGTAACAAAATCGCGACCGGGGGGGGGGGGGGGGGTAGACTCAACTCTTTTTTTTGGTAGGGGTGTGCCGCCCAGTGTCTTTGAAAAGGAGGCTTCAGAACTGAACATAGAGAATTTTATGACGAAAAATAGGGTCTTAAGAACTGATTTTCTCGAAAAAATAGGTCTGGTTTGAATAACTTTAAAAGAGCGCACATTTTCAGGTTTTAAAGGCATATTATATTATATATATGTGATCTTTACCAGGGGGCGCCCTTTATTCATGATGTTTTTTAGAAAGTAGATTTTCTTGCAGATTTAAAGAGTGAAAATAAACTGTCGGGTCTGCGCGACAACTTATTTTTCACTCTGAAGTCACTCTAAAACTAAAAGTATAAACCATGATTTTGAAGTAATTAGGAATCGTATTGGTCTGTAATTCAGAATATATATGATTTATGATCAGAAATGTAAATCTGCAGGAAAATCTACTTTCTAAAGAAAATCATGAATAGAGGGCGCTCCCTGGAAAAGATCACATAATATGCCTTACTTAGAACAAATTTTAATCCCAACCGGCCCCAAAAATGCTTTACACGTCATTAGGCTAGTATAATGTAATTTCCAGTTTCCCGTTTCCCTACCGACCCAACTTTTCAGTTTTACCAAAACTTTCATTATTTTGTGCAAAATTACATTTTCTGACAAACTTGAATAAAAATCAAAACTTTTAGTGGCTCAAAATACCAGGCATATCTTCCTGTTGATTTTAAGGGATTTTTATGGCATGGTATATGGTTAATAATGAAATTGTTTGCATTACCGGTACCTACTCAGATTTCAGATGTAATTGATGTTGCAATATTTCAGACAGATTTGTTGACATTTTCAATAACACATCTACAAAATGCTTCCTTAATTGTTTTTCAAAGTGTTAAAGTGTTAATTAAGGTGTAATATATACAAATTAATAGGTAGTTAGTAGTTAACACCCCTTTCAGATGCAATAATGAAATTGAGTGAAATAATGAATAATGAATAATGAAATAGACACCTACCCACTCTTTCAAAAATATGAAACGGGAAACTGGGAATCATATTTCATTAGCCTTAGGGAAGGGGGCGTTTTGCGTTTTAAAAAAATGGGTTGGGGGGGGGGGGGGGGAGGAAGCATTTGACAAAAAAGGTACATTGGTACACAAAAAAGGAACATTGTAACATTTGGGGTGCGTCCGCAGCCCCCATGCCCCCCTTCTGGTTACGGGCCTGCTTAGTGGGGATTCCGGTTGAAAAAGACACATATTGTCTGAAATTGGCGATTTTGATACCCTTAGCACGGGCCTGTGTTGTGATCGAAACAAGCATCCTATCAGCGTTTTCGTTCATGCGGATGATAACAACATTATACGCCGATACGGTATCTGACTGGCCCCTCCACACGTTTATTTTGAACATATCATTATTATTTCCGGTTTTGGAATGTTTTCTTTGTCAGATATATTGACATTTTGTATAAACTTTTAAATTTGCAGGTAGTTTGATGTCACTTTGCTCTGGTATACTGTTCGGTGCACTGGCTTCTTATGGCGCATCAAAAACATCAAGAGATCCATCAGATTGCTTAGTTTTATTGGGTAAGCTGTATATTAAAACTGCATGGCTAGTGTTTAGAGTATGGTATTTTAATCAGCAATTATTTAACCTTGTGTGAATAAATGTCCACATTGCTACCTGTGCGAGGATCGATTCTTTGTGCTATTGGGCGGTTCTGTGGTCTAATTGTTTGGTCAGCCAATGCTCGCATAGGCTGTTACCAGTCAGCTCCACAACAGGAGCCCGTTCGGCTTGAGGGCGTGCTATTTAGTGATGCACTACCGTCAATTTTTGGATCAAATGACGGGAGTCCGTCTTCTGCTGAGATTACGAATAAGTTCGATACTTCAATAGAGGGCGGGCTTGGGTACGGGAATGCATTATCACGGAGGCGGTCTCCCGTCACAGAATTAAAAAAAGTATATTTGGCAGATTTTCAACCATAAAATAACTCTTATCTCTGAGATAACGTTTACAAATTCATCACTATACAATATTACAAGGCATGAATTTAATGTAAAAATTATCACACTTACCCTAAAAATTCATTAAAATGGTGTAAACTCGCCTAGATATATGGGAGTCTTTTCGCGGTATATAGGCTCAAAAAATATGTAATTTCGAACTGCATTGCGAGATGTTGGCGCCAAAGGTGAGATTAAATCATCAGACTAGCTGCCGCGAGGAATTCTGGTACCTAGGCTCCCTCAATTTGTTAATACCTTTATTTGTAGGCAAATATTTAGGGTTGAAAAGCGAAAATGCAATGATTGCACAAATTGAGGGGTACACGTTACCACAGGGACGCACTCAAGTGGAACAGGCTCCCGTTGTGGAGCTGACTTGTTACGTTTTGCACCCCACTCCTGTGTGTTTGATGCGATAGCCTTGCAGTCTATCATCATATTGCTCCGTGATGTTAATCGAGTAGGCACGCTAGCCAGCTCAACAAACTAAATTTGGTGTATGTAGTCAGTGAAAATAAATGGCAGACTTGCCTCTCTCATCATCACTGTGGCATCCGCAAAATGTTGGTCTAGTCCGTGTCAATCCTTTCCGAGCATCAGGTGGCAAACTCTATATTATGGATTTGACTCAATTCTCGGTGGATCCTCTTCAGATTTTACAATTCTAAGGATTGTTTAATTGCATCCATAATAGACTATCAATGATAGCATAATATGTTCATGAAGCTTGGGATCTGATATGATTGTTTTGTTTTGAAATTTTAAGTTTTTCTAGATCAGGCTTTCTCAGCTGGCAGCGCGCGCACCACTGTGGCGCATCAAGGCGAGAGTGGTTAAAAAAAAAAATCATGATATAGCCAGATTTCATAGGCCGACTAAAATCAACCACTGACCGTCCACGAGAAAAAACTTGCCCCTCCACCACGCTGAGCCGTTTTCCTCCGAAAAATAACTTGAATTGTAAATTCTAAAAAAATATGACCAACGAGAGGCGACCACCGCCGGGGCTTCGACCCTGGACCTTAAGTGGACCTTCATCAAGTTGGTTACTAAAATGTGGAGCATCAGTACATTAAATCTAGTTGAGAAAGCCTGTTCTTTTCCCCCTAATCTGTGAGTAGGGTGTTTTTACATGCATCCTGTATAGATGAGGTGACCTATGATGTCATGTATTTACAAATGGGACACCCTCTGTTGTATCCCTCCAGGCAGTATACAGTAAAGACAACATGAAATTTCTTTCTAATGAATTGTAAAACTCATTTAGTTTTAGTTTTTTTTGTGAAATGCGATAGCTTATATAGCATTCCTAAGCAAGTTTAAAGACAGTTTTGATAACAATTTGCTGTGACACCACAATCTAGTTAGAAAACCTGATCTGGCCTATGTAAACTATAGGAACTCTTGCCCAGTGTGTTTTGTCTGAAACCAACAGAGGGCGTCCTAAATGTCAACAAATGTCACCTCATCTATAGTTCTAAATAATCAATGCACATGTACTGTTTTCTCCTGAAATTCATGTTAAAAAGATCCACTAAGCCAATACCAACTGAGCCTATTAAAATCCCAAGAACCACCCCATCCAAGAATTCCTCTCAGCCTTAGGATCAGCTGTATAGTGTTACTAAGGTCTCTTCAATTTGGGGGGGGGGGGGGGGGGCGAGGTGCATGAGGGGGGACAGGCCTCTGATCAGGGCATAACCGACTATGTTTTGTATAAATTGTTTGTCAATGTCATTTCATTGGGAGTGGGGCAAGTCTTCTGGCAGGGCCCCCTCTAGTTAAGCCCCTGGGGATCGGGCATCTAAAATGTGTAGACTAGTACTAGGCATAGCACACATAACATTCAAATGATTGAGACATGTACAAAATTGGATTCAAATGAAAGATTGCAACGAAAGATTTATTTTCCAAAAAGAATTATGACAATCGGTCAATGCATTCTTGTGGTACGGTGTTTTGAGATACTTGGAAAATGGCCGAAAACCTGCCAAAAACAGTAACAATGCCCACAAATATAATTTATCAGGATTTAGAGAGCTCAATTTGTTAATAATGTAACATTCAAAACACCATTTACACATATTTCTTTAACAATTGAATATCTATATACCATGTTAAATTAAAAAATATGGTAAAATTATATTGCATTAAGCTAAAATAACCTAGTGAAATTGGTCATTTTGACCAGTTTTACTGACTGCAATCAAAAAAGTGACTAAGTCCAGCTAATTAATATGCGTAAATGTTATAAATCCAGATGTGAATGGTGTATTGCAATCAAACTTGGTATTATGGCTAATTGTACGATACCCAATCTTTTAAACTATAATTTAGTTTCATAAGCTCATTAAATATGCAAATTAGCTAATTATCTATTCAAATCATTGATATGCAAATGAGCAATGTCCAACAATTTTTTTCCCATCATAAGAGTGATCGGTAATAGATATATAACATGTATACCCAATTTGATTGACAAATATTGATGGATTTAGAAATTAAACAAGCTTTTCCTTTTCTTAAATACCCATATTCAAATTCTCAGTCTTTTCCTCACAGTAGGCACTCAAAGGATGCAAAAACTGAGCATATCACTAAATTGATTGAAGTGTTTAGTACAATATCTCAGGTTAGGTTTATTTAAATCGGCCCAATATATTCAAGTTCAAAGCCAATTTCAAAAATTGGTAAAAACAGTCATAACTAAAAAACCTGATGATAAGTATTTATACCTGGATCAAGGTTATATAGTCCAAGGTCATGACTACCATATATGGAAAGCTCACTGCCCTACAGGGAGTGCCTACCGTGAGGAAAATTAATTTTATATAGGGATGTTTTTCAAAGTGGAGCTGCATACATTATATGAAAAGATTGTTTTGCATAAGGGATTACAGACCACTCCTACATGTTACTCATTTTGCATGATTAATTAATCCAAATATTGTATGGCTGTCTTCATAACTTGGATTAGTGCATCCATGCACGCCAATTGAGGCAACAATACAAAACCACATTCCACATCGTGAATAGCATCCATTCAATAATGCAAAATGAGTAACAGGTAGAAGTGGATGTAGGGCTTTATGCCACACAGCTTTTCATATGTTGTTGTTCACTGGTGTAATGCTCCCAGTGGCAGACTCTGTGTGTGTGCATTGTGCTATGCCTACTAGTACCCAAGTCACTGCAATGTGTTGTAGTTGGGACTAGCATGAACTATAATCAATGATAATTCTCTAATATCTCTGCACATTTTCTATTGATTTTGCAGGCACTGCTGTCACCTTGGCCTGTGTAATGGGATACAGGTTTATGGGTAGTGGTAAATTCATGCCAGCTGGTCTTGTTGCAGTACTCAGGTAATTATACCCTACTTCTTGAAAATGGTTGATTTTAACCCAGGGGGGAGGGGGGGGGGGGGGGGGGGGAGGAAAGAGAGTCACTCAGATAGGTTTTTTTAGTAAGGATGAGCCGCCACCAAAATGAAAGTTGAGTAATTTACCCAACCATTTATCAATTTTGGGGGGAAATGGACCCATTTATTTACCAGACACCCGTTATTTTCCTACAGATTTGACTGATGTTGCTCAAATGTCTGTGAAATACAGCAAATGTAAGGATATTAGACCCATAAATTTACAAAAAATGGCTATGAAAAGGGGAAATTTATTTACCAGATGGGTGAGATGAGACGCTATTTGGCAGCACATCCCCGTGACCTCATATCCACTAAGTGCCACCCCCAGGATTTTACATCCCATCAACATATTTTTGTCAAACAAGCTTACACTTCAGTACAATTATATAGTCAACTGCCCCTACATAATGGAATACAGATTGATAAGAGGGAACATTACACCTTTAGCCACAAAGAAACCCCTGTTCTACATTGTTCAGAAATTGGTGGAAAAAATGTTCACATGCAAATAAATATCATCCCCTCAATTTTGTTTGCTTGTAGAACAAGTTTTTAGTGTGTGTCCATAACTCTAACCCTACTACACCACACGGGCAACCACATGGTCAGCAGCACTTGGCTTGCGCGCCCACAAGTTCTATTAATGTAGCTTTAAACCCTGGGGATGTATGGGCTCCGATTTTTTAGCCTGGGAAGCCCTCCCCTCCGTGGCTGGGTGGTGATGTACGTCACCTGGGTTCAATTCCCGGGATCGGCGGACATGATTTTAGTTTACTTTTTTATTTGACCCCCTCCTCCTATTCTTCGTTGTTCGGGTTATGGTATAATTTTTCAATGGTAGAGCATAGCTATAAAGACCAGTTATTTTGTGCAACAGTTGTCAATCATAAAGGTACATGAAGATAGCATAAAACCTTTGATTAAGTGTAAACAGTTTCTATCCCCCTGGTTTAAAAGTTGCCCGATTGACGTCAAACTTGGAGACAAGAAACATGAACACCGGGTGAACATGTCTAAAATAAATAAGAGGTCAACCGTCATTAGAGGTCAACCAAGGTCAACAAGGGGTTAAATTGTGCAATGAAACACCGGGGAACATGTCAAAAAATAATTCGAGGTCATAGGTCATCCAGAGGTCAAATCGTAAAAGATGCCTGATTGACGTCAAACTTGTGAGTAAAGAAACTGAACACCGGGTGAACATGTCTAAAATTAATTAGAGGTCATCCGAGGTCAATGGTCATTAGAGATCATCCCAGGTCAAAGGTCACCAAGGGGATACATCGTGCAATGAACATCAAGGGAACATGTCAAAAAATAATTAGAGGTCATCCAAGGTCATAGGTCATCCAGAGGTCAAATATTAAAGTTGCCCGATTGACCTCAAACTTGGAGAAAAGAAACATGAACACCTGGGGAACATGACCCATATGTGACCTTTTACCTCATTTAGTTGATCTCCCAGCCAGGGGGATTCGCAAGTCGTGACTTGCAGTATTTTTATTTTTTCCAATCTTATCTCATTCCGAGTTACAACTTACCAATGATGTCTGCTCATAATATCGTAACCTCTCTACGAAATCAGTCTAACATCATTTTCAAACAATTTTGTTTTTCCTCCAGCTTACTGATGGTAATCCGGTATGGAATGAGGTATATGTAGACGGACTACTGCACTTTTGACTTCCTCCATGTTCAACCATGCATCAACTACTGAGTACTACTACTGACACAAGGAATATTGACTTACCACTTTCCATGCGGCAGTCGTTTGCTTCCAAAATTCCACAAAATGTTTCAAAAATGTCAACATTATTCAATTTCATCACCATATTTGGAATCACCATTGCATTAAAGTGCAAACATGACTAGTATTAGTTCATTGACTATTGAGATAAGACTTTTGGAAAAGTTTCTGAAAAATCTGTTTTGTATGGTAACACTAACAGCCGCATGGAAAGTGTTAAAGAAAAGAGGTTCATTTTCGATGAATAAATGAAGGTTGAAGGAGCTGCTCTCTCTTAACTGAATCCAGAATGAAACAATGACATTTTGTAGCCATTAAATCAAGATCAAGGGTCAAAATAACAGGGTTTTTTTTAACCAGGAGCTACTTTTTATGTATAATTCTAGGCTATATCTAAGGTTCGGGATTTCCCGTGATTTTTTTAAGGTGAAAACCGTGGTTCAAATTGGTTCTAAAACACCAAAGCCGATGAACAATTATTAATTTGTAATTGGTGTAAAAAAAATTGCTGGAAGTTTTGAAAACGTATTTGATTTGGTGCGATATGAAATTTGAATACCTGTACTTGTATTTTATAATACTGGTATAACCAAAGATATAAATAGCCCGATAGAAACATTTGTTTAAGCAATATTATGTGATCTTTTTCAAATTTTTACACATATTTTTCTGTTTTATAATGACGTTTGACTACTCATAAATCCACTTTGACTGTATTTTCCGTAAATGAAACCATCACAGAACTTTACTGAATCATAATGGAAATCTGCTTCAAATTTAAGGAATTTTTCAACATATTTGTTTCGATTTTCATCATAGAGCATTCTGTAGGGGTGTGTTCACTTAATATGTAGTTAGGGTCGTAACCAGAAAACACTGTAAACGACGTTAACCTGGTGTTAAACCATGGAATTATATTTATGAATAAAAAAACATTCCAAAAATAAACTGTAATCTGATTTTGAAGTAAAGGGAAAGTCTGTGATCACGTTATTTCCCTAACCCTATATAACATAAGATATTAGTTTCAAGGTTATAAATGTAATTTGAGTAAAAAAATCCATTTCTAGGAGAAAAAAACATGGATAGAGGGCGTTCCATGGGAATCCATGAAAAAGATCTCATTATATGCCTTTACTCTGATTTTCATGGATATAATTTTCAAACAAATTGTAGTTCACATTAGGCTATATTAAAAAATAATTTGTCTCAAAGCTCCCGCGTTAGTTAAAGGTAGATGACCCGATCACATTTTCGTAACACAGAATTATTTCAAACATACGGAGATTTTCATATCATATGAAAGCTCGTATTTTTCTCATCATCAAACTGAAATTTGACTGCCTAAATCGGTATAATTACGGAGAAATCGATGAAATAACGTCGAATTACCGCGAAAGGTGGTATACCACCAATATCGTTTGTGTACAACTCAATGGGTACATTTCACGGCATCTTTTGCGTCTAAAATAAGAACCATTAGAGTTATGCAACTCAAACTTTGGAATACGACTTTTTTAAGGATGACCTTTCATGTAGAATAGTAAACTTCAAGTTTAAAATCGGAATGTGATCGGGTCATCTACCTTTAATTGATGCGCGTTAGAAAAAGAAAAGAAAAAAAATCCAAAAATGTCACAGATCACATCATTTGTAATACAAAAGGTCACTTTCACAAGGATGTCAACATTTTATATTTAAAAAACAAACAAAAAAACCCCAAAAAAAACCCCGCATTCCACATTAGGTTTTGAAAAACTGAAGAGCTTTGAGACAAAAGATTTTTTTAATATAGCCTTACATACTGTTCTATATTCGATTTGATGCACTGCAAATAAACCAGTTCACATACAGATATTCGATGCACAGCTCAGATTTGGCCTCAAACTCGCTTATTGCATCATCAAATTTCCTAAAAAGGGTTCCCATTCTGAAGAAAACACTTCATAGTGTTAATTTGGTGAAATTTGTATAATAATTATACAGATCTGTATATGAAAAGTTTTATATCTAAAAAAAGTGAACTTTGTATAGAGCAATTATGTGATGTGTTGGCAGAAACGGATCAAAATATATTAATTGCTGATTGCATTAAAATGTTGCATATTTTTGTAAATGTCTTGTCAGTGTCCTTTCTGATTTGTTAAAGGGGCCGGGCATTGAGAGATACGTATGGGAGTGCGCCAGTTTTTTTGCATCTAAGTAAGTTATGCATCGTTTTACTCACAGACTTTCGCGGCAAATTTCAACCCGGAAGTACCGTTATTTGCTTATTTTGGCATGAAGGCTATGTCGGAATTGTATGATATTTTGGATTTGGGCTATGCTGATGATTATCTTTACGTTATTTGCTCATTTAGTATATCGATACATCTCTCAATGCCCCTTTAACGTGTCCCTGATGTTAAGGATAGATGAGGCCAAAAAACCAAACCAACAAGTTTGTCTCAGAAGACTGTGTGCGTAGTTTCCATTTTGTTGTTGAACTTTTGAAAATGGTGGCGTGAGCCAAGTTGTGATTGCAGCGGAAAGTTTTTTCCCAATATTACAACAGGATTTAAACTCGAGAAAAACAACTCATTCCAGTGATTTATTAGACTATGCTTCTTCAAATTTCAATTACACATTGTGAAGTACCATCAGCTTCATTTTCTTGCTTCACAGAGCCTGTCTCTCTCATATTTAAAAAAAAATATACCGCATTTCGTAAATAAATAAAAAATCTCATTTTGTGTAACCCTTTTTGAGGTTTCTTTTGAGACAAACTTGTTTTGTTTTTTTGCCTATGGGTTTGAATAAGTAATCAAAATTGAGCAGAATAAAAAAATATTAAAAACAGCAGAAACATTAATTCATTATAAAAATTAATAAGAGCTTTATTGTTAAACCCTTTTTCACCATATAATATACGACCAAGAAATTGGTGTATAGAGAAAACATAAAATAATCTTATGTCTCCCCAATTTTGAGAAATCTGCTTCTGAAAAGTGTAGCCATTCTTTGAACCACTCCGTATTATTAATGAATGGCAAACTAGTACGGAAGGATCACAAACATACAAAATGGCTGCTATGTAGGGATAAACAGTTAGAGATGACAAAATATTGGGTATAAACATCTTGAGCACCATTCATAAAAATTCTTCCTACTTTCCAAATAAATTGACAGTGATAATTATAAGACATTTGAAATGCCTATTCTTGTTGCTCTGAATCTCAGCTTTACATTCAAAATTAACAGCTTTCTTTTGTACCAATTTAACTTGTTTTTGCTGGTGTAGTGAAAATATCCCATACATAGGTCAAAGTAAAATAACTACTTAAGAGTACTGTCAACCCTTTTTTATGACATTTATCAAGCACTGCAACTTTTAAACTAATAATGTAATGTAATGTACATAAAAGTGTACACATTTTTAAATGAAGTTAGTCGTAGAATCCATTTTTGGTATCAAATTTCACAAACAATTTTCACTCTTTTTTTGGCACCAACATTTTTTCAGACAACCTAACGAAATCAGTTTTTGATTAAAAATTTCACCAACATCATCTTAAGTCAATTATCTAGGAGCGCATTTTTTTTTTGGCTTAAAATTTGTTCGGTTTGAAAATATTGACCAAAAGATCCAACAAATTGTATTTCATCTCACATTTTTGGCACTTTTTGGTCAATATTTTCAAAACAAGCAAATTTTAGGCCAAAAAACCCCCATGACTTTAGATGATTTTGGTGAAATTTTGGAACTTTTAATCAAAAACTGATTTTGTTAGGTTGTCTGAAAAATGTTGGCGCCAAAAAATGATTTTTGGGCAAAAATGTAAAAATCAATATTTTTATTAAAATTTGATACCAAAAATGGTTTCTTTCACTCATTTCATTAAACAAATGTTTACTTTTATGCACATCACATTTATAGTTTAAAAGTTACAAAGCTTGATAAATTTGGCACCAAATAGGGTTGACACCCCCCTTAATTGCTTATACAGGGTGTCCCCTAAACACATTGCACATGTTTACCAAACTTATTGACCATGAAGTTCTAAAAGTTGGTGTAACATTCATATACATATTGAAAGACTAAACGCTTAGCTGTTAGATGCCGCTTATTTCATCTGATTTGGTTTTGTCAATCCTGAGATATGATTATGATCAATTAACTAAAGTTACCCAAAATCAATGTTGTGCCACTTTATTTTACAGACAGAATGCTTTTAAGTGTCAAACCGATACTAACTTGTTCTTCCAATAGGCATCAATCCGTCTGAATTTTTAAAATATTCAGTTCTGTTTGGCTACAGAGACACTCATTCTACTATTTAAACCTATTCAACCGCAATACAAAAAATATGATTGCATAACATTTGCCAAAGACCACTCTGAACAGGTGGAAGATTTGTAAATTGTAAAGTGGCACAACACCGATTTTAGGTAGCTTTAGTTAATTGGTCATAACCAAATCAGATGGATTAAAAAAATATCTGACAGCTCAATATGTATAACAATGTTACACCAAATTATAGAACTTCATAGTCAATAAGTTGGGTAAACATGTGCACAGGTTTTTTTGGGGACACCCTGTTGGAAATAGCCTGTCATCTGAAAACATGAGCGAGCGATTAGCCATGTTGGAAAGGTACCAAAAACCAACCAGCCAACCAACATAACATTTGTATAAGTGTTATAGACTTTGATTAAAATGGCAAAATCGCACTTGGTCAGAAAGGTTTTGGGTTAGGTTTACTGTAAGCTGTAAAAGCTAAACTGTACATTGTATGTCTCAAACTTACAATGCTGGACACATCAACATCCAATGTGGATTGCAAGGTTTTTTCTGTGTGTTTGCAACTTCATTTCCTTAATATTTTAAGTTTTTTTAAAGTAGGGGAGCTTTGAGATGAAGTGACATGTTGAGCAAACAGCAATTTTTTTGCCCACCACTACAACACTGTTATCTGAGCTCTTTGTCCTGTTTTTTTGGTTGGTGTGAGATTTACAAGCATGGGTCCTCAACAAAGCACTATGCCATGCAGTCTGCTGGGCAAGGAATAATAGTCTATACTGATCCACTGCCAGGTACGGAAGTCACATTTCATCTATCTATTAGCACTAGACTCATTCCTCCTCAATAGCCAAAACTGTGCCCCTCTAAACCTTGGTAGCAAAGACCCGGCTCTAGAACTGGCATCGTCCTTGCTTACCAGTTAGTATGTAATCAATTAAAGAAGGGCCAGACTATTTTACCTTCAGGCATCAATCTTGGTAGTATTTGCCCTTTAATCTGTTGTAATTATTATGATATGACAGTCAAATGACAGCTGGATTTTAAAACTAACCAATCTCAGCTTTGGGTGGCCTGTCACTATATCATCCAGAATTGAAATTGATATATTGTTGAATACCAAACCTGTGTGGAGGTAACTGAATGTTTATTTGAGGGCCCATGTGGGTAATCACATTGGTGGTGGAAACTCCAGCGCTGCTATGCTCGCAGTTGGGTACCAGAGCAACTTATCTATTTTAAAAAGAGACAAGAAAAAACAGCATCGTCACACTTGTCCTCCTCTTCCTGGGTCTTTAAGTTATAACATTTCCATGTCATTAATATCAACCTCATCCCTATTGTCCTCGTCTTTATCCTCCTCTTCTTCACATTGACCCAATGTATCATCCTCTTCCTCATCATCATTGTCAAAATCATCCTCATCACCCTGGCAACCTCATCACACTTGTCCTCCTCCTCCTCCTCCTGGGTCTATGAGTTCTAACATTTACATTTCCATGTCATTAATATCATCCTCATTGTCATCCTCTTTATCCTCCCATTCTACACCTTGACCCAAAGCATCATAACCTTCATCCTCCTCCTCAAAATCGTTCTCATCACCCCTGGCAACCTCATCACACTTGTCCTCCTCCTTCTCCTCCTGGGTCTATAAGTTCTAACATTTCCATCTCCATGTCATTAATATCATCCTCATCTTCATTGTCCTCGTCTTTATCCTCCTCTTCTTCACCTTGACCTAAAGCATCATCTTCTTCATCCTCCTCTTCATCATCGTCGTCGTCATCAAAATCGTCCTCAATACCCCCGGCAACCTCATCCTCCTTAGTGTGAGATGTAGAAGGCTGTTCCACACTGCCTCCTGAAGAAGAAACGAAAATGCAAAGTGAACATTTTCCAAATTCACAGGGTAATGTATCTTAACCCTAACTCTACCCCTCACTTTTTCAGAATTTTTTCTTCAACATGGAAAATCGACCAAAATATCCCCCCGATCCCCCAGAGGCGAACAATTCCCCACTACACCACGGCTGTCAAGGCTAGTTTGTGCAGTATATTGCGCAAACTATATGGGCTGGGTCTATTTTTTCATCAAAAAAACTTCCACGCCAGTTGGTACCAACGTGCCCAGTCGTGGTATATTGGGGTATATGGTAGGGTTAGGGTTATGTATTACAATGATTGGTGTAAGAGCTTAATTGACATCTTTTTTTCAGGAATCATTTAATCTTTGCCAGAAAAAGTTGATCTTATGTTATACTGTAAAAGTGGAAATTTTCGGGCTACATTTATTTTCCTTTGCGCTAAAATCAGCAGGCGCGAAAATAAAACCCCACACATATATTCGTTTTGTACGAGGGGCAGTCAATAAATAATGAAAGTGATTATGGTATGGGATGCATGAGTGATTCTATTGAGGGGATAATGTGATCAATACAGAGTATGAACCTTTGTTTTTAAAACAATACAGTTTTGGATTTTTAAGTGTGAACTATGACGTCATATCATTGTCTCAAAGTAAGTACACTTGGGACACTGCTAAATCAGTTATTTGGCGGGAAATTTGAATTGTTTTTATGAAACACGTGGTAAGAAGATTGCATAACAAGACATCAGAAGCAGGTGAATCCCGATTTTTTTCCACATAAATATGATACAAAAGACAATAACTTTAATCCCTGTGTAAATTGGAATGTTTAGTATAAGAGGAAAAATTAAGGAGGAGCAATTGAATAAAAGGTATACAAATATCAGTATTTCAAATAGCTAATTTTCATTTAAAAATGCCCAGTCAGTGAATCACTTATATTGCGGAAAATCAAACAACTTAGGAAAAATTCAAGCAATTAACCAGTTTGGAAGATTTCATATGATAGTTAACTAATTATCTGAACTTATTCGCATGAAACCTGCAGAAAAAATGCGCATGCGCAGACGGCAGATAATTTTGAAATGGGCCCAAAATGGCTAAAATCATGAAATTTACCAGATAAAAGCTTACTGTGCCTTCAAATTCTAATCAGAAATAATGAAAAATGCTTAATTCAATGTGTAAAAATATTGTGATAGTCAAAATGAAGATATACATGAATGTATCAATCAAAGATGGCTGCCACAACCTCTCTTATTACTGTTATCTTTAGAGCTACTAGATATGTATTGTGTAAGTAATCGTCATATAATTTCAATGGTTTGAGGAAATTTTATGAACAGCTCCTTTTGAAATCCCCACTATTATTGCTTTACATCTCACAACAATTTATTAAATTATAATTCCTCCATTGTTCCTTATACTTTGTTGTTTTCTAAGGTATATTATTGCGGATTTTGCTAAATAAAAGCGTATTTGAGATGGTCCCTTCTTGTTCGTATTAAGGCATTCAGATCTAAAAAGGAGTGTCAAACAGAGATAAGTGTGTATTCTAACTATAAGCCAAGTGTTATCTCTTTTTATGCTTGCATTGCCGAGATATACGCAAATGTATCAATCAACCCATATTCAACATATAACATATCCAGCCAAATAATTGACAGATTTCAGTCAGTGTCTGAAACCTATTGTGTTTATGTTAATGACGTTACATAACCAAAGGTATCTAACAATCCAAAAGTGTATTGTTTGAAAGACTAAGGTTCATACTTTGTATTGATCACATTATCCCCTCAATAGAATCACTCATGCATCCCATACCATGATCACTTTCATTATTTATTGACTGCCCCTCGTATGTAGGTCTATGTAAAATTGCAAAAATAAAAGCAAGCAAAATCGTTCAAAATGTGTGAAAGCGCTAACAATGTCCACTTTTACAGTAGCCCATTCTGTATGCCATCCATTAGGCCAAACAAAAAAGTGTTTGATTGTCTAGGCCTCGTCCGCCCGACCCTCTAAATCCTTCCGACCCAATTTTGTTGTTGTTGTTGTTGTAAAATTTCATTTATTTTGTTGAATTATTTTTTTTAATACATATTTATGTCGCAAAAAAACCCACCAAAAAACTTCACCTTTTGAAAGTGATCTATGGACAATCAAACAATTTTATTTTTGCCTTATACTGGCTATTATAACATTATGTTTATACCGTTGACTGACAACTGCCAAATAATTTGGTAGTTGTCCGTATCACATACATTTGGGAAAATAGCCATGTGATTAATTTTTTTAAAGACAAAATAGCTATGCTAAATGCAAAAATTCTTTTTTATCATGTTTTTGCCCCCCCCCCCACCTCCTTTCGGGCAATGCAAACCTGCATCTATTGTCTATAGGGATGATTGTCACTTTTGAAACTGGACCTACGACCATTGAAATTACAATTACTCCGCTCCGCAACATCGTATCTCAACAATCGAGGTGTCAAAATACGAGAACCAAAATTATGCACTGGGTTATTTGCTTCGATTAATCCATACCCTTTCGGGCCTTTAAATATTGGATCATTTTTAAGTGTCTTAATACTTTTTGTGAGGAGTTTATATCTAAAGCAAAAGCCATTAAAGTGATTTCAAATAAACTGAAAAAGTTTTAAAAACTCACCGTCACTGTCTTTACCAAGACTGAGTAAGGTGTCCTTCAGGATATCTGTTATACGGTCCCTAAGTTTCCCTAAAACGTCCGGTTCCAACCAGCCGTTACGTTCATCACAAGTCGTTTCACGGCCATCGTTGCAATGTATCATTTTTTGTAGTTCATCATCCTTAAGATCGCACAGCTGGTAGAACATCTGATGATATGCCGGTACCAAACCGCGCCGGAATATGTAGTAGGCTTCCTAAGTGGTCAAAGATAGGAAAACTTTGCTGGGTTAGTTAGTACTGTAAAAGTGGAAATTGTTCGCGCTACATTTATTTTCGCATTAAAATCAGCAAGAGTGAAAATAAAAATGCGCGAATATATTCCTTTTATATGTAGGTTTATGTAAAGAAGCTTAAAATTGCGAAAATAAAAACAAGTAAACTTGTTCAAAATATGCACGAAAATTGCAAACTTGTTCAAAACACGCGCGAAAATTTCCACTTTTACAGTATATCATGGTTTTTTCTCCACCAAACACATCTGTTGAAGGTTTTGCATAAGCTAGAAGTTTTGGTTACATTCCAGTCATTATGCACCAAAAGTGGCAGAGACATGCATCATTTGTTTCCCCTCTCTTTTTTTTTGGGGGGGGGGGTGTCGTGGACATATAATATACATGTTCTATGGGAGACGTGGCAAATTTTGACCCCCCAATCTGGCATGTTTTACAAGTCACTATGATGTTGGATGGTTGGGAATATCTGTAAGGTATGTAACCCTTGCAATGACTAAACTTGACTTAGTTGATGGATTTATCCCAGACTTGATTTGTGACTCAAAGCTTAGTGACTTGGTGGCAAGTTAAAGGGCCAATCTAAGCAGACTTCTGATATGACCCCTATTATCTTCGATACCTACAAAATGTTCCTTAGATCATGTAGTTAGTTGTCACTAAGATTGAGGCCAATAAGAGCAACTTCATGATTTTGATATACTAAGATTTTTGATAAGTTTCACGATGGCAACATTAGGCATTTTTATAACAAACTCCTAATATTGATCATTTGCACATTTAAAAAAAAAGATGAGTACATACGAATAATAAATTATTATCTTGTATACAGTGTTTCAACTTGTATGAAAGATAACCCCCTCATAGCAGACCATCAGCAATAATAATAATGGTCGCCGGCATGCCTCTTTTGCAGGCGAGGTCGTAGAGGCTAGCCGGGCGACCATTATTATTGCTGATGGTCTACTACTCGTCCTTTATCTAATTCACAACCTTTCACCCAACTCCTACAAAATATTCTCTTGCTCATGAGGTTTGCTGTCTTGTTTGATATAGAATGATTAGAGCAACTGTAATATTTGACCCTGGATGACCTTTGATTTGATCCCTGCAAAATGTTCCTCTGGTCATGACGTTGGTTTTTCCCAGATTTTAGGTCAATTTGAGCAATCATAAGATTTGACCCCTGGATGACCTTTCGACCTGACTCCTGGTCCCCTGATGTTGTTTATTGTCACCAAGTTTTGATTTTTTGCCATACACTCTGCAAAATGTTACTAAGGTCATAAGGTTTGTTGCTTATGTGACTTTTTGACATTACCGTATCCTAACCCCCTACTCACACATTCTTGTAACCAAGTTTGCTTGGAACCAAGTTACTGTTTTAAAATGACAGACACTTAACGATACAATACTGTAACCAAATGACCCATAATCCATAACACCCCCCATCCCCCACACCAGGGTCAGAAGCTCGTCAAAGTTTGCGAGAATCCATTCAAATAATGTGTTTAGACAGATTATCTATGAAAATCAATTTGGATTCTCGCAACTTAACCGGCGGAAATCTTTGCGAGAATGGATTCTCGGATTCTCGTTGAATTTCTGACCCTGCACACCCAGAAATAGTGAATTTGCAGTGTCTTTCAGAATGAACCTTTTCTATTGTTGCCTCCTGTTCCTCTGCCTTTTTCCCTACTGTCACAGCCATTGGATGAGGCTTCCGTATGGTGATCGGCAATCGGTACATGTAGGTACTACGTTTGGCTTTGATAACACCCTTACCGTAAACCTTAGCCATAACTGAAAAGAACAAAGAGTTGTGATTAATATTTCAAAAAAGTACATAATCTGATTTACTTAAAGTTACTTTAACCTTACTCCCTGTGTTATGTTTCCGCGTGGATCGGGGGAGGGGGACAAAGTATGATTCGACCCCTGACCATCTGCACACCACTGCCGCGTCCCTAACCACTAAGCTAAGCTCCCAAGGCTTTCCAGGGCAGCGATTTCATACCCACATATCAGCTCGGATAATGACATCATCAAATCAACACCGTGGCATGCGCATGGAGATGGTCACACTGGCCGTCATAAATCGTAGCGTTCACAAGATTTATGTGTGTTGATAGATGCTATAAACGATCTGCTAAACTTACTATATTTTTTGCTGAAATAAAAAAAGCTAGATTAACCTTACAGCCCTGAGCGATCACGACGGGTGATTAATGGGGACTTAGTCACCAACTTCCATGCTGGTGGACCTAGCCTCGAATTCCGCCGCCGCCAAGTCCGGTTTTGTGTGCTAAATTTTGCCCATTTCCAAACCCGTATAGTTTTAGCCCAATTTCAATCCCAAGTGTTTGGGTTAGTTTACAATTTTTTTTCGCATTATACCATTTCGTTTATAGCCCTGGACCCCATGATATCCCATTTGAAAACTATGCTAAACTTGTTCCCTCAATCTCCCCGGGCGATCACGACGGGTGGAAAAATGGGGACAGAATTGTTAGAGATGTGGAATATGGTGGCGTCACCTCTCTGGCCGAGCGGACTAAGACAGCGACTCCAGTGCCGGTGAACCCGGGCTCGAAATCCTGCCATCGCCGAGTCCGGGGTTGCGTTCTAAATTTCAACCATTTCAACCCAAGTATTGGGGTTAGAGGTTCTTTGATTATTTTTAAAATGTAAAATCAATCGGAGGTTGCCACCCTTCAGGCAAAGGACTTACAGTATAGACCATTTCAAATCCGAAAATATTTGATCGGTTCCGAATGTTTCCGATTAGCAGAGTGTGTTTTGGCATCGGTGGATGACTCCGAGTCATCCGCAGAAAAACAAATGTGTTTTCACCCGGTGTCTTTTAACCCTAACCATCCTCAATGCCGCAAATGTGCATGGTAAAGTCTGTCTGTGCCAGCTGGCGTGGCACTTTTTCGAAATTCTTCAAAATGTGACTTAGGAGGTTAGGGTTAACAGAATTTTTTCTTCTCTTTTTTTCTTCTTTTTTCAAAATTTTCCATGTATGATTTTATTAGCCCTAACCATCCTCAATGCCGCAAATGTGCACGGTAAAGTCTGTCTGTGCCAGCTGGCGTGGCACTTTTTCGATGAAATAATGGCCCCAGGCTACATAGTCGGGCCAATACACTGGCCCGAGTATGATTGGCCCCCGTGGTGCAGTGGTAGAGCATTCGTCTGACAACCGAGAGGTTGTGGGTTCAAGCCCCGGTGGCGGCGCCACTCTTTTTGTCCGCGTTTTTGTAGTTGAAAAAAAATTTCTTCAAAATGTGACTTATGAGGTTAGGTGTGTGGATTGCGCTGGTGGTAAAAGATTGACTTCCTCACTAAGTGGTATTTTGCAGTGTTTCAGTAGCAAAAACCTCACAAAGTTGTATTTTGCAGTGTTTAAGTAACAGAAACAGTGAGATAAAAGAGATTCGGGGTAATACCTTCACATTCTCACATCTTCACATGCTCGATAAAATTTGAAGTTACCAGTATCGACGCCATTGTTGATACAAAACAGTCTCGCTACTAGTTTTACTAGTTTTACTTGCGCTTATATATGTAAACATAGTAAACCATTAGGCGAACAACTGATGCTATGAATGCGATCAACCATTGCGAAGAACGCACTACGCACCCAAGGCTCAAGATAACAGGTTTTTTACCTGGAGCTACTTTTTTCCCAAAGTAGCGCCCGGATCATGGGATTTATTGAGAACCAGGAGCTACTTTCAGTCTACCGGGAGCTAACTTTTTATTAAATCGCATTGTCAAATCGAAATTCGATGTTTTGGGCAAGCTTCCTGATCGTCAACGGGCGCTGGTTTGGACAAAATATCAGCGCTCGGTTGTTTATTTTTCAGCATTACCGGGCGCTATGGCAGGAGGACCGAGGGGTAAAAATCGCCCAGCGCCCGCTTATCTTGAGCCTTGTACGCACCTAGTCCATATGACCTGTTTTTCCAAACTTTTCCAATGTTACTTTGAAATGGTCTATTGATTAAAGGTATATTATGCGATCTTTTCCATGGGACGCCCTTTATATTGAAGCAGATTTACATTTCTGATAATAAATCATAAATCCGTTCTGAGTTACAGGATGATACGATTCCTTATTACTTCAAAATCATGGTTTTAGAGTGAATTTAGAATGATAATAAACTGTCCTGCGGCAGGACAATCTATTTTCAATCTCTTTAAACCATGATTTTGAAGTACTTTTGTAATTTGGAATCATATCGCTCTGTAACTCAGAAAATATTGATGATTTATGATCAGAAATGTAAATCTGCAAAGAAAATCTGCTTTCAAAAAAAATAAAATTCAAGGACAGAGGGCGTCCCATGGAAAAGATCGCATAATATGCCTTTAAGTCACTTACCTTTACGTAACCTGAAATCGAGCATCTGATACTGTTTTCCATCATGATTTTGTCTAGGGTCATAGCCTAACCTACACCAGATGGCTCTCCATGGTCCTGTTATGAAGTAGTATGCCACTAGTGGTAGTAGTACCTTAAACTGATGTAAGGTTAACTCAATGTTACCCTTCAATGCATTCTTGGACCACATTGGCCTTTCTTCAAAAAGCTGTAAGAAATTAACACAACAGTATGGGGCAATTAGTCACTTGTTTTAGATTAAAGACAATTATTAAAGAGGGGTGTGGACCCTCAGCATAGCCTCCGTAAAACTGCTGTAACTCCTTCATTATTCATTTAATCTATATAAACGTATACACTTTTTGAAGAAAAGGGTTTAATGAATCTAACCATGAACATGAAATTGACCATTTTGAAAAAATTATAAAAAAACGTTTTTTTGACCCATTTTAGGTTTCGTCAAGATAACTAAAAATATATTTTGTCAAATTTTATTGTTCTAGATTTAATACATTCAAAATTCTATATTCTCTAGGTTTTTTTATTTTTTAAATCAAAAATCCTAGGCATTTACGCAATTGTATTACTGTCAAGTCTTTTAAATTGAGGATTTTGCGATGCATACTTTCAGATTCTAGTTTTAAACACTGTCCTTAACGGTAGAGGAAACCCCATTTATGATTTTTTATATCAGAAAAATCTCCATATTTTTCTCATTATGTCTGTAAAATCTTAGGTGCCAGAAATGTTCCATTTAGAAATTATAGGCTAAAATGTGGTAAATTACTGCCAAAAGGTGGTTAACTACTTGTCAGTTTGTGTACTACTCAAATTGGCAAATTTATTGTAACCTTGCTTCTAAAATAAGAACCATTGGAGTTATGCAACTCAAACTTTGGAATGTAAACATTTGAAGGATGACCTTTCATGTAAAATAGAAAACCGGGCCAGAAATCAGAACATCGACCTTTAATTACTCATATCTTTGGGATTAAAGTATCCATATAATGGGGTTTTCGGTAAAATTTAGCTTTGAAAATAACCACTAATATGAAGTAGAAAACTAAAAATGTGATATTTTCAACTTCAGACGCATTTTGCTTGCTCGCATCACAATTAAAGAAAGATAAACATTCTATTTCTTACCGCTTTAAGATCTTTTAACTTATTATCAACATTTTTGTATCTTTCCTTTGTCTGTAACGCATTCGGATGCGGCTCGGTCGGCACTACCTCTTTATCATAAGGCACGGTGTACGCATTGTGAGGGCGCCGCGCTCGATTACGTCCAATCAGATTACTTTCCACCGGGTCTCTCAGGGGCGGATAGGAAGGACGGTGCTGTATCTGGTCTGGCTTGTAGTGGTAGTCCGCTGGGATGTCGGTGCGTGAGAAGGATGGTGGGTGTAAATGGTAGGGCATGTCCTGTGCAAAATATTTGGATTCGTCTAGTTCAGATGGAATGATCTTTTCTATCAGCGATTCCATATGTCCAGCGTTGTTTTTGGCCATTGGTAGGTATTGGAAGTCGCACATTCCTAGGAAAAAGAAATTTAAAAAATAGCAAGCAAGATTAGGTTTAGTGTTAGAGAATGGTTGAAAGCACAAAACCAAATTAGTTAGAAACTATTGATGATGATAATCAAAAATTGTTGAGCACAAACACTATTTGAACTGTAATCGGTTTCTGCAAAGGTGTCACTTCATTACAAGTTGTGGGCCTGTCCACACTTTGGGAGAGGTAGTAAATTGTTTCCGGAATAAATCAATATAACTCGATCCTGAAACGGGCCAGAAAGGGAAAATTGCATGTTACATGGTGGACGTACCATGCTTTACACAAGTCCTTTAAATTTAATAGGCCTTCAATATTAATCATGCTGTCTTCGACATCACTTGAGTCCGATAAATCTCTGTCGTGGTCTGAATCCTCAGATAATTTGATGATAATTTAGGGAATGTGATATTTTTCCCGGTACGAATTTTCAATTTCTCGGACGTGACGACACACATTTTATCACTGATGGGGACATTTGTTCCAATACCTTATATCGAATATTTTTTGAATGTCATTGAATTTGAAAGTTTTGTTGTGCTTTGCAACATGATGTTAAATTTGAGCCATATTGCGCTTCTTTCAATCACCTAAAACATTATTTTGCCCTTGTATTTTGTGGACATAAACCTGCGTGATTACATACGTCAAGGGAATAACATCAACTTGAGTGCCTCTTTTCATAAGTGAGACACCAAAATATATATTTGGCCTAATACTCACCTGTTAAAGTAACAGTCTGATATTCTTCTGAGCTTTTATCTTTCAGAAAGACGTATTGATCATTGGTTACTCTAGCGCAATATTTAAGAAGAATAGAATTTACAACCAGTACATCCTCATTCCCCATCAAGTCAACCCTGCACCTCCGCCAATATGCAAGAGGTGACACATTTGCTGAAACCGATTATAACAAGGGAAAGCTAAAGAAAATCGGAAAGCTAATCATTCTTTCTTTTCTCCTTGCAAATGTTCGTCACTGTCCAGAGAAAGTTAAATAGACTAATTATCTTAGACATAACAACTAATAATAGGTATAGCACATTTCGCTACACTAGGGTCTGCCACACAGAGTGTGTGCACACTCAGGTGAATTTACTTGTTTTCAGGCAAAACTTGATGGACTGGTTTGAAAAAACTTAATAATTTATAAATGTACACTCTTCACCATTAATTAGATTGATCTCTTCTCTATCTGAATCTAAAGTTTGGTGATTATTCTACACCTGGAAGTTTTTAAAAAAAAAAATCTTTGCAAGTACTTTTTATGCCTTGCCTGAAAGTCACACACTTGGGTCCCATTGACAGCCCACACTAAGCAATGCAGCTCAGCATTGAAAAACACCCATACCAATAATTGACCATTCTGTTATGATGCACTCCTTATTTGGCACTGAGCTTGCTATATATGGTAGCTATGACCTCTCTGTACATGACCCTGCATCATACATATCAATCGAATGTTATTCGGCTGAGTTGTGGCTAGTTACATAATGTTTGGGAATTTGCTCTACATTTTGATATAATTGCCCTGTTTGTATATCCATTGAATGCATCACACCAGAAAAAGACCCCAAACCACAGAATAAGCTTGTTATGGTAGCTTACTGCAGACCTCTCCACAGCAATTGCACTGATCGATAGCAACATACTGGAAATGGCTAGAGAATATGTTCAGGAATAAACTTATGTAAACAAAATGCGAGTCAAATTGACATAATTTGCATGTATGCAAAATTTGAATACATAATGAGCTCATTTGCATATATAATGAGATAATTAACTAGATTTTACATTTTAATATACGTCTTGTCACAGGTAAACAGTATATACCAAAGCTCATCTTTCTACTGCTTGTAGAACTTCAGATATTCACGTTACGCATATTAATTAGCTGGACTTAGTCATTTTTTGACGATTTTCAGAGTTGCGATTATGAATTTTGAATAAAATGGTATATTCTGGAGTCTGCTGTACAAATATGAAATAAATATCATGTCTGATTTTAATAGAAATGGATAAACCTATGGCCAGTATCTTGCATCTGTGTTTTGTAGCTACTGTATGTACATAGTTTTATAATTAGAAGGGTGTTAACTTGCTAAAATGTCAGTTTTGACCATAAATGGCACTTTTTGGCAGATTTCCGGTCATATTTTCCAATAATCAATGGACAACATCTTGAGAACCGTACAACCTTTTTGCATGATTTTTTTACCAAATTTCTACTTTTGCAATTATCTACAACATGAGACTAATTTTGTACACTTTCAGTGCATTTGAATTTTTTGGGTGCTATACCTACTAATAACAAACCCAACAAACACCGTGAACCCACCTGGATTCGACCCCCGGACCATCCGCAAACCTAGGTACTGAGCTAATCTTCCCAGGGCAGCGATTTCGTACCGGTACCAACATTTCAGCTCGGACGATGACGTCATCCAATTAATGCCGTAGCATGTGTGTGGAGATTTTTTTTGCCCATAGTTAATCCAGGAGAGATAGGGTTAAAACTTACCAGTGAATCTATATGTGCGGTCCACCACACCCAGTACTTCAGTCTTGTATTGCACATCTTGTGGAGGCTTTGCAACTTCTGAACCAACTGATGGTCCTGATGATCCCCCTTCTTCAGTCACAGAAGATTTGGGTTTTCTGTATCGCTTTTTCACCCTGACAAGTAGATTGTTGGTAGGAAAGAGATTTGCACAAACTGGCTTGCAGTAAGGGTCTTCCGGTCGAAACCGTAGCTCAATTCTTTTGTTGGTGGCGGCAATCGTCTGAAATTGACCAAAAATATAGATGTTTTATCTTATATGTATCTATCATCGCTTATCATCACATATCATCTTCACTACTGTATGTACATACAGCCAATATTTAACAATTTAGCATAGCGCAATTTCTATTTGTCTTTTTGAACTATTCACATTTTTTTCTTTCAATTTTTTCTTCTTCATTTACACACATACATTGTCTACATCACGTTTTCAAAACATAAATCAAAACTATATCTTTTCAAGATTCTTTTTGTCATAACCTAAATAAGTTTGTACTCATTCTCATATTTTTTTCGACTTTCTTGACATCACTAATAGCTTTTGACTGTCTCCAACTCAAACACTTCACTACTATGGTATTAGGAACAAAGCCACATTTAAAAATGGATCCATTATATCAGACACAAAGACAACAAAGAGTTATTGTAAATGGCGAAGTGTCCGAGTGTAGGGGTCGGTTACCCCACACTGAGTTGTTTGCATAAATTATGCTGAATTATTGTACAAGGTATTGTAAAAACCTGTTCTATCTGTCGCCCTCTGGCTAACCATTTTCTATAGTGGCATACTGCCCTCTTTGTTAAATATTTGGGCAGTCAATAAAATCAATGAAACATCATTTTCAACCTCAAAATCGCTGCTATGACCGTAATCCGAAAAATCCCTGTCACCCTGAGAATCATATGCGGCTTGTTGAATTCATCCTATTTCTTGCCAGTTTTGACAGTTTTCTGCGTCAAAAGTGTATTAACCCTAAGAGTCCTAAATACTATGAATTACTATGCAAAATCCTCTCCCCAAGTAGGGAGGAGGTGGGGGTCAACAATGTAAAATACCATATGAAAACATTCATCACTAACCCCCTTCCCAATCACAAACACCCTCCCTATAGATGAGGTGACCTATGATGTCATGTATTTACAAATGGGACACCCTCTGTTGTTTCCCTCCAGGCAGAATATACAGTAAAGTTAATGAAGACAACATGAAATTTCTTTCTAATGAATTGTAAAACTCATTTAGTTTTAGTTTTTTTGTGAAATGCGATAGCTTATAGCATTCCTAAGCAAGTTTAAAGACAGTTTTGATAACAATTTGCTGTGACACCACAACCTAGTTAGAAAACCTGATCTGGCCTATGTAAACTATAGGAACTCTTGCCCGGTGTGTTTTGTCTCAAACCAACAGAGGGCGTCCTATTTATTTATTTATTTATTTATTTATTTATTTGTTATTCGGCAAAATCGACATCAACAATACAAAAATAATCAAGCACATAGTAATAACATATAACATCACGAATATGTCAACACATGTCACCTCATCTATACCCCACCTCACACCAAACCCCCTATTACAAAAATCACATGGTATCCTTGCGTCGCCCATCACTACAAAAACTGTTTTACAAATAGACAAAACTTTTGTTTGATGGATGTCTCTGACAAACCCCTTGTATTTCATTGGCCACAAGCATTCATTTAGGCTAGTGGATCCACCCAGATATAGTGCTGCTGGGAGATATCAAGCCACAGCTCACTATCTCTGGCTGGATCTGCGATGCAGCCAGCTCAAAGTGGTCCTGGCTGGCAAAGGCGTGTAAACCGAGTCACCAGTTTCGTAAAAATATTTCTTGAACACCGCAAAGGTTAGACGTTTGCAAATAAGATTATCAGTAATACATTTTCCAACAGTGCATTCCTACCTACCTTATTTTTAAAACCGAACAACGGAAGCAGAAAAACAGCGCATTATCTGAGGTGTGAAAATGAAAATTCATGAATACATGTCATCCAAACGGATTAAGATAGCGGCTTCCTTTGTATGTACTTCTTTACGTTTACCGCTACCACCTGTGTCTCTTTAACAACTGTCAAAGTTCTCGAATTCTATGACGCGTGATTAACATAGAGTACGTCCTCGGAATCCTAAAATAACCACTATCGTGTATAGTAATAATACTGACGACGCGACGTAGCGATGCATGTTTGAGGGCAGCGTAAAAGTCAGTCTCTTTTTTCCCACGTGACAACGGCTGTTTCATTGCGTCATTTTAGTCTCTTTAATTGTGGTTTCAGACGGACGCTGCACATGTACAAAGTGAATTGGAAACAGCAGCTTAGCGTTTTACGTAACAAATCTGCAGAGACTGATCAACGCACGTGATATTTTGTTGTTTACCACTACTTTCTTGAGTTCGAACGAGTGGCATTTTCAATATTTTTAACAGAAAAAACACCCCAGATGTCTGTGCATTAATCACGAAAGAGTACATAGGATTATGATATACACCAAGCCCACAGTTAGGGTTGTCCAGTTTCGTATTTTCGAGCGGCGCCCTTCACCGTATACCAAAATGTTGAAAATGTTGACAAGTGTTGCTACGTCATCTGGCCCAAATATGGCGACTCTCACGGGTGTACGAGGCCCGGTTTTAAATGAAGGTAAGTTGAATATTTTGTACTTTCTAGTCGAAATACGTTCATATTTAATATTAATAACCCTTCCGAGAGACGATTAAACCGATCTTATTCCAGAATATAGCCGATTTAATAAAGTAATTTTGATCGTAAATCGGGCATGCTAAACCAGTCGCAACCCTTCCGAATTTGACATCCATGTCACGAATCAATTTCTCAAATATCTTTTTACTACCTGAAACAAAACCACTTTTACAACCGGTTGTTGCATCCTGATACTATATTTTAACTAAAGATGTCCATCGTTTTTCCTAAACTTGACGCCGTTAGAAGCTAAATTGGTCTGAATCCAGGCGTGTTACCCGATGTACGCGTCTCTTTTCGGTGTTGGGCGAAATGGATTGGAGCATGTTTGCCGGCAAAACGGTATTGCCGTGTTGATGAATCTGTTGATCAGGAGCACGTGCTTTCAAGATCGCGCAGTCAGGACTTGTTTTGTTTTATATTTGTTTAGTTTTATGGGCGTGGGGTTGGGGAAGAGGGGACCCGGGGAGGTGGAAGGGGGTCTGGGGAGGTGGAAGGGTGTCTGGGAAGGTGTAAAAGCCCAACAAATACTTTGAATTTTTTTTTAAAAATCTTCCAATTATTTTTTAATATTTGGTTTTTTATTTTATAACTATTGTAGGATTTATGTTTGGGGTAGGGGAATACATTGTAACAATGTAGGCCTACTTGTAAACTACGGTATTAGTGAATAGCAAGGTTTGGTTTGGGAGTCTTTTGGGCTACTTTGGGCTAAAAAAATATTGAGCCCTTTTGGGCTTTTGGGCTGAAAAATGGTTCATCATTAAACATGGCATATATAATGAATCAAAGTTTTTGGATTGAAACGCTGTTATAAAAACCATCAATTTTACAGCACATTTTGCTCCATAACTTCACTTATACTTTACCTAGTTAACTCATCAAGCACTCATTTTAAAGGGGATTACATGATCTTTCCATCAATACTAATAACATTTAAATTTAACATTTCTAAAAAAAATATGAACATCCCTACCACAGTTGCAAAATAATTACAAATCTATGTAATCAACAAAGTTAGGAATCATCGATAAAACCATCTTAATATGTACACTATGTTATCTGGACTTCCATGTACAGTACAAGTCGGCCTATATATAGTGTGTAATATCAAGCATCTCAGTCTCAAATCCAAAATATGCACTTGAAGTCTGAGACGATTATATAATCGTCTCAGCTTGAAGTGGATCTCTTCAAATCAAGTACAAATCAAGTACAAGTATCAGAATTTGCTTAATTCAAGCAGGAAATCAAACATAAACCTTACCCCAACAGATTTTTACTCCATTGGGACAATTATTTTGGGTTTCAAACATGAAAATAGTTAATTTATTACACATTTTATCTTGGTTGGCGAATTTGGCCCCTAAATCGGTGGGCAAATTTGTCCACCTACAAGGAATGAAGCTATATAAATATTTTTTTTGAAAAGATGACAGTGTCAATGCTTAAACAATCATCTCACTTTTGATACGCACTCTGTGTCCCCAAGAGTATCCAACATTCGTTCTACATTTTCAACACGTCCTGGGTATTCAACGCATACAAATTTGTCACGTTTTATAGGGACTTCGTTATCCACGCTTGCTTCTGTGGAAGCTGCCATGTTGATTTTGATTCACTCAATCAATCATAATAAACCTTCGTTACACAGAGGAATAAATGCACACCTAAAACAGTCTCTATTAAATTATAAAAAGAATAAATACGTCAATAAATATTTATAACATATAAAAATTAATATTTAAAAGATAAATATTACCCACTAAATGACTATTGTTATTTTATGGAATTTTATTTCAGAAAGAATAAAAATAAAGTCAAGCCTGATACCCACAATGCACTATTTAAAAATGTCAGCGCCCATGGTCGCGAAAATTAATCACTAGTAGTACTGTCACAATATTGACCTACTCAACCTTTTCAAGTAAACAGGTTGTTGTTATAATTCAGAGACTTAGAGAGCACGGCACAATGGACGAAGATAGCCTTCAAGCATCGATCGATACATATAAGCAGCAGGTTTGGCTATAAGCTAATAATAGACTATAGTATTTTAAATAATTCAATCCAGTCCAGTGAATGTCAGGCTAAAAAAAAGCCTACAAATAAATCATTAAATTACTAAAGTATTAATACTATATGAGCAATGATGACAGTTTATTAAAATAGCTCTCTCTCAGTCTCATACTCTGATTGAAAACAATCTGAGACCATAATAACTAAATGGTCTCAGAAACAATTAATTAATTATAAATGAATTTTAAATATAATAATTTAGTATTATAACTTTTAAGTTATAATACTAAATTATTATATTTAAAATTCATTTATTCATTAAAATTAACTTAAGTAGGCCTATAGATGGTGTGACCGGTGAAGATGGTGTGACCGTGCGCACCTACAGGGAATTAGTCCGAGGTGGCCTTGACTTGTTCCGATACGATCAGTGATCTACTCTGGGAGGAACGACAACACGTACGCTACGTGAACGAGCTAACAGGGAATGTCCTGTAATTCACACTTGATTGATCATTACTTACCATGCTTATGGTGTAATAGTGCAGTAGTACATGGTCTGCATCCCTAAGCACAATGAGAGACCAGGTACTAAATCTGGTTGCCCGGCAGTATGCGTACGCACCATAAGGGCATGTGCTTTTAAAATTGGCGCTCAGTGATGTGTGTTTTGCTTTCGAATAGTATGTATGCAGTAGTCATGGACTAGTACCTCTAACATGTCTTTAGACCAGGCGCTAATCAATTTGTAAACACTACTGATGTAAACAACGGTCACCTCATCTATAGTTCAATCAGTTTCAAATTGGCGAGAAATATTCGTGTTTTTATCTATCTGCGATGCGCACAAAAGTAATCCATTCCAAGCGTATCAGCCCGATTTTGGTATCGCAAGTGTCATGCATACAATGACACTACGTCATTGCGCGCCATATTGCGATCGATTTGCGCGTGACGCTCCTTCTGAATCAATTCGCTGCTGTAGTGTCAACAGGTTTTGCCAATTCAATTTGGAACTGAATGAATGGTCAGTGTTTAGTGTTACCTTATATTAGATTATAGCCTATGAAATATGAATACTATACTATCAGAACTTAGCTCTGAATCACAGCTCTCTGTTTGAAATTTGAGAGCTTTGATATAAAAGCATCTGAGTCGGTGTCGCATGTTTTCATAAATATTTTTCAACCTTTAATCAAATTAGTAAAACTTTTGTTTCAGATATTGTGAAATAAACAAACCATACAATTGATGATAACAGACCAAGTCGAGAGCTTACCATTAGTGGCAGTGTAGGTCGCACATTACAATCCCACCGCTGCCACTAATTGTAATATATAGATAGCCAGGTCTGATATTTTAAGGTCTGCAGTCTAGGGAAGGAATGATACTTGATATAAACACTTCAAAAGAAGTAAGTTCCCCTTTAGGGTTTCCCTTATATTTTCAAAAATATACATTGGGTTGAAATGGGTTTGCTGTCAAATTGTTATGAGGTTCATACCAATACTTGACCAAAATTTCAAATCAACAAGTTCTGTCATGCTTGAGTGAGCTTGTATTGAATGACAGAATGTCTCATTTCAAAAGTTGTTAAAATAATGTTTAGTAGTGTGTGTATCCACCACGTTGGTGTATCAATTGACTACAATACAATACAATACAGAAAGCATTAATTGCGCCATTTCCAAAAGGCTCAGAGCGCTTACAAGATAAAACCTTAAAATTACAACTTAAACTACAAAATGGGAGTGTAACATGAGCATAGTACGTACAATATATTATAGCAATTACAAAATAGATTAGAAACAAAATATAAATAGAATAACTGTTTAAGGGAACAAATGTTGATGAGGCGCGCTACTCGATATGGATGTCCAACTCTTGTTGTACCAGAATTTTAACCCAACAGGTTATTTTAGCAACTTTTGAAATGGGACATTCTGTCATTCAATACGTGCTCACTCGAGCATGAACAAACCTGTTGATTTGAAATTTTGGCCAAGTATTGGTATAAAGCCCATAATAATTTGACTGAAAAATCCATTTCATTCCAATGTATTGTGTTGGAGATATAAGGGAACCCCTAAAGGGGAACTTACTTCTTTTGAAGTGTTTATGATGAAATAATCCATACATCTGTAAAGGCTATACTTGTATGTGTGCAAATCTAAAATGTCATACAGCAAAAGATGAGCAAGTAAAAACATGGTGAAGGGGGGGGGGGGGGGAGATAGAAAAAAGTGAAGATTTCTGGAAATTAAGGGTGCCCATGTTAAAGCATGAAAGTACAACCGTACACCCATGGTTAAAGTGATAGTGATTAATTATAAACAGTTTACCTTGAGTGACGACTTGATGAAACTCTAAGTGTTGCTTACTTGCTTAATTCGAGTTGTGTTCTCGATCTACAATGGCTCTCCACACTTTCCTGTCCTGCATTGCTGTCTTTAAGTCTCATACATCCAAACCAGTGTCCTGTTTAAGCACATTGATGTAAGTTAGGGCAGGTCTTCCAGGTTTCCTTCTCCCATGCTTTGGTATTCAGTGAACCAGCTTTGACACACATTCTTAACTCCTAAAGCAGTGGCCTGAGAATCTTGTCCTTCTCTCCCTGATCTTTTGGGTGATTTTGGGGAGATCTCCATACAGCTCTGTGTTAGTTGTATGTTGCTTCCAGTGAATGTTGAGGACAGCCCTCAGCATACGAGTATAACAGCCGTCAAGTTGCTTTGCTAGCTTAGGGGTGGTGGTCCATGCCTCACAGCCATATAGTAACACAGATTCAACAGTTGCTGCGAACAGGCGAAGTTTGAATTTTCTTGGTAGGGTGGATTTCCAGATCTTGTTCAGCTTCCCACAGGCTCTCCAAGCTGCTGCCTTGCGTTGCTTGATATCCGTTTCAGTGCTTGACATCCAGGCACCTAGGTATTTGAAATCGTTTACTCATCTAGTTTGGTTCCATCATTTGTTCTGATTTCCACAACACTTGTTTGGTTGTATGCCATGCACTTTGTCTTCTTTGCATTCATAGACAAGCCAACTTTAGCCACTGATGTCTCTACCCTCTGAAGCAGATCTTGTGCCTGGTGTAGTTCTTCAGACAGCAGGGCAATATCGTCTGCAAAATCAAAGTCTGTCACTGCTACAGGTCCAATCCTTCTGCTTCTTCGCTTTTCAAGGTGGAATCCAAGCTCTTCTTCCTTTCCTGTTATAGCCATTCTCAGGGCGAAGTCTAGTACAATAACAAACAGATATGGGGCAAGGGTGTCACCCTGAAGTACACCAGCTAAGATTTCGAACAGATCTGTTTCTCCATCTGGAGAAATCACTTTAGCCATAGTTCCCTCGTACATGTCTCCAACAGCATCGACGATCTGTCCTGGTATGCCATAAGCGTGCAGAATTCTTAGCATTTTGCCACGATGAATGGTATCAAAGGCTTTCCTGAAGTCTATGTATGTTATTATTGCTTGTAGGTTATTAGCTTTCACCCCTTCAATCAGCCTTCTCAGTACCAGTATATGCCCTATAGTAGTTCTTCCTACCCTGAAGCCATTTTTGGTTAGTTCTTAGATGTTTATCCAGCTCAGGACGAATTCTATTTAGGATCATCCGGTTATAGGTTTTCGCTACGATAGAGCTAAGACTTTTGCCACGATAGTTGCCGCCCAGGCTGAGGTCTCCTGACTTTGGAATGGGTACAATGTTGAGGATGGACCATTGGCTCGGCTTCTCTCTATTTGTAATTGCATCATTGCAGAAACCCAGCACAATATCATCTAGATCACATCTTTTCAATACTTCTGGTGGTATATTGTCCTCTCCACAGGTCTTCCCTTCTACCAGTGACTTTGACATTTTCCATCGAAGCGGTGACCCCTATTTGCATAATTATGCATATTATGTATGAGTCGCAGTGGCGCGAAATATGGATTATATTTGGGCGTTGTTGTCATTGACTGCAATCTAGTGACATCTAGCGGTCGTGATTCTTTTCCGCCGTTGGTTTTTTCTATATTTAAGGTATTTGTTCCTTTGTCTTTCCAGATTTAGAAGTTTGTGTAACTCAATAAATTTGCATTACGTTTTGCCTTTTGAGATTATCTGCTTAAGAGTTTTTGGCTCCACAGACAGATGAGACGAGGATGTTCTCTTTTACATTTAATCATGGTATTCATGAATAGGGCCTGGCTGGTGATGAGAAGAGGTGATATAAATCAACTATTTTTGGTCCTTAATTGCTAAGGTATATCAAGGTATGTGTCATTTCCTTCTCACTTTGTTCCAGCTATGGGCCCTTATATTGGCCGCAATCACGTCCGCAGCCGTCCTAGATGAGCGGTGACCCTTTCCTTTTGAGTGTCTCCTTTCAGCTGACCTTTAGTTGATGCCTTTCTGCCTGTGATTTCATTGATTAGTTTCCAACTTAAGCCATGCTTGGAGTTGATATGTGCAGTCTCTACTTCCTGAATCTTGCCATTCAAATGCTCTGACATAACTAGGTTGTAGGTGTCCTCCAGTTTCTTTTTTGCAGACTTGTGACCCTCTCTTCTATCATCAGTGGTGTTGTTCTGGTACTTATCATATGCATCCCTGATGTTATCCCTTGCCTTTATGACCCTAGTATCACTTGAGAAGCTTGTCTTATGGGCTCTTTTCTTAACTGGTACAACCATTTCTGCTGCTTCCTTGTTGGCCTTTATGAATCGCTCATACTTCTCAGATGCAGATTCCTCCTCATTTTCCAATACTTCAAACCTGTTGCGTACTTCAACTGAGTATCGTTCCTGCAGGGTTGTGTCGGTGCTTCTTTCCAGTCATACTATTTCTGTCTAGGAATCGCTTTACTTATCCTCAGGCTTATTAGCTTGATTCGAGCCGATACAATTCTGTGATCTGAGCCGACACTAGCAAAGGTGTTATATGCTTCAGCATTCATTAGACTGTTCTGCCATTTCCTTCTAACAAGTATGTAGTCTAGTTGGTATTTGCTCCAACAGGACTTATGTTAGTCCACAATTTTCCATTCCTTTTCTGAAACCGAGTATTAGAAATGATAAGGCTCTTCTCTACTGCAAGCTCAACAAGGTATTTTCCATTTCGGTTGGTTTCACTGTGGTATGTACACTTAGCATCTTCTGGTCCTACCCTGGCGTTGAAAACTACCATAAGCACATTATGAGCGGGGATAGAATCTATTGCTCTCCGAAGGTTGTCATAGTGTTCCTCAATGATGTCCTCTTTTGCAACATTTTTAGTTGGACAGTAGTTGACTATGACTGTTGTTGCTGGGTTCCCCTGAAAGTTAGCTATAAGTCATCACGCGCGATATTAATCTTGTGTCTAAAATCGCCACTCACCGTGATCTTCCCTCTGATCACTATGCTGTGACTTGCAATGTCAACATCACTCGCCCTCCTGCATCGAAACGGACTCTCACTGTTCGTGATATCCAAAAGATTGATATCTGCAATATTAAGAATGACATTGTGAACTCTCCACTGTTCACGAAGCCAGAGATCGATCTCGAGAAGCGGACTGAACAATATAACTCTGTCCTAACAGGGCTTCTCGATCGTCATGCACCTCTTGTGACTCGTTCCATCACCTTACGTCCCAATGCCCTTTGGTTTAACGACAGTCATCGTGAATCAAAAAGACTTAAGCGTAAATGTGAACGCAGGTGGAGAAAGTCTGGTTTGGAGGTGGATAAAATTGCTTTCCGTGACCAGTGTAGTGCGTACAGAAGTGATCTTGAGAAAGCCAAGACTAATTACCATCGTACGCGAATATCACAGTGTGATAGTAAAAGACTGTTTCGCATGATAGATCAGATGACAACTGTTAAGCACGAGGCTGCAATGCCACCTCATACATCCGACGTTGAGCTTGCAAATCGATTTGCTTCGTTCTTTGATGCTAAAATAACTCGCCTTAGACAAGAACTTGATGCTACCCAACCATCTCCCCTGTCTGTTGACATTGAGGACAGCTGTAACTCTTCGATGTCTGAATTCTCTGCTGTGTCTCAGGAAAATGTCCGTGAAGTGCTTAAAACATCAGCCTCCAAGTCGTCTGATCTCGATCCCCTTCCTGCAAAGCTTTTCAAACAGTGCCAAGAAGAACTGCTTCCTGTAATAACTGAGATCATCAACAAATCCATAGCAACTGGCGTAGTGCCATCTGCACTGAAGTCCTCGCGCATCATCCCTCTACTGAAGAAGGCTAAATTAGATCCTGAGAACATGCAGAACTATCGACCTATATCTAATTTCAGCCTACCGTCGCTACCACAGCACAGAGACCGCCCTTCTCCGAGTGAACAATGATCTTTTGCGTGCTGTTGACCAACATCAGGAAGCTGTTCTTGTGTTATTAGATTTGTCATCAGCGTTTGACACCATTGATCACAAGACTTTTATCCAACGGTTAAGCACTAGATACGGGTTATCTGACACTGCGCTGTCATGGTTTGCTTCATATTTGTCTGGGCGTGTCCAGGCTGTCTCTATTTGCAGAACGCTCTCTGACACTCATCCACTTCGCTACGGTGTTCCTCAGGGCTCCGTTATTGGACCAATTTTGTTCACCTTATACAGTGCGGCTTTGCAGGATATCATCAAGGCACATGAGCTAGACTGTGTTATGTATGCTGATGACACCCAGTTGTATGTGCTTTTCCATCCTTCTGACAAAACCATCGCTCTTCAGAAACTGCAATGATGTGTTGATGACATTAAAACGTGGTCGGTTTTGAACAAATTAAAGTTCAATGATAGCAAAACAGAAGCCTTGTGCTTTGCTTCCCGTTTTGTGCCCTCGGATCCTGTGCCGACAGTTACTATCAGATCATCATCTGTAATTCCTTCTGCAGTTGCCCGTAATCTTGGTGTCGCCTTTGACAACGATCTCAGATTGACACAGCAAGTCAATAGCATCTGTCATTCCGCAGCATTGGCCATTTATAGAATTGGTCAAATTCGGAAATATCTTGATATGAAAACCACGGAAAGACTCATCCACGCATTTGTGACGTCACGCCTTGACTACTGTAACTGTCTTCTTTATGCCTTACCACAATATCTGATTGGTAAGCTTCAGCGTGTACAGAATTCTGCGGCTAGGCTTACTGCAATGAAACGCAACCACGTCAGTGACATATTAAGGGACCTTCACTGGTTGCCAATCACCGAACGCATTGAATACAAGATACTGCTTATAACTTACAAATGCCTTTATGGTCTGGCCCCTTCTTACCTGACAGAACTCTTGAAGAAACACGATCCTCCTCGGACTCTTAGATCTTCATCCATGGACCTGCTGGATCCACCATGTGTAATTCATACCCGTACGTATGGCGAGCGTGCGTTTTCGGCGGCTGCCCCGAAACTGTGGAATTCGCTTCCCACCAAGGTTCGATCTGCTTCCACTCTAGAACAGTTTAAGTGCAGGTTGAAGCACTACCTTTTCACTCGTTTGTAATTTGGCAATTTCTGTATCTACATTGACTTTTGCGCTTCAATTGTGTTTGCCTTTTACTCATGTATATATTTTGTTTATTTGTTATGGTATTTTATGATTGTACAGATTGTGCGTATTCTTAATTTTTAATTTTTAATTTCAAATTTTTAAATTTTATATTTAAATTTTTATTTCATTGATTTCATCTTTGTGCGGCGCATTGTGTTTCCTTGCGGTTTGAAATGCGTCTTTTAAATGCCTGTTTATTATTATTATTATTATTCGTTCTGTATGTGCCTGTATATTTGCTAATGAGCTTTTTGATTTAGTGTTCAATACAAGGCCAACTCCTCCAGTTGCTGCTCCTATGCTATTCTTGGTGGCTGATGTTGTGATGAGTGTCTTTCCTAGGATGCTCTCATATCTGACTGTTTCATCATGGATGATACGATGTTCTTGTATACCCAGCACTTCAATGTTCTGTTCTATGAGATTTGAAACTAGCTCCTCTCTGCATCGTTGCTCCCTTATTGTCCTAACATTCATGGTGGATATCTTAATTACGTTCTTACAGTTGATTAGGTTTCTCCTCATGCAGGCACCATATTCAGGCTTGCCCCTTCCAGAAGGATTTAAGGACACGCCGTCATGTAATTTCTGTAAATTAATGTCTGCACCAGGAGATGTTGATTTAGTAGGGACTTTAACCCTAGTGTCGTGTAGTTGTGCCATCATAGATTTTCTGTTGCTAAATAATACTGTGGCCGCAAATCCTACAGTATGGTTTGTAATCAAAGTTGTCCTTCTTTTAGAATACTTGCCGGCCAAGGCTAATGAGTATATTCTCCCCGAGTCTCAGTGATATAGATTGAAACATATTAAGCAAAGTTCAGTAGACCTTCAAACTACTCCAATAGTCCTAGATCTACTACCTTACTTAGCTATTTTACCCATAGCTGGGTGGTTTATGTTCAGGTTTTCCTTCCTTAACTCAGAGCCCCGTTAGTGGAACAGGCCGCAAAGCCTGATCGTAACACTTAGCACCAACTGCCTAGCAGAGAGGGTGGGGATGGGTTGGATGTAAGGAGGCGATTATGGACAGATGGGCTGATGGAATTGCCAACTATGCATACCAGCTGGGATAGAGTAGAATGAAGAATGAGCAGAAAGAAGAAGTGATAGTGTGCATGAAGGAATGCGAGGTGGGAAAGCAATAGAGGAAAGGAAAGCTGAAAGTTGCGCATTTACACCCCTTTTCATATTAGTGGCTGTTAGGACACTAAGCTAAGCTAAGTGTAGGCTTGACTAAAATAACAACATTTGAATAAAGAATTAAGTAGTTTAATTATTAAATTGATTAAATTATGACAGGGGTTTATACGTTACCGACTCAACTCTAATCAGTGACAAGATCTTGAAATCAATGTTTTTTAATTTACTACACAGCTGAATCAGGTGGAAACCGTATTGCTAAGTGCCGGTACTGAAGGTCAATCTGCTCTGTTACAGCTGAGACAAGATTTACAAGAGGTCATTGCACTAACAGAAGGTAAAACTTAAAGGCATATTATGTGATCTTTTCCAAGTAGCGCCCTCTATCATTGATTTTTACTATGAAAGCAGATTTTCTTGCAGATTTTCATTTTTGATCATAAATCATTAGGATCCTCTAAGTTACAAATCGATATGATTCCTAATTACTTCAAAATCATGGTTTGAAAATAGATTAAATAGATTGTACCGCTCCGGTACAATCTATTTTTCAAATTTTACTCTAAATTCACTCTAAAACCATGATTTTGAGGTTATTAGGAATCGTATCGCTCTGTAACTTCGAATATATTTATGATTTATGATCAGAAAATGTAAATCTGCAAGAAAATCTGCTTCCAATTTTTTTTCGTGGATTGAGGGCGTCCCCTGGAAAAGATCACATAATATACCATTAACTCCTCACAAAAAGTATCAAGACACTTAAAAATGATCCAAAAATTAATGGCCCGAAAGGGTATGGATTAATCAAAGCCAATAACCCAGTGCATAATTCTGTTCTGCGTATTTCGACACCTGGATTGTTGAGATACGATGTTGCGGAGTGGAGTGATTGTTATTTCATTGGTCCTAGGTCCAGTTTCAAAAGTGACAATAAGGTATTTTTGTAACGGTTAAACATTTTCAAACTTCAACTTGGTTTTGAAAACAAGATGGTTTCTTTCCACTAAGTATTGCAATTTGTTTGACTCGCCCTGTACATGTACATTATGTGTGCAGTTTTTTGACTCTCCCTGTATAATATCTGCAGACTTTTTTCAGTGTTTTCTTTTGCAGTACAGTATTTATATCATGAAACTGCATCTGTTTAAATATTGACAAATTCACCAAGGTGTAAATAGTTTAGTCCGATCTTTTAATATCATATCTTTTTACAGAGAGCTTGTTGTCTTTCAAAAAGAGCAAATTATTAAGTTTTGTTGACGATGCCTCACAGTCTGGTAGCCATGATATACCACAAGCATCTCAGCTATTATCTGTTAGTAATTATGCAGAACAATCTGTTGTGCATCAGTCATCGGCATCCCCAACACCCGATAGCATGGATGATGAATTTGCTGCCTTTCAGGTACGTTCTAATTGTAAAATAAATGTATGTATTTGGCTGTTTATGTTTTGGGTTAGGGGTCGTACAGAAATGTTTAGACAAAAATGCTGCTCTGCTTTCTGGAATGTGTGGTGACTGTTGCTGTTGCTTGGGGGCGGGGGGGGGGAGGGTTACTTAGTAGATATGCGGTTACGGGATGTGGTCCCATTTTCACCTTCTGATAAATGGATGACCTCTTTTCAAAGCCATTTTTGGTAAATGTATGGGTCTAAAATCATTAAGTTTGCTGTTTTTATGCCGAAAATTTAGCAAAATTTGTCAATATATAGGAAAATCATGGTTTTCTGGTAAACATATGGGTCAATTTTCCCCTAAAAATGGGTAAATGTTTGGGTCAATTTTTATTTTGCTGGCGGACACATCCCTACCAAAAAAGTTTCCGAGTACACCCCCCCCCACCCCACCCCCCGGGATGGTAGATGGACATAATAGTAATGATTTAAAATGACCCCTCTGATTTAAGTTCAAAAGCCATCTAAACTTATCTCTGTCATTCAAATATAGGATACCTCTTGGAAAGATCTAAAAAGCTCCTTAACCAATTGAAATTAATAGTATGGGACTGGATCACATTTGGAGTGGATCTGGCTGCAGATGACATTCCAAAATGTCACAAAATGTTTCAAAAATGTCAACATTATTTAATTTCATTACCATCTTTGGGGTAACCATGAAAAATGCATTGAATTAAGTACAAACATGCCTAGTATTGGGTCAGTAATCCTTGAGATAGACCTTGAAAATTGGGAAAGGTGGTTGAAAAATCTGTTTTGTATAATATGATAAAACTGATAGCTGCATGGAAAGTGTAAATAACACTTTCCACACGGCTATTAGTTTTACCATAAAAATCAATTATTTTCAGAAACCTTTCCCAACTTTTAGTGTAAGACTTCACAGAATTAACCTAGCACAAAATCTTTTTAAGGGATTTAAGGATTATACAGCTTTATTCTGTAATAGAGTCTTACTGTAAAAGTCTAACTTATGAATATCTTACACCAAGGATACACCCAACTTTCAAAGTCTGTCTCAAGAATTCCAGAACCAATACTAGGCATGTTTGTACTTATTTTAACGCATTTCTCATGGTGATTCTAAATATGGTGTTGAAATTAAATAATGTTGAAATTTTTGAACTATTTTGTGAACTTTTGGAACTGTCGTCTGCAGACAACTGCTGCCTGGAAAGTGTTAATATACCAAATTCTGCATCATGTTTCAATCATTTATGCTCTCATACGTATTTATTTCCCCCACAGGCAGCACTAGCTGAAGATACCACACAGGATGCAACATCCACACAGCAACACCTGAAGGAAGAACCCATCACAGATGATGAAGGCGAAGAGGAACATATAGCTGATCATAAAGATGATATATCTGGGTCACAGTGTAGTGTATTTGTTACTCAAGAATGGGGAGTGAAGCAAAGGCACAATGCAGTGGTGTTAAGTGTGGAACCAGCATCACCTGAGGATGTGAAACCAGCATCATCTCATGATGAGGAGGATGATGATGTAAGTTTTGTCTCAGCACCTACAATCCAGGGTTTACTCATTATTTTCTGAAGGGTCACTATTACGAAGGGTCGTTATTCCGAAATAACTGTAAGGGTTGTTATTCTAAAGGATTGTTATTCTAAAGGAAATCAGGTTTTCTGCCAATGTTTTTAGTTGTCCATCAAAGTTACTACAGTACAAATATTCAAAAAGAATGGCCATCCAACGGATAACCTGCATTGAAATTTAGGTTATACGCCTGCATTTTTGGGCTTCAGGAAGCCCAGATTACCACTTAATTTGAACGCTGGACCCTACACTCCAGTGTAAATAATCTTCGAATATTTACTTGTTAAAACAATAGAAAACTAACACTCAATCTCCTTCGTGCAATGTTGAGAAATGTCTTTGGCAGTTATTCCAAGTGTCCCAATATTGATGGGATGTGCAGCAGAAGCGAAAATCGTAGTTTAAAATGTCCTCCTCATCTTTTAACAAATTAAACGTCATCTAAAGAACAGAAGGAAAAAAATCTGCACAAAATGTCCCCAGAAGGCTGTACATGCTCCAAGAACATTTTCCAAGATTGTAGTTAGGCCAAAAAAATTAAATTCTTTGTCTCAGCAACTTTGTGCTTTGGCTTTTTCTTATTTTTGTTACAAAAAAGACTCAAAAGAGCAATGTCCTATGTGATTTTTTTTATTGATTTTTATTTGATAAAAATCAAAATATATTCAATAGTTTTGCATTTGCCTTTTTAGTAAAATTAATCAGACATGATCAATGCACATTGTACGCTTGTGTTCTCTTTATCTCCTTTATAATTATCTACGCACGAAAATTCATTTTAAAAGCAATGCGTGCGAGTTGCTGAGACAAAGTATACAATTTTGTTGGCCTGACTCAAGATAAATATCTTTTTATTTGGGTTGCTTTAAATATAATTATGTCAGGGAACGCAGTTGATGATCAAATTGTTTGTAAGTAAGAATAAATCGATCATTAATTAATTTTGGTTTCAGATACAAGTTCGAGTGCTATTCTGTAACCCTACTACCAAGGCTATGCTTCCGTGTCCATACTTCTTAGATGATAACTGTAGATTCAAACAAGATGAATGCAGGTGAGAAACAGGATTTTGTCGACCCAAGATTAATTTTTAATTATTTGTTCATTCAAATGTGACTCGAAACACAATTTTTTCAATGATTTGGTTTTATCTACTGTCTATCTATCTATCTATCTAGCCTATTTCACTCCACTGCAGAAGGAAGGCCTCTTCATCAATTTTCCATTTCACTCTGTCCTGAGCTGTCCTTTTCCAAGTAACGTTGCCATACTCTATGATGTCGTCTATCCACCGTCTGTTTGGCCTGCCTCTTCCTCTGGTGAATGCTCTGGGGATCCACTCTGTTAATTTATGAGTCCATCTGTTGTCTTTCCTCCTGGCTAGATGGCCAGCCCATCTCCATTTTTTGATTTTATTTCCAGTATGATCTACTGTATAAGTGGTAATTTTCGGGTGCAGATAATTTTGCAATTTTTGTTTTTTGGAAAATATGCAAGTCTTTATTTTTCTCAGTTTTTACATTAATTATTGCAAAAGAATATTTGTGTGTTTATTTTTCGTGTTTACATATCAACTCACAAAATTCATGAAAATAAAACCCTCATGAAAATTACCATGTATACAGTATAGAAATGACAAAGAGGATTTGACTTTACTTGACACTAGTAACTTTTTCAGAACCACTTGACTTGACCTGCTGCGCATCGGAAAGTAGGCCCAATCATCCAATGCCTTAGAACCAGCAGTGTTCACTACTTTCCCACAATAAACAATGTTGGATTTTTTATACTACATGTGTACCCCTTAATTTTGTTATACACTAAATAAACAGAAATCGGCTTCAGGCCTATTCCTTACTATTTGTTTACAAAAAAGACCAAATGCCGCTTGCACAAAAATGTTGGCTCTGCCTGGACCTTATGACCAAAATAAACACAATTTGCTGCATGTCTTAGTGATGGTTGTGGCTTATGCCACCCCCACCCCCCACACGTCTGCGTGAAGTAGTCAAAATACAAACTTGGCTTAATGTATGAAAAGTATTAATTGATGTGAAATGACTTTTCTCGTGGCAAACAAAGGTTCAATTTCTGGACTTAAATTGATCTGTAATGATGACCTGTGAAACACTTGACTTGACTGTGGTCATTTTGCTTGTGAATTGACTTGTGACTGGAGTATTGAATAACTTGGTCAAAACTCTGAGGACAGAATGCCATTATGTGACCAAGCTTAATTAAGCCAATTTTAAGGAATTCTCAAATTAGAGAATAATTTTTGTTTTGTTAAGTTGCAAGATGTCACTGATAATATATGGATGCGCAATTTCATATTTCTATATCCACTACATAACTACTGTTTTTTCTCTTAAGCATATATCATTTTTATCGCATTCCACAATGACTTTCTGGCATGAATTTTTTTCTTCTCCTAATTCAACAATAAAACAGAAATCTCACCCATTAACACAATAAACAAATCTTGTAAGCATGTTTTAACATTTAAAAAAACATTTTTTAAAAACCTTAAAAGGTTTTTACCACTTTTTCTATGCAATAGACCATTTCAAATCCGAAAATATACGATCAGTTCCGAATGTTTCCGATTAGCCGAGTGATTTGACGCTCGGTTACATGACCTGTCAGCTCACAGGTCATGTCCATGTGCCGGAGAAAAACAAACATGTTTTTCACCCGTCTGCCCGTATGGTAGATTGTGCTGGTGTTGGTGATAGATTGTATCAATCACAAAGTTGATGTTGCGGCATTTCAGTAACAAAAAACGGTGAGATGAAAGAGATTTGGGGTAATATTTTCACTTTTTACCGTCTGCTCGATACATTTGGAATTTGCCGGTCAACACCTTTGTTGATAAAAAAATAAAATAGTCTCGTACCACGTTTTACTTCTCATGTGCGCACGCGTGTATGTAAACATAGTAAATCACTAGGCGGACAACCAACTAGGACAATGCTGTGAATGCGATCAACTGTTGCGAAGAATGCGCAACGCACCTACTCCACGTGACCTGTTTTTCCGAAGATTTCCGATCTCAATTTGAAATGGTCTATACTCTACTTTCATGCATGCATTTTCTATGGCTAGCAGGCAAGTGCGCTGCTTTGGATTGGCAGCAGAATTGCATGAGTCAAATTGCACAGATTCAACTAAATAAACCCATTTCAAGTGAATCTCCACTATAAATTTGCATTAAATAAGAGTGATCGTTTATTTTCAGGTTTTGACAAGGTGATTTTTGTTCCCGGGACTCAAAAAGTTTTGGGCGGGACTCAATTTTCCGGTACTCGATCCCATCCTTAGTGAAATATTTTACAACATTCAATCAAAATCAATCTTTTTGATGATTTTCACATAAGAATTGGTCTCAAATAAGAACACCTATTAGTACATGACATTAAATCCTCCATTAATTGACTTATTTCTCATTTTCTTGAAGGTTTTCTCATGGACATCTTGTAAATCTTTCTGAATTAAATGAATACCACGAACATGACTATAGGTAAGTATGATTCTATAGTTTTTATACATGAGTGGCCCCCGGCCCTTCAACAGGTATAAAGTTAAACTATCCAACGGTTATGCATAGGATGTGTTACTTTATACATGTTCAGGGCAAGACCACTTAAAAGGTTGTAATACATTTTTGGCCCTTGAACATGGTTAAAGCAGTCTGCCCATAGGTTATACATATGAAGTATTACTTTATACATGCTGAAGAGCCGGAAGGAGATATGAGATTCCTATAGGTGCCTATCAGCACTTAGATTGTAACAGTTTGTAACAGCTCTCCCCAAATATATCGCATGGGTTGATGAGGCAATCAAGATCATGTATCTTGCCCTATACAGACATGTTGGCCGTAGCAGAGCTACAAAAAAGTATAACTCACAACCTTTGTATCATGAGTCCTATTCTGTGTGTTATAACCATTTGACCAACAGATGCTCAACAAACCTCTCAAACCAGTCAACAATTTTAAAGGCGACTATAGGCCTGCTCACAAACCCACTTTACGCATACACACAAAGAAATATCAGCATATGTCTTTTATGTTGAAATGTTGGTATTATATGTTCCATCAATTCATTTTTGATCAAAAAATAGTTGGCTTCATTTAATTAATATCGACTGGATTTGCATGCAACTGGACCTACCTTTTTGAAAAATGAATGTTTTTTAAATAAAAATAAAGACAATCATGCACACATGGACTTGCATCTGACAGTTTGTATTTTAAAAGGTGATGATCTTGAATGGAAAGTTCTATTTATCTCTGACCCATAACAATTCATATTTGTGTAATTTGAGATTATATGGAATCAAATCATTTGTAACTTAATATTCAAACTGTTAATCATTGCTTTATTTTTTGAATTTTGTTTGCAGTGTGATAACCTTTGAATCGCCATGCCTAGCCAGATATAGTGATAATATATGGTATCCAGCAATAGTACAGTCTGTAGAGGAAGATAATACATATCTAGTCATGTTTCAATCCTATGGTACCTCACATACTGTGGGTCTGGACAGCATTATACCAACAGGTAAGTCATTGATCTATAGAGGATCATAATACATTATCTAGTCATGTTTCAATCCTATGGGACCTCACATACTGTAGGTCTGGACAGCATTATACCAACAGGTAAATCATTGATCTGTAGAGGATCATAATACATATCTAGTCATGTTTCAATCCTATGGTACCTCACATACTGTAGGTCTGGACAGCATTATACCAACAGGTAAATCATTGATCTGTAGAGGATCATAATACATATCTAGTCATGTTTCAATCCTATGGGACCTCACATACTGTAGGTCTGGACAGCATTATACCAACAGGTAAGTCATTGATCTGTAGAGGATGATAATACATATCTAGTCATGTTTCAATCCTATGGGACCTCACATACTGTAGGTCTGGACAGCATTATACCAACAGGTAAGGCATTGATCTGTAGAGGATGATAATACATATCTAGTCATGTTTCAATCCTATGGTACCTCACATACTGTAGGTCTGGACAGCATTTATACCAACAGGTAAGTCATTGATCTGTAGAGGATGATAATACATATCTAGTCATGTTTCAATCCTATGGGACCTCACATACTGTAGGTCTGGACAGCATTATACCAACAGGTAAATCATTGATCTGTAGAGGATGATAATACATATCTAGTCATGTTTCAGTCTTATGGGACCTCACATACTGTAGGTCTGGACAGCATTATACCAACAGGCAAGTCATTGATCTGTAGAGGATGATAATACATATCTAGTCATGTTTCAATCCTATGGGACCTCACATACTGTAGGTCTGGACAGCATTATACCAACAGGTAAGGCATTGATCTGTAGAGGATGATAATACATATCTAGTCATGTTTCAATCCTATGGTACCTCACATACTGTAGGTCTGGACAGCATTTATACCAACAGGTAAGTCATTGATCTGTAGAGGATGATAATACATATCTAGTCATGTTTCAATCCTATGGGACCTCACATACTGTAGGTCTGGACAGCATTATACCAACAGGTAAATCATTGATCTGTAGAGGATGATAATACATATCTAGTCATGTTTCAGTCTTATGGGACCTCACATACTGTAGGTCTGGACAGCATTATACCAACAGGTAAGGCATTGATCTGTAGAGGATGATAATACATATCTAGTCATGTTTCAATCCTATGGTACCTCACATACTGTAGGTCTGGACAGCATTATACCAACAGGTAAGGCATTGATCTGTAGAGGATGATAATACATATCTAGTCATGTTTCAATCCTATGGGACCTCACATACTGTAGGTCTGGACAGCATTATACCAACAGGTAAATCATTGATCTGTAGAGGATCATAATACATATCTAGTCATGTTTCAATCCTATGGGACCTCACATACTGTAGGTCTGGACAGCATTATACCAACAGGTAAGTCATTGATCTGTAGAGGATGATAATACATATCTAGTCATGTTTCAATCCTATGGGACCTCACATACTGTAGGTCTAGACAGCATTATACCAACAGGTAAGTCATTGATCTGTAGAGGATGATAATACATATCTAGTCATGTTTCAATCTTATGGTACCTCACATACTGTAGGTCTGGACAGCATTATACCAACAGGTAAGTCATTGATCTGTAGAGGATCATAATACATATCTAGTCATGTTTCAATCCTATGGGACCTCACATACTGTAGGTCTAGACAGCATTATACCAACAGGTAAGTCATTGATCTGTAGAGGATGATAATACATATCTAGTCATGTTTCAATCCTATGGGACCTCACATACTGTAGGTCTAGACAGCATTATACCAACAGGTAAGTCATTGATCTGTAGAGGATCATAATACATATCTAGTCATGTTTCAATCCTATTGGACGTCACATACTGTAGGTCTGGACAGCATTATACCAACAGGTAAATCATTGATCTGTAGAGGATCATAATACATATCTAGTCATGTTTCAATCCTATGGGACCTCACATACTGTAGGTCTAGACAGCATTATACCAACAGGTAAGTCATTGATCTGTAGAGGATGATAATACATATCTAGTCATGTTTCAATCCTATGGGACCTCACATACTGTAGGTCTGGACAGCATTATACCAACAGGTAAGTCATTGATCTATAGAGGATGATAATACATATCTAGTCATGTTTCAATCCTATGGTACCTCACATACTGTAGGTCTGGACAGCATTATATCAACAGGTAAGTCATTGATCTATAGAGGATCATAATACATATCTAGTCATGTTTCAATCCTATGGGACCTCACATACTGTAGGTCTAGACAGCATTATACCAACAGGTAAGTCATTGATCTGTAGAGGATGATAATACATATCTAGTCATGTTTCAATCCTATGGGACCTCACATACTGTAGGTCTAGACAGTATTATACCAACAGGTAAGGCATTGATCTGTAGAGGATGACAATACATATCTAGTCATGTTTCAATCCTATTGGACGTCACATACTGTAGGTCTGGACAGCATTATACCAACAGGTAAATCATTGATCTGTAGAGGATCATAATACATATCTAGTCATGTTTCAATCCTATGGGACCTCACATACTGTAGGTCTAGACAGCATTATACCAACAGGTAAGTCATTGATCTGTAGAGGATGATAATACATATCTAGTCATGTTTCAATCCTATGGGACCTCACATACTGTAGGTCTGGACAGCATTATACCAACAGGTAAGTCATTGATCTGTAGAGGATGATAATACATATCTAGTCATGTTTCAATCCTATGGTACCTCACATACTGTAGGTCTGGACAGCATTATACCAACAGGTAAGTCATTGATCTATAGAGGATCATAATACATATCTAGTCATGTTTCAATCCTATGGTACCTCACATACTGTAGGTCTGGACAGCATTATACCAACAGGTAAGTCATTGATCTGTAGAGGATGATAATACATATCTAGTCATGTTTCAATCCTATGGGACCTCACATACTGTAGGTCTGGACAGCATTATACCAACAGGTAAATCATTGATCTGTAGAGGATGATAATACATATCTAGTCATGTTTCAATCCTATGGTACCTCACATACTGTAGGTCTGGACAGCATTATACCAACAGGTAAGTCATTGATCTGTAGAGGATGATAATACATATCTAGTCATGTTTCAATCTTATGGGACCTCACATACTGTAGGTCTGGACAGCATTATACCAACAGGTAAATCATTGATTTGTAGAGGATGATAATACATATCTAGTCATGTTTCAATCCTATGGGACCTCACATACTGTAGGTCTGGACAGCATTATACCAACAGGTAAGGCATTGATCTGTAGAGGATGATAATACATATCTAGTCATGTTTCAATCTTATGGGACCTCACATACTGTAGGTCTGGACAGCATTATACCAACAGGTAAGTCATTGATTTGTAGAGGATCATAATACATATCTAGTCATGTTTCAATCCTATGGGACCTCACATACTGTAGGTCTGGACAGCATTATACCAACAGGTAAGCCATTGATCTGTAGAGGATGATAATACATGATACTGTAGAGGATGATAATACATATCTAGTCATGTTTCAGTCCTATGGGACCTCACATACTGTAGGTCTGGACAGCATTATACCAACAGGTAAGTCATTGATCTGTAGAGGATCATAATACATATCTATAGTCATTTCAATCCTATGGTACCTCACATACTGTAGGTCTGGACAGCATTATACCAACAGGTAAGTCATTGATCTGTAGAGGATGATAATACATATCTAGTCATGTTTCAATCTTATGGGACCTCACATACTGTAGGTCTGGACAGCATTATACCAACAGGTAAATCATTGATTTGTAGAGGATGATAATACATATCTAGTCATGTTTCAATCCTATGGTACCTCACATACTGTAGGTCTGGACAGCATTATACCAACAGGTAAATCATTGATCTGTAGAGGATCATAATACATATCTAGTCATGTTTCAATCCTATGGTGCCTCACATACTGTAGGTCTAGACAGCATTATACCAACAGGTAAGTCATTGATCTGTAGAGGACGATAATACATATCTAGTCATGTTTCAGTCTTATGGGACCTCACATACTGTAGGTCTGGACAGCATTATACCAACAGGTAAGTCATTGATCTGTAGAGGATGATAATACATATCTAGTCATGTTTCAATCCTATGGGACCTCACATACTGTAGGTCTAGACAGCATTATACCAACAGGTAAGTCATTGATCTGTAGAGGATCATAATACATGGTTTGATTCCCGGTGCAGACAGCCATTTATTCCACAATATACAGAGTCCAACCTTGGTTAATCCGGACAAGATCGGACCAAGCAATGGCCGGATAAGTGCTCAAATTGGGACAATAGAAGGGTACTGAATTAGGGGTCATTACAGTGACAATGTATTATTTAAGCGCTAAACAGCGCTGCCTACATCAAAAGACGTCCTTCAAATGCTTTAGAGTGTGAAAATAAGGTGATTAGGCTGTAAAAAAACGTATTTTCTTTTGGGATCATTCAACTAACTGGATAACAGAGTTATCTGGATAAAAGAGGGTCAGATAACCAAGGTTGGGCTGTATTGCCCATTCGTACCCATTGATAGATTTAATCAAAAACCGCCAAGGGCATCAGGGTTAAGTCTAATATGACACGAAACCAGACTAGGTACAAGAAATGGTTCCGTTGTATAAAAGTGACATTGTATTCGTTTTCTGTTTCCTAATCACACAGCTCAAAGAAGTACAGAAGAATCCGATGATGACAGTGATGATAGTGAAAGTGATAGCGCCCTCTCTGGCAGTGTATCACGACAAATCTCTGAGAATGAGGAGAGTAAGGAAGATACAACCGACAAACCTGTCAATGCTTGGCAGCCGACCGGGGCAACGTCATCCCTGGGGGATTGGGAAGCCCATACAAGGGGCATTGGGTCAAAGCTTATGGCCATGATGGGATACGAATTTGGGTATGTTATTATACTGTAAAACACCTAACATTTCACGGCATTCAAATTGAGCGAATTTGCAAAACACCACCTTTTAGCTGGCACTTTAATTTCACTATTTTTGAATCTACTTGCTATGTTAACCTCGTACAATCTTTATTGGCGGCATTTTAATTTAGCGAATAGAGGACCTAGGGAAATTAGCCAAATTTAAATGCTAGCGAAATGTTGCTGCTTTACAGTATGGCTTTAGCTAAGGCCAAACAAAGAAAGGTCTGTCTCAGAAACATTTGGCAAATAAAAAAGCTAAGTGCTGTGCGATTGATTTTATTTATTTTTTAGAAAAAAGGCTATGAGGTATGCAATTTGGTTTGTTTTGCTAATCCAAGCTTACAAAGAACTTTTAAAAAAAATATTTTGTAAAAAATCCAAAAATCCAAAAAAGAAAGAAATCAAAATCAAAACCCCCCCAAAAAACCCAACCTTCTTTTTTTAGGCCTCAGTGCGTAGACCTACACGCCATAGCTCATTTCACATACCAATGCGGGCGGGCTTCTGAGACAGACAATCTTCTTTGTTTGGCCTAACAGACAAGATTACAACTAACATAAAAATTAAGTACTCAAAAGCTCATTCAGTTCCAAATTGGCTAGTAATATGCATTTTTGATCTGTCTACGCGCAAACGTAATCCAACAAGCGTACGCACATGATTTTGGATAACCCCACGCAACACACATTCGATGCGCAGTGCGCTTGTTGCATTCATGTGCGCCTACACCAGTGGTTCCCAACCTTTTTCTGGTGGTGACCCCATTCCAAAAACCAGCATCAGAACGCAACCCCTCACAGAACAAAGTCACATAATCATGCAATAATTCTCCGTAATCTCTGAGCAGATATCGATTGGAATGATCGATTCTGTTGCGGGGAGGCGATAACTTACATTGGGTTTATATTAGCCAATATATTTGCTATATAACTATATACAGTATACAGTACATTTTTCATGAAAACATAGCATTTTACTAATCCGCGACCCCACAAATAGTGGGTCGCGACCCCAACTAGGGTCGCGACCCAGAGGTTGGGAACCACTGCCCTACACCCTTCTGTAAGGTAAAGGAGGCTCACCACTTTGGAGCTGATCAACAAACTATAGGTGCTAATAATGTTTATTTAAATAATTGGGAAAAAATGATATTCAAACAATACGAAATTTGTGAAAAAACTTCTTTCCTACAATTAGTCACTTGATTTGTAAATATTGATTAGATACTTATGTGGTACTTATAACAAATTAATTTCACGGCAACTTAATTTAGCAAATTAGCATTTAGTAAATTTTTTGCAGCAATTTAATTTCACTAATTTGTATCATCTACCTATTAACCATTATAAATAATGGAACATTCGCTGGTGTTTGTTAATATTTGATTTGATTAATATTTGTTGTTATAATATTGTATATTGTAAACACTGTGAGTTGGTAAACTGCTTTATATTATATACATTATAAATAATGTAATTGGCAGCAATTTAATTTGGTGAATTGGATCTCCTAGGGAATTTAGCGAAATTTAATTACTAGTGAAATTAAGTTGATCTACACTATGAGCTTAATGCGTCATACATTGCATTGTTTCATTGTAATTATTATATTATATCCATCAACCCTATAAGGTGACGACCCCCCCTGTTTTACGGGCGGACGGACTTGTCAAGTAGGGTCGGTGGGTCGTTAACACAAATTTTCGACAGTTTTTCGGCCAAAAATGGCTGATTTTACATGATTTGAGAAAAAAATCTTGAAACAAATCTTGAAAAATGCAAAAAGTGGGGCGGTCCGGCCAGTAAAACAGTTTTTTTCCTTCCTCACTTAAGCCCTATATACTACAAAACACTACTCTACTACATATAGGTGCTGGTAGCGCGTGGTTCCCCTGTCTATCTCCCGGCACACTCAGGCTCGCTATCAGATGCACAGGAAAATTCCAAGTTTTTGCAATCTGCCTCATTGGCTCAGTTGGGTAGGCACTTTTCTCCCCTTGGGCTCGGATTTGGTCGGGGGTGTGCCGCTGGAGATTCAAAACCCCTATTCATTTCTAAGGGTGATTTTGGAAGAAGAAAAAAAAGGTGAAATTATGATAGATTGAAGTTAATCACCGCTGAATTATTGAATTGGAGAAAAAGGTCTTCAAAGTCAGTGAAGCTTATCATGACTTGGCTCTCCAAAATATTCTGTCAACACTTAATCGAAAGATTGTTTATGCCAAAGACCTCTTATTAAACGGCCTGTCATTGGTTTATTTGGGAATTTACAGGATTCAAACTACTATTAATAGCTTCGGAAAGCCTCGACCTTTAAGACCATACCAAATTTGCCATAGGGGATACTATTTTAAACCTGTGGAAATGACGATGTAAACAAGGTAATTTCAAGACATTTCGAGACATTTTCCTCTCTTTGCGTTCATTTCTTGAGATGTAAGAATAAAATTACTTAAAAAACATATTTAGACCTAAAATATTTTCTTAATACTTCGGAATGTGATACATAAATAGTTTATCTTTCAGAAAAAGAATATATCTAATTTTCGACCTCCCCTTGTCAAATCGACTATTTCAGGCCATAACTCAAAATCAACCCCAGCGACTTTACGCTCATTTGGTCATGCCAGGTCACATATGATTCCTTTATTGTTATGGACAATAATAATACTAAGTACATATTTACCTCAGCAATTTTACAACACACTGTTTGTTGTTGTTTTCAGGAAGGGCCTTGGTAAAGATGGTCAAGGAAGAAGAGATATTGTGGAAGCAGTAGTTTACCCACAAGGTAAGGCGGTTATTTCCTTTCTGTGCGCTTGATAGGTTATCAATAAGGTTAAAAAATGTTGTTGTTGTAATGTTGTCCTCGAACGCCTGCTCGTCGGATTTCGGGCCGCTCCATTTTTTTTTTTTTTTCAGATTTTTTCTAGATTTTTTTTTCAGTTTTTTTTTTCAGATTTTTTTTAACAGTTTAAATGGCATTGAATATTAAATTAAGTGTTTATGACATATATGTGCGACTCTTAGAGTGATAACAACTTCTTGTTGGCTGAACTTTGAGCTTCCGCTAGTATAAGAAAAAAAGAAAAAAAGAAAAAAAGAAAAAAATCTGCCAGCCCACCCCTCCTCTCTGAAAGCTGTGGAGGACAACATTATTATTATTTTTTTGCCTTCAAAAGGGTGCACAACGCGTACGATGCGTTATGTGTTACGCATGCCGACTGCATGGTTACAGTACGCATAGAGATAAACAAACATGGCCCGTAGAAATAGTCTGAAAAAGCCCTGGATTTGGGGGGTGTTTGCCTATATTGGTCAATTCTGTACGGTTTTCGGCCATTTAAAGGTAGATGTTCCGATTTTCAACTTGAAGTTTTCTATTCGACATGAAAGGTCATCCTCAAAAAAGTCGTATTCCAAAGTTTGAGTTGCGTAACTCTAATGGTTCTTATTTTAGACGCACAAGATTCCGTGAAATGTGCCCATTGAGTTGTACACAAACTATATTGGTGGTTAACCACTTTTCGCGGTAATTCGATGTTATTTCACGATTTCTTCGTAATCATACTGATTTGGACCGTCAAATTTCAATATGTTAATCAGAAAAATATGATCTTTCATATGATATGAAAATCTCCATATGTTTGAGAAAAATCTGTGTTATGAAAATGTGATCGGGTCATCTACCTTTAAGGGCAGTGTCAACCCGGCACTTGTTTCAAAAATTGAATTTCATATTTCTCTATTATTTTATACTTTTAAATGTATTCTATCATTACCATCATAAGTTACTAATCGGAAGCGATTATTTCCCGTTCTTTTGGGTGATTTAAAATTGTTGTTTTGGTAAGTTTGAGTCAGGAAAAGGCGCATAGTTATTTGGCGGGAATTTAAGCGGAGTTCCGCGCTTTTCAAATGCTGCGACAGCTGTTCGATCATTGCGTCGCGCGCTGAAACTTCCCGCGCGTAATACTAGACGCACCGCTTAATATCCGCGACGTAGACGCGAAAAACAAAAGAGCGCAAAACAATGTCTAAAATGTAAACAAAGGCCAATCTTACGATCATTTAAATTTCAGTTTTCTTCCAATTTCTTCACATTGTGACAATATAAATTGAATCTGATAGTTTATTATGATTGTTCATAATAGTATACTCGCTTTTTAGGTCACACGCCCGTGTGTTCCGTGAACATTTAGCTTTAAATGGTGGAAAATGTCAATATTTTTACTAAATCGATGTTTTCTAGAAGTTCAAATTTGATGGAATTTTACGAATTTTCAGACAACATAACTAAAAATATATCAAACTATCAGGTAAGCTTTTACTACCATTGTGTAGAGGACTTTCAGCGCTAGGAGGCATTTTTTTATTTTTTCGATTATGGATTTTAAACTCGAGATATGCATCCATTTCTAGCGAAATGTACGCAAAAAAAACACGACTTTTACACTTTTCCGATGTTTTTAGCAATATTTCCAAAACCAAGCTTTATTTTGGAAAAAGAAAAAATTGCCTCCTAGACAAAATTGTTTTGTTTACAAAAACGTATATTAGAACAAATTACCATTTTTTATTTTATAGTTATGCTGTCTGAAAAATTTGGGGTAAAAAAATGGCTTTTTGGTTCATTTCTCAAAATTTAGTTTATTTGGTATCACATTGATATCACCATCGGCTTCCTTATCAAATTTCCTTTCTAAAAATGTATGCTTTTATGTACTTTTATTCAATATTCTCAAACTTAGAAGCAAAAGTTGATCATCAAAATAATAGGGTTGACACTTCCCTTAAAGCTTATAACCCGTCTCAGGTCATCATCTATTATCAGTGCAACGTTCACGACTTTGAGATGAAAAATGAGAGAGCCTTTTATGGATGCATAGTCACATACATACAACATTACGCAAATTATAGTAAGATTAAACAGATTTAAGGAGATTAAACACTTTTAAGGGTTTTAAACAGATTTACGGAGATTAAACAGATTTAAGGAGATTAAACAGATTTAAGGAGATTATATAGATTTAAGGAGATTAAACAGATTTAAGGAGATTAAACTGATTACTTTTGCTTTTATCGCTGCAGGCAAATCTTTAGACAAATGTATGGAGTTACGGCAAAATAATAAAGTTCTTGTCGTGGGCAAGAAGCGAAAACGGAAAGGCAAAGGTCATAAAAGTGGTGCAGGCCAACAGAAGGAAGAAAGAAAACGAACCAATGTCTTTGATTTCATCAACAAGAAATTAGGTGGCAAGAGAGGTAAGATTTATTTGAATGTTTGGTCTACCTCGCAGCAGCTCGAGGTATCCCGCTGTGAAGAAGAGATGGCCAACTATTATAGCGATTATAGAGGGCTTTGGTCATTTAGGCTTTTTTTTGCCAATCCCCATTATCTTTTGGTGAAACCATATTTTTGGCCAACATTTTCTAAAATACAGGAGCGCTTAGCATCTGGATACCTCAGGGGTACTGAGTAGGATGTGAGGGAGTATTGTAGGCCTGTAGATACCTAAGCGCTCCATGATCTTACTCCTGGCCAAAAACCGGAGGCGATCTAACCATGGTTTATCTATGGTGGTTCTCGGTCGGAACCAGCTTACGTGCACAGCGGGATCTTCTGAGCTGCTGTGGGTCTGCCTGTACCTAAATAAATTTGTCAGCACTCATGTGGATGAAAAATAGAACAAGGGTTATTTTTTCTACCACTATGTGACCCAACAAAGAGTGTCTTGGTGGAGGTTAGGTCACTTAAACTGGAATTTCTTTCTCCCAGAAGAAATGGTCCTCTTGGGCTATTATTTGAACATAATATTGAGATTTCTTTGTGTACAAATCCAAAGGAAGTCAAAAAAAGATGTTACTCACTGTTTAATGACGTTTCACTACCTTGCTGGTAGCTTCATCAGACTGGCAACTTTGATTCCTGCTCACTGGGTTTTTGAGCGTTTTCATTTTTGATGAAATCTCTATGATGGTTATTGAAATGTTTAAGCTTACTGTGAGTAAGCTTGTCTATTGACAGTGTTCTTAACACTTTCCATGCGGCTATTTGTTTTACCATAATATACAAAACAGCATTTTCAGAAACCTTTCCCAATTTTCAAAGTCTATCTCAAGGATTACCGAACCAATAGAAGGCATGTTTGTACTTCTTTCCATGAATTTCTCATGGTGATTCCAAATATGGTAATGAAATTCAATGTTGACATTTTTGAAACATTTTGTGAAATTTTTGAAATGTCGTCTGCAGACGCCTGACACGTGGAAAGTGTTAAAGATGTGTTTAGTGATCTGTTAGTGGCGAATTCCTTGTATAGACGACACCATTACTTTGCCATCCAGGTTCTTGTCCTTCTGACGAACTGCTGATGTAGTGGAGCGGATATGTGAAAAAAGATGTTCACTTCTGGCAAGAAGCATGAAAATTGGCACATAACCCACATTTTGTGAGCAATGGTGCAGTGGCTATCTTGGATTTCAAAATGGCCACCATACAAATATAGCAGATTAAGTAAAATTGCTCTAAATCAACCATCTTTGCCCCAAAATTGTGGGTTCTTGGCTTTTTGACATCAGTGTATTATGTGCCAATGCTCATGCTTCCTGCCAGAAGTGAACATCTTGGCCATTTTTTGTTACATATCAGTTCCACTAATGTACATCAAAGAAGATTTTAAGGTCTTCCCACAATGCATTGTGCGAACGCCAACCAACTAAAGCTTTTTCCACACGATCGATTTGTCGAGCTCTTAAGTTTTAGAAATAAGAAAAGGGAACACTGATTACTAATTTATTCATTGATGAAAACTAGAACCTAATAGCTCCAACGATGAACGCGCTATGACGCCATGATTGTGTGCATATGTCTATGAGAACCGAGACAAATTGGAGACCAGAATTAGGGCATTTTGCAAAAAAGCAATGCATTGTGGTGGTGTCTTTAAAATCTTCTTTGAAGGTAGTCCTTATTCTGATGCATGGATTTGCACTTTTTGGTTTGAAAATGATTGAAATGTTTTGAAAATTTTGAAATTAAGTCACCCTCCCTTCCTCATTTCTTGCACTCCAGTCAAAATAACCGAGATAATCAAACAGAATATGGACTTGAGAAAATCTAACAGCCAGGATGCATCTAGCAATAGTAAGACCAAATCACGGGACCTTAATGTACAGGTGAGTTATTTGGTTTGGATTAAAAAGGTTTTGTAGAGAACAAAACATAATTCAGTCGCATGTTGTGGCAATATTCAGACGCTCATACATACGACAATGAGCGCATGTGTTGGATTGAATCTCAACTTCGGCAATTTAGATAGTTTAGGACCTAAAAATAGAAACTTTTTATTGATAAATGACAGAAAACTTGTCATCAGGAACTACAAGGGTCACTCATTAAGGCTTTAAATTAGGCTTGCACGCTATTAGTCGACTAAATAGATGTATGAGTCCAGGAAAAACTTTTCGGATAAGTCAAACTTCAATATAAAAGAGAAACAAATATATAGAAAATAATAGGCATATACGACGGGTATTAAACAAATTATAAATATTTTTAAACAGGTTCGCCGTCGTGGATAGAAAAGAGACAATTATGGGAAAAACGATCTCGCCCGGGAATCGAACCCAGGATCTCTTGCTTGCTTGTGTAAAAAAATTGAAAAAGATCACTTATCATTGCTTTAATTATTTGTGTGTCCATATTTCTCTACAATTTTTCTCCAAACAGTTGGTAAAGGTACAGGAACAAATTAGATCTACTTCCAAGCAATTGGGGAAATTAAAAGAGACCATAAGACGAAACCATGGGTAAGTTGTAATATTTCTTAATATTTAATGGCTAGGAGTGTCATGTAAGAATATGTTACACTATAGTTTAATCAGTTCCAAATTGACGAGAATATCCAGTTTTTATCGCACCTCACGCAAAAGTAATCCAAGCGTATGCGCACGATTATGGCCCCATGCACACGGTTTTGGCCCCACGCACGCGTCACACATATGATGTACAGTGCGTTTGTTGCCTTCATACAAGCCCGCGTCCTTCTGTATTCATTCGCTGCTGTAATGAAGCTTCGCCAATTTGGAACTGATCAAACTATAGCAATCACTCCTTTATGGCAAAAGAATGTATCTTATATGTAGTTTTCTAACAGTATACTTCCTTTTAACATTATCAAAGTTAGCTTTTTTCACCATAAATCATGTAGTGGTAAAAGGCAGTATATTACTTTTATTGACTTAACAAGTTGCACCCTTTTCCTAAGTGAGGATTATTGAACCAAGTCAACACAATCCATGTTAAAAGGAAGTATATCATTAGGAAAGTACATCTAAGATACATCTTTTTGCCATAAAAGGGCGGCATAGCTTGTGGTTTGCAAGTGATAGATCTGCTCATCAGAGGAGTTGATTGTCTGAAATATAAATAATGTGGCTTGAGACATAACTGTCATATTGCATAAAATGTAAAAAGATGAATCCAACGGAACCAGGAACAAAACACACCAAGGATCAGAAACTGATACAAGAGGATATCTCGAAAATATAAAAATGCTAAGTGTAAAAGCAAGATATACCAACAGGGTGTGGGGAAACAGGTAATGACAAGGGAGAATAACGCGATAAAACAGATAAATAACAAAAAACAAAAAACAAACGGAAATGCACTGGGACAAGCAATGAAAATTGCTGTGCAATAAAACAACAAAGATATATCTGAGAATACTCAGGATATATGGTAACAATAAAGACCGACGTTTCAAGTGGATATACCACCCTTCATCAGGGACAAAATATTTTTAAAAAAAGTGTTAAGAACTATAAATAAGATAATGAACTCGACAAGTCCACCACTGTAATTATAGCACAATGACAGTAATAGATGTTGACTACTAGGCAATATTGCAGTCTATTAGAAGACTTGATGAAGAAGCTAATGAAGCAGCTGACATCAAAAAGTCCTTATGGAAAGAGAGGCTTGCTAACCATCCAACACCAATACTCAATAGCCACGCCCATAGGAGTTCAAGAAGAACTCTCAGGTGGCACGGAGTCAATTTGGACTGAATGGAGATGCCTCAATCGCCTCAGGTCTGGAGTTGGTCGATGCAAAGTGATACTAAAAGAAATGGGGATACCTGAAGGATGTAGAGGTGACCTGCAAATGTGGTTCTGAACCACAAACAATGGATCACCTTCTGAGATGCCCTCTTATGGAAATGCAGTGCATTGTTCTAGATCTGGCTGAGTTCAATGACTGTGCTAAGGACTGTGTTCAGCTTTGGTTGAAACATAATATCTAACTTAGGCCTAAAAAAAAAAGAGTTTGATTGGCCTAACCCGACCGACCCTAAATACATCGTCACCCCTGAATATTTGTTATTATTTTGAAGGATGAAAAAACACACAAAAAAACCAATAATAAAAACATATATGTGACCAGTCGCGTCAAAAGGACATGTTGTCGGCAAACACAGTTTTGAGATAGAGGCCAATAAATTTGATGAAACATGAAGAAAATAATAGACAAATATATGCTTCTTCAATTCATATCTTGTGATTACAAAGTCTGATTACATTCAACATGGTATAATTTTAAAGCTTAACATGTTCTCTTTCATATCATACCAATAACTCAGAATTGACTCGAGCCTCCAACATGTCCATTTTGACATGACATATATATATAAAAATTGAACAAAGTATTAAAGTTTCTGACTGTTTGCTTTCATTTTTGGCTATTTTAAGTCCCCAAATCAGGTGATAAAAAAACAAAAAAACCCGACCGACCTACCCTATTTATTTTTGTCATGTTAGGCCAATCAAACCATTTTTTTAGGCCTTATGTGGACACGATAAGAAGAAGTCTATTAGAATAACTGCAGGATAACAAGAATTAGTAAAACATCAAATTGTTTGTTAATCCGCTATTATCATATTATTTCAATGATGTTTTGTTTCCAAACATTTGTAATACATATTAAAACACAAATTATTCAGCCGCCAAAGGTACATTAAAAAGTATTACTTGCTCCAGAAGACAGGGTGGATTGGAAAGTATGGAGTTGGAGCAAAACTGTAATGATACAAACGTAATAATAATAATAATAATAATAATAATAATAATAATAGGGAACATGTGTAAAGCGCGCAAATCTGCAAGAACACACTCGTTGCTCATGAAGAGCAATAACACCAACTGGATACAAGAAAAGGAACAAGAGAGCAAAAACAACCATTTAAATACAGAACGATAAAAACAAATAAACGTGTGAATAATACACAAAATTCTTGCATGAACAGTAAAAACATCCAACTTATGTAGTCTGAGAAGAGGCCAATGAATAACTTGTGGAAATAATGCTCTTGGGATGGGAGGTTGGCAAAATCATAGTACAATGTTAGTAAATGTAATGAGCTAATTTTAACTATATTAAAAAAATCTTTTGTCTCAAAGCTCTTCAGTTTTCAAATCCCTAATGCGAAATGCTGTTTTTTTTTAATTTTTTAATTTTTTTTTATAAATTTAAAATATTGAAATCCTTGTAAAAGTGATCTTTTGTATCTAAAATGATGTGATCAATGAAAATCTGAAAAATCGGTGGAAATAAAAATAAAATAAATAAAATAAAAATTTTTTAATTTTGTATTTTTCTAACGCGCATCAATTAACTAACGCGCGCGGGAGCTTTGAGACAAAAGATTTGTTTAATATAGCCTTATCTCTATTATATTTTTTATATACAGAGACAGTGTGACAATTAACCAAGTGAAAGAAAAGATGATTGAAATGGAACAATATCTGCAACGTTTAGACAACACAGAGAGGAGAATACAACAACAACAGAATGCAAGGGATCAACATAAGAAATTGACAGTATTTTAATGGGAATCTATCAGTAGTGGGCGGTGTTGACATAAAGAGTGTTTATTTATTGAATTTATCCCAAACAAGTCCAGTATTTTTAAAATATTGCTAAAACAACCAAGTCCGTTTAAATTACTATCCACCACTCATACATGGTGAGGTACAACCCTGGACCATACAATACATGAGTGTGATCGGTTGCATAAGGCAGAAAGAAGGCAACATTGTAACGCTGTGAGCATATTATGAATATTATTGTTCCGATATGAAGCACCAGATTTAACTTTGGTCAACTAGGGTATTTATATTTCTTCCCCGGTCGTTTTTATTTGTTCACGGCTCAATTAAAAATCATGCAAAAGGTAGATTATGATGATTAATTCTGTGCAAGTTTTCACAAACGCCGTTCCAAAACAGACGCTGCAAAACAAGGGATTTAAATTCTCCTCCCAATCGCCCAGGTGTGACCGCATGTAGTTTCATCCTTCTGATTGGCTAAAATAAACGAGCGCCATTCACTTGTCGCGTGCCGAGTGTGTGTACAAGGCAATACATTCATAATATATAAGTCTCTTCACACATTTAATTTGACTTGCCACAAGTCTATCAAAAGAGCTTCTGACAAGTCTAGCCATGCATTCCAAGCAGGCATGGGTAGTAGTGTAGTGGTTATGCTTGGCTAGGTTTCTTTATCCAATGAAATCAATGCATTATGTTATTGTACCTGACCAATCAGTTCAGTTAATTCTGTTATTGTATAGAGGGCTAAGCCAATCAGAGGAGAGCCCACAGGCCTGCTTAGCACATGTGCTACATGTGTGATTGGATAGCACTTTGATATCTACCTTCTAGCTGACAACATGTTTTATTTTGTGTCGGGATGATTAATAAAACATTAACATCAGAAATCAACAAGTTCTCTTCTTTAGTTTATATTTATTTGACTCTACATTGAGTCTGCCTTCCCTTTAGAAAACAATGTGTGTAGCAAAACTCGGTTTTAAACTCCGCGAATCTCGTCCCCAAAGTGGTTGTGTGTTACTGTATACAGGTTTTTTGTTTTGTTGTGGCCCTCATGGATTACAATAGATATCGATCGAATACCTCAAAAGCATGTGTATTTTTAATACTACACGATCTGAACGTCAGCTTGCAGCAGGCACGGTTGAGTGATTATTGAAGGCATACAGTTGGTGTATGAGTTTAGTTGAACATGCTTGAAACTATCTCCATACCCATGTTTAAAGTTAGACACTTTTTAGTGACGTATTTAAGTTAAACAAATTTTCGAGAATTACGTCTAGTTAAAACGATGTGTCTAAAGTCAAAGCATGAAATTACGAGACACGGAATACCATCAACAAGACCCTGTTATATAACTCAATTATATTGCCATTGGCGGTACTCCACACACACGCATTGACAGACATTGAATGACTTGCCCATTATGTACGCACATCGGGCTATTCCTTTGACCAAGCATCATCTTTACCGGTTATGTTGCCACATTGACTATTACTACTCCCACGGACGCATGGTTGCCAGTTATATTTTTCTTCCAAATCAAATACGTCTTTGGGTCAGTTTATTGTCAAAAACGGGTGTACAAAACTCATTTTTATGAGAAATCCGCTACAAACCACATGGTCTTACCTACATGTTTGGGTAGATAAGTTGATGAATTCTGCTAATTTGTAAATACAAATAGCGGCCAAAAGTGCGCATTCTCAAAATTGGCTGAAAATCTAGACCTGTTTTCTAGGTCATCTATGCACATTTTAGGGAATTATTGGATTCAAGAAGTAATAAAAAACTGAGTGAAATAGTTTCTATAAAACTTCACAAATAGTGTTACATAAATCTCATCGGTAAATGTGTGTATTAATTTAATAACTTTAAAATATTAGCAGTATTTTAAACTTTGTTGCTTCTGGTATCAAACATCGTTGCTTCTGGTATCAAACTGTTTTTATGCATCCCCCAGCTTGCATTAGGTATGCAAACGACTATCAATACCGAGATTATGACAACCGCGTTTTTTTGAAACATGCTACTCACACATGCGTGAACGGAACGGACATAATCAGCTCAACAAGACATTTCAATAGAGATGATTATCCCTCCATTGTTGAAGATCTATTTTAACAGGCAGTGACGCGCGGTGACCTGTAGAATTTTTACACAGCGCGGCCCTTTCAATTCTGCCGGCAAAGGTGATAGGTACCTTGATGTTGGGCTCGATGGTATTCTGTGTCTCGTAATTCCATGGTCAAAGTTAGACGCGTGTTTAGCTTGAAACCGTGTTTAACTATGTACGAGAATACGGGCTTCCAAGGTTATGTGCCTGTACAGGGTATCCCTAAAAAGGGCGCATGTGTTCCATGTCATGGCCCTTGTTACTCAGTATTTGGCTGTAATCTTTATATAATCTTAAAAGATATTTTAGTTGTATTTCAAATGCTGTATATTTGATTATGTTTTTTCTCAATTTAAAAATATGTTTGATCAACAACAAAAGCGCTCAAAATCGGGTTTGTGCCACTTTTAGAAAAATGTGCTTTTTCACTTTGGGGAATGTGTAGTGTTACTTTCATCTTTTAACATTTCATATCTGGGTTTGGTGTTTGTACGAGCTTCAAGATAACTAAAAAAGCTTTCGTATGCAGTTTGTTTTGTTGAATTTGCTTGAGTTTATTATCCAGAGATATGCTTGTTTGACCATGATCAAACAATATTAAAACTGTGCCAGTTTTCATCCCTTTGTAAAATTGCTGTAATGTTTAACGCTTTGAAGCATTTCTTATAAAATAGCGCAAATTTCACTTTCTGTGATCAACTTTAATCTAGCATATTTTTCAATAGGATAAAGCAAATGAGACAAAACAAACAGCATTTCAAAGGTAACATAGTCATCTTGAAGCTGAAATAAACCTCAATTAGTAAATACTGGTTTATTAAATGAGAAGAATTACTCTTTTCACAGGCATCTTTTGTCCTTAAAAAGAGCGTGTGTGGTCTAGTGAATAAGACGCCGGTCTCACGATGCAAAGGTTGTGAGTTCGAGCCCCATTAGGTCCAACATGTTTGTATCCTTGGGCAAGGTACTTAGTCTCAATTGTTTCGTGGACCCAAGCGATATTTGGGGAGCTGTTAGGATATCAAAATCTAAGTAGTGCTGAGGCTTGTGTGCACTTGTCGACTGGTAGCCGCCTAAGTGTAGCGACCAAAGGATTCTGATATCTAAACTGGCAGCAATAATAATTGATTTAAAAAAGCGCTTTGGGACTGTGCTTGCATTGTGGAAAGTGCTATATAAGAATGGTAATATTATTATTATTATTATTATTAAAAAGTGGTACAACCCGTGTTTAAGTACTCCTGATTGATCAAACATATCGTTGGATTGGGAAGAGCAATTACCATCAAACTAACGGCATTCGAAAGCCAACTAAATTATCTTTAACACTTTCCACGCGGCTATTATTTTTACTATAATATACAAAACGGATTTTTCAGAAACCTTTCCCAATTTTCAAAGTCTATCTCAAGGATTACTGAACCAATACTAGGCATGTTTGTACTTATTGCAATGCATTTCTCGTAGTGTTTCCAAATATGGTAATGAAATTCAATCATTTTGACATTTTTGAAACATTTTGTGACAATTTGGAATATCGTCTGCAGCCGCCTGCCGCGTGGAAAGTGTTAAGATTATATAAATATTACAGCTACATGAGGGCAATGACGTGGAACATGTGCACCTTTTTTAGGGACCCCCTGTATAAAAGATGCAGCCATAGGTCACAGTCACACATCAGTACATGTTTGCTATGGCACACAGATTGTCAACATATAAGAATACATCGAGTGTTATCTATAATCTTCCTAGCAGTGGGTGACTGTTCATCACTCATTATTGAACAAGATCCTGTATCAAGCGAATTCCTAGTGTATTTTTAAGACTACACGATCTGCGCGTCAGCTTGCACCGGGCACGGTTGAGTAATCATTCAAGGCATACAGTTGGTGTATGAGTTTAGATAAACACGCGTTAAACTACCCCCATACCCATGTGTAAAGTTAGACACTTTTCAATGAATTAGACGCGTTTTTTCCCCGAGAAATGCGTTTATAGAAATGTGTTAATAGCTTAAACCGTGTAAATTCGTACGAGATACGGCCCAAAAAAGTGTATTATGTTCGTGAAAGTCCTGTGGAAACAGGGGACTCTCGTTTAATTTCGCTTGAGGGTCATGGAGGGCCACTGATATTTAAAAAAAACACATTCTTGTGGGCTGAATATTCCTTTTCTTGTGTTTTTATGATATTGTTGTGACCCCGCGCCGCTATGCTGATTTAAAATATTAATCCTTTGCAGTATGCATAGGTAAGGGAACAGTTCCATTTGTACGCGATAAATTTATCGCGACTGTATCGGGGCCTGATATGTTTTGGACCCGATGTTTTTCAAGTTGATTCGCGATAAAATAGTCATCAGGCCCCGATAAAATAGACATCGGGGCCCGATACGAGGCCTCTGCCATACCCTGGGGTATGTTTAGCAAATAGAGCGGGACATTGTTTAGCAAATACACGAGGATAATACAATTTACGTTAAACATCCATAATCAATAACATTATCTCTAAAAACATGAAATGCTGAATTTGTACCTTACAACTAGAATAAATAACCCGAAGCTCTATTTACATACCGACCACTTATCTTTCGTTATATTTAAACAAGCGGTAATACGCTTCGCGATAAATAATCCTTTGCTACTCGCAACTGTTCGCGATAAAAATCTCATCGGGGCCTGATAAAAAACTCATCGGGGCCCGGAACATTCGCGCAATTTTTATCGCGTACAAATGGAACTGCTCCCTAACAACCTGTCTACTTATTTATTTATTTATTAACATTTATTAATATTAACTATACATTTATATAGCGCTCTACAGAGAACACAGCGCAGCGCTAAACAACATTATATAAAAGGAAATATACATACAAAATATATACAAAAATATACAAAGACAAAATCAGAACTTGGGAAACAAAAATGAGTCTTCAACTGGCATATGAAGACCGAGATGGACGGCACCTCTCCAATGCTCACCGAAAGCTGATTCCAAAGTCGGGGGCCGCACACATACGAATTGTCGCCAGCTTGACGCTTTGATCGAGGCACAACTAGCCTGGTGGCATTAGAAGAGAAGCGGAGTCAACGTCTACTGTCTTCACATCTGCCGTTAGACATGCTAGAAGCATACAACTTGAGAACATGAGTGAGGTAACTTGGAGCGTGATTGTTAAGCTATCTTTAGACAATCGATCGTCCTTTTGTAGACTCAATAACAGTCGTTATGACGATCAATCGTCAAATAAAGGGCCACTTCCCTGTGTGAATCCAATGGCTGTTGATCGATCGAAGTTCTTGCATGTTTTGAAACGGCTGAATTAGTCTCCATTTAGCGACGATCGATCGTCCAAAGATCGACCGTCGGACCAGTGTGATAAGGTTTATTATAACAAAACACATTATCGTGCTTTAAGTCTAAACTTAGAAACTCTACTTCCACTTAACATTTCAATATTCCTAAATGTTCTTTTATGAGTGCGTGATCGGGACACTAGGTAAGGGATATTCATGGCAGGTGCGTTAACTAGACAGTGTCAGTTTTTAGTATTATATATCGACATGAATGTTTCTACAGAGCATCCTATACACTGAAACGTGCAATTTCAATTAGTATGTGGATTAGGGCAAAGAAAAATATGCCAATGGCAATTTTTCACAATATTGTGATGTTTGTATTCGGTTCTTGGAAGAACATTAAACCATTGGCTACGTATAGGATAGACAATTGATTCGATTGACATCGCAGCTACCTATAGTTTTACCATGATGTTGTTGTTTATCAATGGTTGGTTTCATGAGTAGGAACGTTTGTTTCCCACATTGTTTCCTTGCGGCCGATTCATGAATTTACTTGTAAAGTTTGAAGTTTATGATAGATCGATGTGTTTTTGAAACCGAAATGGATATAAAGGTGTATGTCAAACCTCAAGACAAGCCTTGATTAGTCAAATAAGGCGGTGTTTCCCTACGATGAACGAGATTCCATATATTCAGCAAGTCAATGTTGGTTTACCTGTACCTGGGTATCCGCATAAGACCTGCCAGTAGATCGTTACGATAGTTGAGCATACCATGGTCAACGCCTACTGTCTTCATTTCTGGCGTAAGAAGCATATAGAACTTGAGAACATGAGTGAGGTAACTTGTATCCTGATTGGTTAGGAATGTTTGATTTCTACAGTGTTTTCCTTTTGGCAGATTCATTAATTTACTGGTAGAGTTTAAAGTTTATGATAGATTGATGGGTTTTTGAAACTGAAATGGATATAAAGGTGTATGTTAAACCTCAAGACAAGCCTTGATTAGTCAAATAAGGCTGTGTTTCCCTACGATGAACCAGTAGCCATGTTCAGCGAGTCAATGTGGATTTACCTGTACCTGGGTATCCGCAAAAGACCTGCCAGTAGATCGTTACGATAGTTTAGCATACCATGGGCAACGCCTACTGTCTTCATTTCTGCCGTTAGAAGCATTATAGAACTTGAGAACATGAGTGAGGTAAATTGGAGCGTGATTGTTAAGAGATTAAAACACCTTGTCGTGCTTAAAGTCTCAGATATTGCAGGAACTCTACTTCTTTTTAACATTTCAATATTCCTGTTCTTTTATGAGAGTGGGATCGGGACACTTTTTAAGTGATATTCATGGCAGGTGCGTTGACTAGACAGTGTCGACCAGTTGCTAGTATTATATATAAACATGAATGTTTATATAGAGCATCCTATACATTGAAACGTGCTATTTCAATCAGTATGTGGCTTTATAGGGCAAAGAAAAAATATGTCAATAGCCATTTTTCACGAGAAGATACATTATTGTGATGATTGTATTCGGTTCTTGGAAGTGGAAAACCATTGGCTACATAGGATCTCGACGATTGATTCGATTGACATCGCATCTACCTAGTTTTACCGTGATGTTGTTGTTCTCAATGGTTGGTTTCATGGGTAGGAATGTTTGTTTTCTACAGTGTTTCCTTGCGGCCGATTCATGAATTTACTTGTAAAGTTTGAAGTGTATGATATCGATGTGTTTTTGAAACCGAAATGGATATTAAGGTGTATGTCAAACCTCAAGACAAGCCTTGATTAGTCAAAATAAGGCTGTATTTCCCTACGATGAACCAGCTGCCATGTTCAGCGAGTCAATGTGGGTTTACCTGAACCTGGGTATCCGCAAAAGACCAGCCAGTAGATCGTTACGATAGTTTAGCATACCACGGTCGACCTCTACTGTTTTCATTTCTGCCGTTAGAAGCATTATACAACTTGAGAAGATGAGTGAGGTAACTTGGAGCCTGATTGTTAAGAGATTAAAAAACACCTTATCGAGCTTAAAGTCTCAGATACTTGCAGGAACTCTAGTTCCTCTTAACATTTCAATATTCTTAAATGTTCTTTTATGAGAGCGTGCGGGACACTATTTAAGTGATATTCATGGCAGGTGCGTTGACTAGACAGTGTCAGTTGTTAGTATTATATATCAACTTGAATGTTTATACAGAGCATCCTATACACTGAAACGTGCTATTTCAATCAGTATGTGGCTTAGGGCAAAGAAAAAAATATGTCAATAGCCATTTTTTACGAGAAGATACATTATTGTGATGATTGTATTCGGTTCTTTGAAGTGGCAAACCATTGACTACATAGGATAGACGATTGATTCGATTGACATCGCATCTACCTAGTTTTACCGTGATGTTGTTGTTCTCAATGGTTGGTTTCATGGTAGGAATGTTTGTTTCCTACAGTGTTTTCCTTGTGGAAAATTCATTAATATACTGGTAGAGTTTAAAGTTTATGATAGATTGATGGGTTTCTGAAACTGAAATGGATATAAAGGTATATGTCAAACCTCAAGACAAGCCTTGATTAGTCAAATAAGGCTGTATTTCCCTGCGATGAACCAGATGCCATATTCAGCGAGTCAATGTGGGTTTACCTGTACCTGGATATCCGCAAAAGACCTGCCAGTAGATCGTTACGATAGTTTAGCATAACACGGTCAACCTCTACTGTTTCTATTTCTGCCGTTAGAAGCATATAAAACTTGAGAACATGAGTAATGTAACTTGGAGCGTGATTGTTAAGAGATTAAAATACACCTTATCGAGCTTAAAGTCTCAGATACTTGCAGGAACTCTAGTTCCTCTTAACATTTCAATATTCTTAAATGTTCTTTTATGAGAGCGTGATCGGGACACTATTTAAGTGATATTCATGGCAGATGCGTTGACCAGACAGTGTCAGTTGTTAGTATTTATATATCAACATGAATGTTTATACAGAGCATCCTATACGTTAAAAAGTGCAATTTCCATCAGTATGTTTTCAAAAAATATGCTAATGGTGAGAAGAAACATTAGTGTGATGATTGTATTCGGTTCTTGGAAGAGCAAACCGTTGGCTACATTGAATTGACAATTGATTCGATTGACAACGCAGCTATTTACCGTGATGCTGTTTGTCAATGGTTGGTTTCATGGTAGGAATGTTTGTTTCCTACAGTGTTTCCTTGTGGCAAATTCATTATTATACTGGTAAAGTTTAAAGTTTATGATAGATTGATGGGTTTTTGAAACTAAAATGTATATAAAGGTGTGTGTCAAACCATCAAGACAAGCCTTGATTAGTCAAATAAGGGTGTGTTTCCCTACGATTTACCATTATGCCATGCCATGTTCAGCGAGTCAATGTGGGTTTACCAGTGCCTGGGTATCCGCAAAAGACCTGCCAGTATATCGTTACCACAACCCGCGTTTTCTTCTACCACTCAGGACTGTTGTAGGTAAAATCTTGGCTAGGCGGATGTTTTGGTCAGTACATCAATACAACACAATACAACACAATACGGCTTCGGTCCACATGCATGGGTCGCGGAACTATCGCTACAGGGGTGTACAAGTTTATTACATTATCTATATTCAGCTGTAGTTCGTCATTTATAAATTGTTCACAATACCTCAAGTTAATTGTTGTATTTGACGCTGTAATATTACTGAATTGTTTTATTGCTTACGAACAAGTGTTCATTTTGAAAACAATCTTTCAAGCGGTCACTATTGTGTGTATTATGTAATGTACTTCACCCTAGTTGAGTGCAATGGAAGAGTCCCTTAGTCCTGATACACAGTTCAGTGTGGTAAATTAGGCTCACAAAGCGAGGTTGATTTCATGTGAGACTTTCTGCGTTGAATACCCCACAGTTTTGGGAGTGAATTCTTTCCATCGGTGCGTGGCGTGACTTTCTATGGTTTAGTCAATTCTTCATGTTAACAGACTGGGCTTGCTGTTCCGCATCTTATTCTTGCTAAACAGACTAGGGTTGCTGTTCCGCATTTTGTAGGCCTAACCTACCCTACATTCAACTCCAAAAGAGTGAAATTTTACTCTTATACATAGAGCCAACTGAGTGACTAATCCTTAAGAGGGATAGTTAAAGGTACATTATGTGATATTTTTACAGGGGACGCCCTCAATCCTCGAAAAAAAAGTTGGAAGCAGATTTTCTTGCAGATTTACATTTCTGATCATAAATCATAAATATATTCAAAGTTACAGAGCGATAAGATTCCTAATTAATCGTAAGCGATACGATTCCAACACTCTTGGTGGCGCTCTTAGACCAGCTGCACTCTCATTTCGCTCTGTTTTAACAAGCTTACTGCAGTTTTTAACGACTTCTGGACAATTTTATTATTTTGTGTTGACTTGGAAGTACTTTGTGACCAGTTTGAACTACATTGTGATAACATTTTTTGCCGTCTCGTCAAGAACTTTCGACATCATTTTTTTCGTCCGTTGTGAACTGGTTACTGTACGTGTTATTGAATTCGACAGTGATGTATTATACTTAGTTAATTTTAACCCAGATGTGCCGTCTAACATACTCAAAAAGACTCCTTGTTATATATCCGGGAAAGTGTGATAAACACTATTGAACCAAAACCATTCACTCGAGACAAGTGGATCGACCTGAAACGATTGAATATTGTCAGGAAAACAAAACGTGGTGAGCGAGGTGGAAAACGATTGAGACGGAAGATTCACTCGATAACTACTGATCGATCAAAATCCCGGCAATTTCTTGAAAACAAGAGTGTCACAAACAATGTAAATCCTTACAACTTGATTTATGTCAAGAAGACCAATTTAAATGCCCTTTCTGCAAAATTTGCTCTTTGGAACGCCCAGTCCATCAGAGGACGTGGAAAAGCTTCTGCAATTATTGACTTTTTAAACTGTTAACTCCTTAACTATGTGAATCAGTGTTTCTATTTCCACAGCTTTAATGGTCATATCAATGTCCATGATTGTTTGTTAACGTCGATATCTACGAAAGCACTACCCGAAGTCTCAAGCGTGCAAGGTCAACATAATCGTTGCCCCTCGCAACGTGCATTATATGACAAAGCTTTTAGATAATGCACGGGTCAACATTAGAAAGGGTAGCGATTATGTTGATATTGCACGATTGATACTTCCGGCAGTGCATTCGTTGATATAATCGACGTTAACAACAATGGATAATGAACAATGGAATGAGCTCTAGAAGTGTATGTAAGGGATATTCATGGCAGGTGCGTTGACTAGACAGTGTCAGTTGTTAATATTATATATCAACATGAATATGTTTCTACACAGCATCCTATACATTGAAACGTGCAATTTCAATCAATATGTGGAGTAGGGCAAAGAAAAAATATGCCAATGGCCATTTTCACATTATTGTGATGATTGTATTCGTGCTTTTAAGCTTTAAAAAGTCTTTAAAAAGTCTTTAAAAAGTCTCAGATATTGCAGGAACTCTACTTTTTTTTAACATTTCAATATTCCTAAATGTTCTTTTATGAGAGTGGGATCGGGACACTTTTTAAGTGATATTCATGGCAGGTGCGTTGACTAGACAGTGTCAGTTGTTAGTATTATATATCAACATGAATGTTTATATAGAGCATCCTATACATTGAAACGTGCTATTTCAATCAGTATGTGGCTTAAGGCAAAGAAAAATATGTCAATAGCCATTTTTCACGAGAAGATACAGTATTGTGATGATTGTATTCGGTTCTTGGAAGTGGAAAACCATTGGCTACATAGGATCTCGACGATTGATTCGATTGACATCGCATCTACCTAGTTTTACCGTGATGTTGTTGTTCTCAATGGTTGGTTTCATGGTAGGAATGTTTGTTTTCTACAGTGTTTTCCTTGTGGAAAATTCATTAATATACTGGTAGAGTTTAAAGTTTATGATAGATTGATGGGTTTTTGAAACTGAAATGGATATAAAGGTATATGGCAAACCTCAAGACAAGCCTTGATTAGTCAAAATAAGGCTGTATTTCCCTACGATGAACCAGATGCCATGTTCAGCGAGTCAATGTGGGTTTACCTGTACCTGGGTATCCGCAAAAGACCTGCCAGTAGATCGTTACGATAGTTTAGCATACCACGGTCGACCTCTACTGTTTTCATTTCTGCCGCTAGAAGCATATACAACTTGAAAACATGAGTGAGGTAACTTGGAGCGTGATTGTTATGAGTTTAAAAAACATCTTATCGAGCTTAAAGTCTCAGATACTTGCAGGAACTCTAGTTCCTCTTAACATTTCAATATTCTTAAATGTTCTTTTATGAGAGTGGGATCGGGACACTTTTTAAGTGATATTCATGGCAGGTGCGTTGACTAGACAGTGTCAGTTGTTAGTATTATATATCAATATGAATGTTTATACAGAGCATCCTATACGTTAAAAAGTGCAATTTCAATCAGTATGTGGCTTAGGGCAAAGAAAAAATATGCCAATGGCCATTTTCACATTATTGTGATGATTGTATTCGATTCGTGCTTATCGTAAGTCTCAGATATTGCAGGAACTCTACTTCTTTTTAACATTTCAATATTCTTAAATGTTCTTTTATGAGAGCGTGATCGGGACACTATTTAAGTGATATTCATGGCAGGTGCGTTGACTAGACAGTGTCAGTTGTTAGTATTATATATCAATATGAATGTTTATACAGAGCATCCTATACGTTAAAAATGGCAATTTCAATCAGTATGTGGCTTAGGGCAAAGAAAAAAATATGTCAATAGCCATTTTTCACGAGAAGATACATTATTGTGATGATTGTATTCGGTTCTTGGAAGTGGCAAACCATTGACTGCATAGGATCTCGACGATTGATTCGATTGACATCGCATCTACCTAGTTTTACCGTGATGTTGTTGTTCTCAATGGTTGGTTTCATGGTAGGAATGTTTGTTTCCTACAGTGTTTTCTTGTGGAAAATTCATTAATATACTGGTAGAGTTTAAAGTTTATGATAGATTGATGGGTTTTTGAAACTGAAATGGATATAAAGGTATATGTCAAACCTCAAGACAAGCCTTGATTAGTCAAATAAGGCTGTATTTCCCTGCGATGAACCAAATGGATATAAAGGTGTATGTCAAACCTCAAGACAAGCCTTGATTAGTCAAATAAGGCTGTGTTTCCCTACGATGAACCAGTAGCCATGTTCAGCGAGTCAATGTGGATTTACCTGTACCCGGGTATCCGCAAAAGACCTGCCAGTAGATCGTTACGATAGTTTAGCATACCATGGGCAACGCCTACTGTCTTCATTTCTGGCGTTAGAAGCATATACAACTTGAGAATATGAGTAATGTAACTTGGAGCGTGATTGTTAAGAGATTAAAACACCTTATCGTGCTTATCGTAAGTCTCAGATATTGCAGGAACTCTACTTCTTTTTAACATTTCAATATTCTTAAATGTTCTTTTATGAGAGCGTGATCGGGACACTATTTAAGTGATATTCATGGCAGGTGCGTTGACTAGACAGTGTCAGTTGTTAGTATTATATATCAACATGAATGTTTATATAGAGCATCCTATACGTTAAAAAGTGCAATTTCCATCAGTATGTTTTCAAAAAATATGCTAATGGTGAGAAGAAACATTAGTGTGATGATTGTATTCGGTTCTTGGAAGAGCAAACCGTTGGCTACATAGAATTGACAATTGATTTGATTGACAACGCAGCTATTTACCGTGATGCTGTTTGTCAATGGTTGGTTTTCATGGTAGGAATGTTTGTTTCCTACAGTGTTTCCTTGTGGCAGATTCATTAATTTACTTGTCAAGTTTGAAGTTTATGATAGATTGGTGATGAGTTATTGAAACTGAAATGGATATAAAGGTGTGTGTCAAACCATCAAGACAAGCCTTGATTAGTCAAATAAGGCTGCGTTTCCTTACGATGAACCATTATGCCATGCCATGTTCAGCGAGTCAATGTGGGTTTACCAGTGCCTGGGTATCCGCAAAAGACCTGCCAGTATATCGTTACCACAACCCGCGTTTTCTTCTACCACTGTTTTATAGGTAAAATCTTGGCTAGGCGGATGTTTCGGTCAGTACATCAATACAACACAATACACACACAAAACGGCTTCGGTCCACTTGCATGGGTCGCGGAACTATCGCTACAGGGGTGTACAAGTTTATTACATTATCATTCTATATTCAGCTGTAGTTCGTCATTTATAAATTGTTCACAATACCTCAAGTTAATTGTTGTATTTGACGCTGTAATATTACTGAATTGTTTTATTGCTTACGAACAAAAAGTGTTCATTTTGAAAACAATCTTTCAAGCGGTCACTATTGTGTGTATTATGTAATGTACTTCACCCTAGTTGAGTGCAATGGAAGAGTCCCTTAGTCCTGATACACAGTTCAGTGTGGTAAATTAGGCTCACAAAGCGAGGTTGATTTCATGTGAGACTTTCTGCGTTGAATACCCCACAGTTTTGGGAGTGAATTCTTTCCATCGGTGCGTGGCGTGACTTTCTATGGTTTAGTCAATTCTTCATGTTAACAGACTGGGCTTGCTGTTCCGCATCTTCTTCTTGCTAAACAGACTAGGGTTGCTGTTCCGCATTTTGTAGGCCTAACCTACCCTACATTCAACTCCAAAAGAGTGAAATTTTACTCTTATACATAGAGCCAACTGAGTGACTAATCCTTAAGAGGGATAGTTAAAGGTACATTATGTGATATTTTTACAGGGGACGCCCTCAATCCTCGAAAAAAAAGGTTGGAAGCAGATTTTCTTGCAGATTTACATTTCTGATCATAAATCATAAATATATTCAAAGTTACAGAGCGATAAGATTCCTAATTAATCGTAAGCGATACGATTCCAACACTCTTGGTGGCGCTCTTAGACCAGCTGCACTCTCATTTCGCTCTGTTTTAACAAGCTTACTGCAGTTTTTAACGACTTCTGGACAATTTTATTATTTTGTGTTGACTTGGAAGTAATTTGTGACCAGTTTGAACTACATTGTGATAACATTTTTTGCCGTCTCGTCAAGAACTTTCGACATCATTTTTTTCGTCCGTTGTGAACTGGTTACTGTACGTGTTATTGAATTCGACAGTGATGTATTATACTTAGTTAATTTTAACCCAGATGTGCCGTCTAACATACTCAAAAAGACTCCTTGTTATATATCCGGGAAAGTGTGATAAACACTATTGAACCAAAACCATTCACTCGAGACAAGTGGATCGACCTGAAACGATTGAATATTGTCAGGAAAACAAAACGTGGTGAGCGAGGTGAAAAACGATTGAGACGGAAGATTCACTCGATAACTACTGATCGATCAAAATCCCGGCAATTTCTTGAAAACAAGAGTGTCACAAACAATGTAAATCCTTACAACTTGATTTATGTCAAGAAGACCAATTTAAATGCCCTTTCTGCAAAATTTGCTCTTTGGAACGCCCAGTCCATCAGAGGACGTGGAAAAGCTTCTGCAATTATTGACTTTTTAAACTGTTAACTCCTTAACTATCAGCGTGTTTTTATTAAGCAAACCAGCTTTTACCCGTCTTATAAAAAGCAGGATAAAAGCCGGTTGCTCGTGTGAGAGACGTGTTTTTATTGCAGTTCGATAAACAAACTTGCCGGCTGCCGCTGACCTCATTATAATAAATGCCAGCGAAAGGTCATACACATCTGTTTGCATTTAATTGTCAGGTGATCGTGCATCGTGTGCCCACTTCCGCTTTTCCACCGGCAAACGCGCTGAGCAGGAACCGTGCGTGTTTATACTGACGAAAGACTGCTTTTCCTAACCGGTTTCAACCGCTATTATCCTTGGTTTCGAAGGATAAAAGGCATCTAAAATCCAGGAGAAATAAACCGGTATGAGCGGGCAAATGCCGGTGGTGGTGTGTTTTTACTGGGGGATTTTAATCCGTTAGCAGTCATATGCCTGCTTTTTTTCTTCAGTAAAAACACGCTGTATGTGAATCAGTGTTTCTATTTCCACAGCTTTAATGGTCATATCAATGTCCATGATTGTTTGTTAACGTCGATATCTACGAAAGCACTACCCGAAGTCTCAAGCGTGCAAGGTCAACATAATCGTTGCCCCTCGCAACGTGCATTATATGACAAAGCTTTTAGATAATGCACGGGTCAACATTAGAAAGGGTAGCGATTATGTTGATATTGCACGATTGATACTTCCGGCAGTGCATTCGTTGATATAATCGACGTTAACAACAATGGATAATGAACAATGGAATGAGCAATGGAATGAGCTCTAGAAGTGTATGTAAGGGATATTCATGGCAGGTGCGTTGACTAGACAGTGTCAGTTGTTAATATTATATATCAACATGAATATGTTTCTACACAGCATCCTATACATTGAAACGTGCAATTTCAATCAATATGTGGATTAGGGCAAAGAAAAAATATGCCAATGGCCATTTTCACATTATTGTGATGATTGTATTCGTGCTTAAAGTCTCAGATATTGCAGGAACTCTACTTCTTTTTAACATTTCAATATTCCTAAATGTTCTTTTATGAGAGTGGGATCGGGACACTTTTTAAGTGATATTCATGGTAGGTGCGTTAACTAGACAGTGTCAGTTGTTAGTATTATATATCAACATGAATGTTTATATAGAGCATCCTATACATTGAAACGTGCTATTTCAATCAGTATGTGGCTTAGGGCAAAGAAAAAAATATGTCAATAGCCATTTTTCACGAGAAGATACATTATTGTGATTATTGTATTCGGTTCTTGGAAGTAGCAAACCATTGGCTGCATAGGATCGACGATAGATTCGATTGACATCGCATCTACCTAGTTTTACCGTGATGTTGTTGTTCTCAATGGTTGGTTTCATGGTAGGAATGTTTGTTTCCTACAGTGTTTTCCTTGTGGCAGATTCATTAATTTACTGATAGAGTTTAAAGTTTATGATAGATTGGTGATGAGTTATTGAAACTGAAATGGATATAAAGGTGTATGTCAAACCATCAATACAAGCCTTGATTAGTCAAATAAGGCTGCGTTTCCCTACGATTAACCATTATGCCATGCCATGTTCAGCGAGTCAATGTGGGTTTACCAGTACCTGGGTATCCGCAAAAGACCTGCCAGTATATCGTTACCACTACCCGCGTTTTCTTCTACCACTCAGGACTGTTGTAGGTAAAATCTTGGCTAGGCGGATGTTTTGGTCAGTACATCAATACAACACAATACACACACAATACGGCTTCGGTCCAAGCATGGGTCGCGGAACTATCGCTACAGGGGTGTACAAGTTTATTACATTATCTATATTCAGCTGTAGTTCGTCATTTATAAATTGTTCACAATACCTCAAGTTGATTGTTGTATTTGACGCTGTAATATTACTGAATTGTTTTATTGCTTACGAACAAGACTAGTGTTCATTTTGAAAACAATCTTTCAAGCGGTCATTATTGTGTGTATTATGTAATGTACTTCACCCTAGTTGAGTGCAATGGAAGAGTCCCTTAGTCCTGATACACAGTTCAGTGTGGTAAATTAGGCTCACGAAGCGAGGTTGATTTCATGTGAGATTTTCTGCGTTGAATACCACCACAGTTTTGGGAGTGAATTCTTTCCATCGGTGCGTGGTGTGACTTTCTTTGGTTTAGTCAATTCTTCTTGCTAACAGACTGGGCTTGCTGTTCCGCATCTTCTTTTTGCTAAACAGACTAGGGTTGCTGTTCCGCATTTCGTAGGCCTAACCTACCCTACATTCAACTCCAAAAGAGTGAAATTTTACTCTTATACATAGAGCTAACTGAGTGACCAATCCTTAAGAGGGATAGTTAAAGGTACAGTATATTATGAGATCTTTCCAGGTGACGCCCTCAATCCTCGAAGAAGAAAAAAATTAGAAGCAGATTTTCTTGCAGATTTACATTTCTGATCATAAATCATAAATATATTCAAAGTTACAGAGCGATAAGATTCCTAATTAATCGTAAGCGATACGATTCCAACACTCTTGGTGGCGCTCTTATTTCGCTCTGTTTTAACAAGCAATTTACTGCAGTTTTTAACGACTTCTGGACAATTTCATTATTTTGTGTTGACTTGGAAGTACTTTGTGACCAGTTTGAACTACATTGTGATAACATTTTTTGCCGTCTTGTCAAGAACTTTCGACATCATTTTTTTCGTCCGTTGTGAACTGTTTACTGTACTTGTTATTGAATTCGACAGTGATGTATTATACTTAGTTAATTTTAACCAAGATGTGCCGTCTAACATACTCAAAAGACTCCTTGTTATATATCCGGGAAAGTGTGATAAACACTATTGAAACAAAACCATTCACTCGAGACAAGTGGATCGACCTGAAACGATTGAATATTGTCAGGAAAACAAAACGTGGTCAGCGAGGTGGAAAACGATTGAGACGGAAGATTCACTCGATAACTACAGATCGATCAAAATCCCGGCAATTTCTTGAAAACAAGAGTGTCACAAACAATGTAAATCCTTACAACTTGATTTATGTCAAGAAGACCAATTTAAATGCCCCTTCTGCAAAATATGCTCTTTGGAACGCCCAGTCCATCAGAGGACGTGGAAAAGCTTCTGCAATTATTAACTTCGTGATGTCTCAACATCTGGAAATTTTAGCAATAACCGAAAGCTGGCTAACTGGTGATGAAAGATATAACCAAATTTGTTCGGATCTGAAAAATGCCCTTCCTGACTATGTCATACATCATATTCCGCGCAAGACTCGAGGTGGTGGTGTTGCTGTGCTCATGCGCAAAGGATTTGATATTGTTATTAATCCGTCTTTTTCAGCTACATCTTTTGAACATATAGACATTACCATTCCGTCGAAATCTTCATCCATAAGACTTTCAATCATTTACAGGCCGTATCCATCCAAGGTCAACAAATTCACAGCGAAGATGTTCCTTGATGAATTTTCTGCATTTGTTGAGACATGTACATCCCTTGCAATCCCGATGGTAATCGCGGATGACTTCAATTTTCATGTGGATTTCTTGGATGATCGCGAAGCTAGACTCTTTCGTGAACTTCTCGATTCTGCCTCATTTGATCAGCATGTCGACAAACCTATGCATCGCTGCGGTCATACGCTTGCTTTGGTGATTACACGCAGTTCCGATCCCATCGCTTCTGATTTTGTGATTGATGATACGCTTCCATCTGACCATTTTGCTGTTATATGCAAACTTGCTGTAACGCGTCCACCAGTTACCAAACGTCACTTTCGTTTTCGCAGATTGCGTGACATCGATCTTAATGCATTTAAGAACGACATAAGTGCTTCGTCTCTTTTGACTGATCCAGCCGATGACGTCGAGTCATTGAGTACTCAATTTGACAACGTCATGTCTGACTTGTTAGACCGTCATGCACCAGAGATTTCAAAGAGCATTTCCTTACGACCACATGCTCCCTGGTATGACGAGTCCCTCCGTGATGAAAAGCGTGAGCGTGAGCGTCGATGCGAGTGTCAGTTTTGTAAATCTAGACTGGAAGTGCATAAACAGATCTATCGTGATCAATGTAAGCGTTACTCCGCGATGGTTGAAGAAGCAAAATCTGAGTATCATAGATTGCAACTGAAAGACTGCGACCAAAGGCAGTTGTTTAGAAAGGTTGACAAAATGTGTTCTGGCGGCTCAGAGAAAATTCTCCCCTCTCACGATGACGACGAAAAGTTAGTGAATGACTTTGCGGACTTTTTCGTGGATAAAATCCGGAAGGTTAGAGGCAAACTGGACAATATCAATATGCAACCAACTGTGTCTTCTGAGACTGTCCAATGTCACTCCTCAACTTTCAATACATTTTCTGAGGTATCTGAAGAGACTATTCATCGCATCATTATGAAATCACCGTCGTCGTCATGCTCTCTGGACTCAATTCCTACCTCGCTTATAAAAGAATATTTTCCTGAGCTACTTCCATCAATTACTAAACTTGTCAATCGCTCGCTCCTCTCTGGCATATTTCCGTCATCATATAAGGTTTTGTCGCGTTACTCCATTGATAAAGAAACTCGGACTGGATGCTGATACATTAAACAATTACAGACCCATATCCAATCTTAAGTTCATCTCAAAGGTTGTTGAAAGAGCTGCTTCGGCTCAGCTTCAAGAATACATGCTTGAAAATTAACTCTATAGCTGTAGACAATCGGCGTATCGCAAACATTTTAATACGGAGACCGCTCTAGTACGTGTACAGAACGATATTCTGCGCGCTGTTGACCAGCATTCTGATGTTGTCCTTGTTCTTCTTGATCTCTTGGCCGCCTTTGATACTGTTGACCATCGGATATTACTTCAGCGGCTGAGAGATCGATACAGAGTGCATGGTGACGCTCTTGCCTGGTGTACGAGCTACCTATGTGATCGTCAGCAATCTCTTGTAATCGGTGACAGTGTATCAGCAACACATGTTATGAGCTGCTCCGTTCCTCAAGGATCAGTTGCTGGACCGTTCATGTTTACAGTTTATGCTGCTCCTCTTGAAGATGTGGTTAGATCATACGGTGTTGAACCAATGATCTATGCAAATGATACACAATTGTATCTCGTTTTGGATCCTTGTAGTGATCAAGGTGATAACCGACTCCAACCCCTTGAAGATTGCATCCGGGGCGTGAAAGCATGGACTGCCGAAAACAAATTACTCTGAATGACTCAAAGACTGAGGTATTGCGTCTAAATTCACGTTTTATTAAGAATCCTGCTCACTTCACTACTATAAATGTCGGTGACCCGGAAGTTGATATAGTTTCTGAAGTGCGTAATCTCGGAGCCCTAATGGATCAGCACATGATCATCACATGTGAATAAAGTGTGTCGCGCGGCGTGTCTGGCTATCTCCAAAATTGGTCGGATTCGCAAGTATATCGACCGTCCTACAACAGAGCGTCTGATACATGCCTTTGTGACATCCTGACTTGATGCAAACAACAGCCTGCTTTATGGTCTTCCAATTTCTGCGATCTCCAAACTTCAGCGTGTACAAAATAGTGCTGTGCGACTGGTTCTCGGAATATATGGCAAAAATCGCGTAAACATCAGCGATCAACGTCGAAATGAGCTGCACTGGCTTCCTGTGAAATACTGAATTGTCTTTAAAATCCTCATGCCACTTACAAATCGCTAAACGGACTTGCTCCACCTTACTTAAAAGAACTACTCAAGCACTACACACCTAATCGATCGCTTCGGTCATCATCAAAATGTTTTCTTGAATCACCGCGGACTATATATATCAACTGCAACTTACGGTGAACGAGCTTTCTCTGTTTCTACGCCAAAGTTGTGGAACGGGTTGCCGCAGCAGATTAGGAAGGCCGAATCACTAGCCACATCCAAGACACTTTTAAAAACTCATCTTTTCAATTATCCAACTGTATAATATGCGTTTCTGCTGCTGTTTTTTTGTATGAGAGTCCGGTAGGTTGGCTTATTTACACCTTTCCGTCGGTTTTACAATCCAGTCGGCTCCTTGTCCGATTGCCACGGAGGTGATGTTTTTTGCTCTTGTCCACTTTCTGTCTGCTTACCTAAATCTCATGCATTTTATTCATGTTATTCAACTCTTACTTATTATTGTGTATTTATGAAATATTTTAGCATGTTTAATTTTTTTTTGTATAGATCTTGCTGAGTGCCGGTCCACTCATTTTTTAAATTTTTTAATGCTTTGTTTTAATTATCATCGTGCATTATCATGTCGTTTTTTTTTAAGAGTAGTTGTATTTTATTGCTTGTTAATGCTTGTATCTGTTTTTAATATTGTAAAGCGCCTAGAGGCCTTTGTTGGTATTTCTGCGCTATACAAGAGCCTATTTATTATTATTATTATTATTATTATTATTACCTCAAAATCATGGTTTTAGAGTGAATTTAGAGTTTAAAAAAATAAACTGTCCGTTGACCTGACAGTTTATTTTCACTATAAAACCATGATTTTGAAGTCATTAAGAATCGTATCACCCTGTAACTTGGAATGTATGTACGATTTATGATAACAAAATCTGCTTCCAATTTTTTTTTGAGGATTGAGAGCGTCTCCTGAAAAAGATTACATAATATACCTTTAAAGCGGCACTGAGATATACGTCTGGGAGTGCGCCCTCAATTTTCCTGGAAATCAGTTCTTTTGCACCTACGTAATACTTACGCATATATTAACTACCATCTGAAACCGTTTACCTTAATTCGCAGTCTATCATGTCAAACTTCACAATTTGGTAATTTCGATGTAGATCACCTCAGGTTTTCCTTGAATCCAGGCTTGTTCTTACTCATAATTATATAGTTCAATTTATATTCGGTCATTTTACCCAACAGTCATGTGCCTTTCAAGGTTTTTAATCTGTTTCATTGAATGGCATCTCTGTATTAGCTAGCCAACAATTCTGTGCGTTATTTTCATCCTGTAGTTTGACTTTAAAATACCAGGTTCTACTAAAATTGATGTAACATTATGACGCATTGACCAGATGGTCGAATTCAATCATTTTTTTTTGAATGAATGAAAGCTAAGCAGGCGGCCCTTTTGTAGAGCATGTGTGGTCTAGTGGATAGCACGCAGGACTCACAATACAAAGGTTGTGAGTTCTAGCCCCGCTACACAGCCAACATGTTTGTATCTTTGTGCAAGGTAATTAGTTTCAATTGCCTCGTGGTTCGGAAGTCACGTATAAATGGTGGTCCCGTGCATCGGAAGAGCAATACCCGAGCACGTTAAAAGGTCACAGACACCTTCGTAAAGAGTAGGGGATCATCTGGTCGAATTCAATCAAAAGTTCTTTTTTTGAATGAAAGCCAAACAGGCGGCCCTTTTAAGTACTATCATTGGTTTCAAATATCCAGGTCTGCAATTTTCATGCGCGTTCTTTCTGACTCACCCTGTATATACCACGACGTACCAAATCGTTGCTGTGTATTCACGGATAATTTATTGTCCTCGCATAGACTTACATGTTTTGTCGACGTCGCATCGTGACCATATCCCGCTACGATACGGCTCATTATGGCCTCGTTCAACAAGATACGTTTCCTTCGAGTTGTTAGCACTTTGTTGATATTGATACACGCAAGGACCTTGATGCCGTTGGCCCCATTGGTAACCACGTGGAGATGGGCGACCTTGGAGATATCGTCTGACGACTCGCAAGATATCAATGAAACCATTCATGAGAACTTCAGTTTATCTTCTGAGACTCCAACAACCATGTCAACCGAGCTGCTCTATCATATTTATCCTCAAATGTCACTGAAATTGACCATTTTGTCTGCAGTTTACGCAACAACTGACATAACACTGTCTCTAATTGCAGGACAGTTTGGAGACAGTTTTGGATTTGGTGCCGCTATTTTAGTTGGACTCGTAACAGCATTTGCCATGATTTTACTTCTCGTTTTTAGTGGTAATTTCTTGAGCGTATTAGTGGCACATTGTCTTCAAGGAGTGTCGCTTGCTTTCATTTTACCGATTGGATTAGCGCGCATCTTAAAGGTCTTTCCAGCCGAACACAAGTACAATAGCATTGCTGTAGCTGCACTACAGATGTGTATGTCCTTTTCCACAATCGGGAATATCTTTTCTGGCGTTTTAATCGAATATTTTGGTCAACGAGGTTGTTTCCTCGCCATGATTCCCTTCAATATCACACTCATTGCCATCACTGTGCTGCAGCTTCCTTCGGAATGGGGAAGTTCTGATGCGGATGACCCTGCTTCCAGACCTGCTTTGTCAAAACGCAACATTCAAAGTGTATCATTGCGCGATATTTTTAGCAACTATCAAGTGTTCATCGTCGCAGGTGGCTTCACAGTTTGTTTCCTACATAAGAGTGCACTGGAACCAACAATAGGGTTCTGGTTAGCGTACGAATTCAATGTCGGATCTGACATTACAGGACTGATATGGGGCGCTGGAGGATTAATTATCATACCAGCCAATGTGATAGGGGCATGGTTTGCACGGTTGTATCCCCGGTGGATGTGGCTATATACCCTTGTTCATCTCGTCACGTGTGTGTTTCCAATCGTCTTTCTACCATATGCTACATCTCCAGTTCTCGCGGCTCTTGCTGTGGTCTGTTATCTCTATTGTGCAACTTCCGCGCGTTACTCCTTGACCATAATATTATCTGCACTCGCCGAGATCACATATCCCAATGCGTATGGACGCGTTATGGCCGTAGCTAATTTTGGAATTACCATGCCGTATCTAATAGGACCGCTTTTTGCAGTACCTCTCATAAATAGTCTGGGATTCAAATATACCTGCTTTTGTACAGGGGCCTTCTATGTTATTTACCCGGGACTTATGTTCTTCTTGAGGAACATTAGAGTAGACGACGAAGAAGAAGATGAAATGGAACTTATGTTGTCAGGAAGCAGTCCGAAGAATTAAGAAAAGACGCCAATAATACTACTAATTATAACCAATAGCGGGATACCCTCCTCCTCGCTACGCTAGGATCCCACTAGATGAGCAAATGAGATTCATGAGTTGTAACTTGAGTTCATGAGTTGTCCAGAAACTTGAGTTCATGAGTTGTAAATAAACTCCGGTGGAATATAATCATAAAACCTGGCGCCACAGGCGGTATGTGAAACTCGGCACCTGATAGGCGGTATGCATACTTCCTTGCCGGCTAAAATGGGCAAAGATCTGCGGATTCTGTATTTGAAGCAACCCCGTATCCGCAGTTTTAATGTATTAAGAAACCACATTATGTTTTCTGAAACCACACAAACCCCTACAACCCCTGGCCCCTCCCTCCCCCACACACAAACTAGGTTGGTTTATTAAACCCGGATCCACCCAACGGTAGGGGAGACCGGGGAGTGTTCACCCCATTTTCATTTGAAGAGGTCTAGAGACGCCAATTTTAAAGATTGAATGAACCTATTGATATCATGTGAAAGATTGATATCTTGGCCACATACGACCATGATCTCAGTACTCTAGGCCTTATTGTAAATGTAAGAGTAAATGATAAAGACAAGTGTCTCAAAAGGGCGAACTTGCCCGACGCCGGGGTAGGTTCGCCAATAGGCCGGGGCAAGTTCGCCCTAGGCTCAGAATTAGGCTACACAAAATACCATAATATCCAATACATATAGATGCGTTATTCTTCGTTATTTTATTCCAAAATAAATTTAGGGGTCCAAAATATAGGGGTGGGCCACTTTTGCGGAACATACTCGTTCAGAATTTAAAAGTAATAAGAAATACTACATTTTGAAAAATTCTCCTCTAATATTAGTGTTACTCCATTCCTGATAATTATTTTTATAATTACAATTATCCTGTAAGAGGAAAATTACAATTTTGAAATTATGCAAAATCATAACTATATAAATCCCTATTGGCGAACCTGCCCCATCATCATAGGGCGTATGTGCCCCATATAGCGCAATAAGTGCATTGATATACACTCTTAGAAAAAATGGTTCGTTTAAGAACCCTTTTTTGTCCCGCGGGGAGCACCTTTTGGCCTAAAAGGTTCTAAAAAGAACCTTAGAATGGTTCTTTGAAGAACTTTCAAATTTTAAATAAGACCTAAAGGTATATTTACTTTTTTGTTTTTATGTAATATGCAAATTCAAGAGAAATGTAAACAAATTTAATCCTTTTCAACTGTTAAAAATCATTTCTTCTTGGCTAAAAACATTTTTTACCGTTTTACCAAGAACCATTGAGGGTTCTCCATAATTTTTTCCCAAAAGGTTCTTGAAGCTTGAGGAACCATTTTCTTGGCTAAAGAACCCTTTTAGAACCTTTTTTGGTTCTAAAAGGAACCCTATAGAAATTTCATTGGGTTCTTTTTAGAACCTTTTAGGCCAAAAGGTGCTCCCCGCGGGACAAAAAAGGGTTCTTAAACGAACCATTTTTTCTAAGAGTGTACCACGGATGTCCCACATACATTGATGGGTTGTTAACTGCATCAAATCCATAAGCAATCCCATACCTACCTAAAGATAATTTACATTAAAACCTTTTCTGCGAATATCTTTGGATATAAATCAATATGAAAAATGGAAGAAAATTCACTTTTGCGGCAAAACTGGTTTTTGGATGATAAGTTGACAAACATGTTACGATGATCTGTCACGTTAATGTGGGAATCTTGCCACATACTACTGTATATATTGTGTGTTCGCCAAATTCACCCCGTGGCCGCAAAGATGAGAATCACGTGGTGGGCGAACCTGCCCATAGGGCGTACACTCCCCGCTCTCCCCTACTATAATCATAACCCTCCTAAACCATTTCCTGGCTAATTTATTAACCCCTACCTCTCAAACCGCATTACTTCATTAACTCTCGGTCCCGTGGATGTTTTTGGCATATGCCAAAGTACTTCATTAACCCCCTACCCCACCCACCCCCACCCCACCCACCCCACCCACGCAAAAAGAAAGTAAAGAAATCAGGTTGCTTTATTAACCCCCATAAACGCTATTTATACCACATCACTATATAACCCTATCCTAAACCATTTCCCGTTAATAAAGCAACTTAATGTTTACCCCTACCCGACACCACATACCATAATAGGCCTGTAACCATTTCCCGTGTTGCTTATATGCGCCATGTGTAGGAGTGCCTTAAAGCGCATAAAGTATAAGTGAGTAACTTTATAACTGGTTCACCTACAAAGACCTGTAAACTTGATTGTGTACCAACTTGGTTAGTGAAACAACACTTACAAGTATTCCTTCCGTTTATTGCTCACGTTATAAATAGTTCTCTGTCTTCTGCAACTTTTCCAAGATCCATGGGTTGTGCTCTGATCACACCGATACTCAAGAAACCATCCCTTGACTGCAATAATTATGCTAATTATCGGCCTGTTTCTAACATCAGCTTTATTTCCAAAGTAATTGAAAAAGTTGTCAGCAATCAGCTTAAGGAATACTTGTGTGTGAGAACAATCTTATTCAAGTGTATCAATCTGCATATGTGTCGAATAGGAGTACCGAGACTGCTCTCCTTAAGGTGCAAAGTGATATATTGAATGCTGTTGACAGACGAGAGGTTGTATTTCTTGTGATGCTTGATCTGTCTGCAGCATTCGATACTATTGATCATAATATGCTATTGCGTCGTCTTGAGGGCGGTTTTGGGATTTCTGGCAAGGCTCTCCAGTGGATAAGATCTTATCTGGAGAGTCGTGTATACCAAGTTCAAATAGACGGGGTTTACTCTGATAAATGTAAATTAGACACTGGAGTTCCTCAGGGCTCTGTACTTGGTCCTTTGGGTTTTATTGTATTCATATCACCTCTTGGTAACTTTATACGTAAACATGGACTTAGTTTCCATGTTTATGCCGATGACACTCAAATATATATTTCTTTTGACCCGAGTATACCAGATGCATATCAAACTGCTCTTTCACAACTTGAAGCATGTATCACTGAGCTCAGTGACTGGATGGCTGTAAATAAATTAAACTCAATCATAGTAAAACTGAATTTTTCATTGCTGGCACCACCCAAGCAAGGACTAAACAAACTCTCACCCGTTACACTCAAAGTTGGTGATGACATGATCAAACCAAGTTCTTCGGTGCGCAATCTCGGTATTATTTTTGATGACCATAATTATGTCCATGACTAAACACGTCAATAGTCTGATCTCTTTTGTCAACTTTTAACTAAGGAACATCCGACGCATCGCTAAATACCTTGATCAGGACACAAAACACCACGTCATTCGTTGTCTAATTCTCTCTCGTCTGGACTACGGCAATGCACTCCTGTATGGCGCCACATCTAAGGACCTTGATCGTCCTTACAAAGCCGTCAAACTTATCTTCTCCGCGGGTAGGCGTGACAGTCCTTCACCCCTCATGAACAACCTTCACTGTTGCCAATACGGGAGCGCATCAAATTCAAAATATGCATGTACGTTTTCAAATGTCTTCACGGCAATGCACCAGATTACCTTACGGACTTCCTCTCCTATAGAACAAAATATGTTACCGGACCCATCACACGTTCTTCATCTGATTCCTCTCTTCGTTATGTTCATATGGGGAAAAAATCGCATCGGGGATAAATCATTCTATATGTCGGCACTCTTGCTGTGGAACAGCCTCCCAAGAGACATCAGGGTGGCATGGACATTGCCTACCTTCAAGAAGGTGTTGAAGTCACATTTCTATCCTTCATACTGACTCGATTTGCATTGTTTATTTATTTATTTATTATTTATTCTTTATTCATGGCGCTTTGATCAATTTGGAAAGGCGCCTTATAAATGTTGTTTATGTACCGTATAGGGGTGTATGTATGTAGGGGATGTATAAGGCGTGACATAAAAACGATGTATATAATTATCCTATAAAGAAAAAACATGCACAAAAGTTACCATGATTACTAGGGGGGGGGGGGGGAATCTGAAAAACGGTCCTTTTTGTGTACCATGTACCCACCCCTACCCCCGTTTTTGGAAAACGGTCCATTTCCCCATTGTGTAAAACATTTTTTTCTGGCCGGTTTGGACTAAAATATGTCCTAACCCCCTCCCCCCTTAGTGTTTTGACGCTGATTTACCGTTTTCTCAGTATTTCAATACCTATCATTTAGGCCATGATTTACTTTGAACTGGCAATACCGTACCGCCGTCTTCGAAATTCAATTCCGAATACGTGGACACCAACATTGACCAGTTCGACCCGAATCGCCACGCCAAGGGGACATCATAGGACATGTAATCATTTATACAACAGGGGAGTTTCTGATTTACAGAAACTCAGTTTGGTTCGCTTCGTGTTACTTATAAAATAAAGGATTAGTTAGGATGATGCTGGGTGTGCAGTATACTATATATATTTATGAGTGAGTTGAACTTTCATTTATGAATAAATATTAATGCATATACGTTAAACTTAAAAGCTTGTCCGTTATAATTATTCTGTGTGTTTTGGTCCCCCTCTCCGCCATCAAGTATTTCCCCAAAGGCACGTCATAAAAGAGGTAGGCTATAAGAAGAAATTGAGAAGTAGAGCGAAGAGTGCATGTAGGCTTGTATTCATGGATCGGTTCTAAGGCCAACAAAAAAGAAGGTCTCAGAAGCCCGCGCGCATTGGTATGTGAAATGAGCTTCGGCGCGTTGGTCTATGCGATGAGGCCCAATTTTTATTTATTTATTCTTAAAATTATTTTGGTTACAAATAAATGTTCTCAATAAGCTTGAATCAACAACAACAACACCAAAAAAAAATCGCATACCTCATAGTGTTTAAAAAAAATAAAAAATAAAAAATAAAAAATAAAAAATAAAAAATCGCACAGCACTTTTTTGCAAAATGTTTCTGAGACAAACTTTTTTTTTTGGCCAAAGAGATTTGTAAGTATCAAGACAAATCTTGTACATGATACGCGTTTTGGGGAGATGTAATCACAAGTTCTTGTAAATGTTACAAGTCTTGCAGCCGAGCTGTGAACATGGTTAATGCGTTGCAACCGTAGTGAAGACCATATAGCAACCTGTTGTGGGGCCTTCACATGTATCCGTGTGAGCTGGGCGGCCCCTTACCGTGTGAATAATGGGTGCAGACGGCGGCACACACGGTGGGCCGTTTCCAGTCCGTTGAACCAAGGGCGCAGATCCAATCTTGAAAGTGGGGGGGGGGGGGGGGACATTGCCATTTTTTCACTAGATCGCCAACCTTGATTGATGTATCACCACAAAAAGTGGGGGGGGGGGGGGGGGGGACATTTGATATTGTGTCAGGAAGTGGGGGGACGTGTCCCCCCCGTCCCCCCGGGATCTGCGCCCTTGCGTTGAACACGTTCAGGGGACTTTGCCGGCCACCGGAGTAGCGAACGTTGAGAGCCCGGTATGAGGACGGCGCACCCGTTTCGCAGGGAAGTGATGGACGGTGGTGGACGTCGACCATCTCAGCGACGGGCTGCGAACGGGCGCATGCCGCCTGGTTAATCGTTCGCGGAACGGACTCTCAGCAGGCACGTTGTATTATTATAGATGTTGGTCGTACGAAATCCGGAATGCAAATGAAGCGGCGAGCGTGAGAGCTCAGCTTTAAAAGGGTGGTTTGATGACGTAATCAAAACGGTTCGGCCAGTACCCAGTCGTTCCAACCGGTGAGGACCCGGTATGGAGTTGGTATGTACACGGTGAGGACACGGTGAGAACGGTAAGCTAGAACCCCGGGGGGGGGGGGGGGGGGGGGGGGGTACTTTCGCCAAAATCGTACGTGGATGTGCCTACCGGACTTCGAAAATGTGACTTTCCCTATACCTATCTTTTGGCTAATTTTCCACCCATCAATATACCAATTTTGTAAGAAAAGCACCCAATTGTGCACAAATTGGGCGCTTTTTCCAAAAATGCCTCAAAATACACCCAATTTATGCCAATTGGGCGCTTTGGTCTGTGATGAAAACCACCCCATCGCTATACCAATTTTTGCGAAAAGGCACCCCAAAAGGTAGGCACATATACGTATACCATATCAATGTGATAACCCCCCCCCCCCCCCCCCCCCCCCGGGGCTAGAACTGTGTACGGCCGGTGAGCCCGGTACCAGGCCGGTGAGAACCCGGTACAGACCCGGTGTAGAACGGCATGGACCGAGGACCCGGTGAGGAGGTGTTATGCACCCGGTGAGAACGGTAAGCTAGATGAGGATGGTGAGCCCGGTATCATGCCGGTGAGGACCCGGTATAGACCCGGTATATGTACCCGGTGACCACAACAAAATATCAATGCGCCCGTTGACATTTTTTACTGATCGTTTGGACTCTGTTTTCTATTAGGTAAGGTGGCCGCCTACCACCACCGCACTGCGAACGGGCGCAAAACGGGTGCGCCGTCTTTATACCGTCCTAAAACCGGGCTCTCACCGTTCGCCGCCGCTTTTACTCACACAGCGGGAGTTTTGAGCATGCTCAAATACTTTCTGCCGGGCGTGGATGGCCGGCAAAGTCCCTTGAACGTGTACAACGGACGGGGAACAGCCCACCGTGTGTCCTCACCGTGTGCCGCCGTCTGCGCCAATTTGTCACAAGGTAAGGGGCCGGCCAGCTCACACGGATACATGTGACTAATACAGAGATTCTCGGAATGTGAGTGAAGCGGCGAGCTTGAGCGTCAGCTTATAAAGGGCGGTTTGATGCCCGTTTGATGACGTTATCAAGGCGGTTCGGTCATTACCCAGGAGTTCTGGCCGGTGAGGACCTGGTGAGGAGGTGGTATAATCAATGCGGCCGTTGACATTTTTTTGCTGATTGTTCACCGTGGTAGACTCTGTTGTTTTTCTATAAGACGGTAAGGGGCCGCCCAGCTCACACGGATACATGTGAAGGGCCCATTACAAGTATCGAAACAGCAAGTTATAAAAGTCATGATCAAATTAAAAGGGGCACTGAGAGATCTTCCGGGCAGGGAGTCCTCAATTCTTGTTCTCAGAAGTTGGGGTTTTCGCATACACATGATGCTTACACATGTACTGACTACCACCTGAAATTATATAAGGCTAAATTTAAAAAAAATCTTTTTCAAAACCTAATGCGGAATGCGGTTTTTTTTAAGGTTTTTTTTTTTTTAGATATAAAATATTGAAATCCTTGTAAAAGTTACTTTTTGTATTTAAAATGATGTGATCAATGAAAATCTGAAAAATAGGTGAAATTTTGGGATTTTTTGGGATTTTTTTTTTTAAAAGAAAAAAAAAGAAAAAAAAGAAAAAAAGAAAAAAAGAAAAGAAAAAATCCAAGATTTTTGTTTTTCTAATGCGCATCAATAAACTAACGCGCGGGAGCTTTGAGACAAATGATTTTTTAAAATTTAGCCTAAAGAGTTTAATTTGCAATATTTCATGTAATTCATGAAGTTGATATTTTGTTTAATTTCGATGTAGATTGTATCAAAATTAAAAATTCATCTAAATGAACACACGGAGGGCTTCTACCAGACTGACTACCACCTGGAATTATATAGCTGAATTTGCAATATTTCATGCAAGTCATGAACTTGATACTTGAAGACCACGTGACTTGATATCTGGAGCAAATCAGTTGCATTTAAATTAAAGGGACGGCTAAGCCAGTATTGTCAATTAAAGTTACGTGTATCGGATTTGAATCTATCAAAAGGTACTATCATAAAATGCCGCTTAGTTTCAGGCGCTGTCATGAGATAACTCCTCAATTGTAATTACATAACTCGGCACTATCACTCCCAGAAACTAGTATCGATTGAAAAGATAAACTGATGGTCCCAAGTGTTCGTGGGTTCGAGTTTAGGTCTAATAAAACACTGTTTGAAACAGTTGTATAAAATACTTTTTAAATATTGTTACATAAATCGCGTTGGTGTATTCAAGCAATAATATAAGTCGTTCAAATTGTTTGAAGGGTTTGAATTTCCACCGACGTGTTTTTTCTAAAGATTTAATATTACACTACATCCTGTATATGTGTGGTGGCATAGGAAAACCCTTCACATGGTCATTTTCTAGCAACTTTTTAAACATTATTTGGCAGCAAGCTATATATTTTACTGATTTCAGAACTGTTTAAATTTGTCTTAAATTCCATCTAGAACTACAGTTATAGTTTTTTAAAGACGGCAAGTTTATGCACAACAATAAAACATGAAACTGAAAATTCAAAGGTTAAATTTCCGTACACAAAATCTTTGAATGTCACACCATAGCTTTATTACACTTTTGTTATTGCCATGCCGTGTATATTATATTATTAATTCCATTATTGCACACACGTGCAAAATAACATTCACTTTTAATGTCCGTGCGCACATTATTGTGGTGACATTACACGGTGTAAGTTAAAGCGTTAGTATGATTTACAAGGGGATAAAAGGAAGTCCTGTATTATTTTACAATGAAGGTATGATCAGTATCAGTATCAGTATCGGTTCAGTATCAGTATCGGTTATGTCGGTAGGGTATCCATTCGGACACATTTCACCAACTTCAGCGTACTTTTACAAACGTTCCTGAAACCTAGGAATATGCTGTACAGACACAGACCGGGATGATCCCCTACTCTTTTCGAAGGAGTCTGTGACCTTTTAACGTGCTCGGATGTTGCTCTTCCGATGCACGAGACCACCATTTCTACGTGACTTCTGAACCACGAGGCAATTGAGACTAAGCGCCTTGCCCAAGGATACAAACATGTTGGCCGTAGCGGGGCTCGAACTCACAATCTTTGTATCGTGAGACCTGCGATCTACCCACTAGACCACACACGCTCTCTATGAGTGAGTCGTGTAGCCGAGCAACTCTCATTAAATGACACTAAAATCTCGAATCGATCAATAGGAGACCATTCCTTTCGATTATATTTTGTTTATTCTTGTAGAAAATATCACAACAAATACGCTTGAATCTTGTCACTTGAGTCGGTTTAACGTGGCCGATCTCTTACGGAGTTTAAGATGATTAACTGAATGTAAATCTTCATTCATATATATTGCATTTTGTCTGAAACGTTTGTTTGAAACTTGTCATTTCAAGGTCATTAGTTGAATGAGGCGGGTCGTGGTCCGATCCGTGTTTCAAATAAGGTCGTGTTCCCTAAAATGGCATCTAAACTTAACGCGGGAAAAAAGTGGTGTGAGAGACTAAAATCACGTTATTGATATAGATATTCTGTAAATATGTAGGTATTTTATAACTTTACGGTGTGACGGTGTTGTGCAGAGATAAAACGTGATATGCAGATTCCAACTTTAATCATTTGGGGGCAATAGATGAGGTGACCGTTGTTTACATCAGTAGTGTTTACAAATTGATTAGCGCCTGGTCTAAAGACATGCTAGAGGTACTAGTCCATGACTACTGCATACATACTAATCGAAAGCAAAACACACATCACTGAGCGCCAATTTTAAAAGCACATGCCCTTATGGTGCGTACGCATACTGCAGGGCAACCAGATTTAGTACCTGGTCTCTCACTGTGCTTAGGGATGCAGACCATGACTACTGCACTATTACACCGTAAGCATTGTAAGTAATGATCAATCAATTGTGAATTAAAGAACATTCCCTATAGGTGCGCACGCATACTGCCGGGCACTACGTCACCGGTCACACCATCTATAAGTACCTTTCCTGATTGCTTATAGTCATGATTGGGCCACAGGATTATAAAATAGAGAGAAAATCCGATTGTCGTCGGCAAAGACTACAATCATAGCTAATCATCTACTACCGGTGTGCAATCTTAAAGACTTAGTCACGGTAAATAGTATGGGTATTTTAAAGGTTTATTCAGTGATGTCTTGGCGTTGGAGGCTAGTGCGCCCTCAATTTTGATACAAACTGAGATTTACAAGTACATTTTTACAATTGTATTACGTGTACACTTGTAAGGATCAACAACAACAAATCAGCCCTCTTTGTACTAGGAGTCGATTCAAACATTCTGGTCAAGGGCTAAAACAAGCATTTCACACTATACGCTACTTGCACGGTACATCAGGAACCATCTGAACCATTGAAAGCGAGGCTCTCCCCTCACCACTCACTATCACGCCACATTGCGTTATGGTTTCATGTAGGTTTGTGCATCGTGGGACGCGGTTTGTCGCGCGCGCGATGAGGGGAGAGCCTCGCTTTCATTCTAAAATATCGTATACTCTATTTGGCTTCCTCTGGACAGTGACGTAACTTAACAGGCGCAGCTTTTACGCCCGCGTATGTATCTTCCGCCTTTCAACGCTCTTGTGTGTACGCCAACGCCTATTCTTTAAAACTTCTGCGTACCCCTTAAGGGGGACTCAAGGAAGTTTTTGATTTGATTTTTTGAATTTTGTGAGTGCTGTAATTATTGAACTATTAATCAAATAGGCCTACATAATTATAAAAGTATAAATTTTTGGAAAAGAAGAGGATCAGATAATCTAAATTTGGCCTCAATTTTGACCAAAAAATGTTGAGTTTTTAAGAAAATCACAAAATTCACTTTTTTGACCCAATTTTATTTTGGACAAGCTTACAAAATTATTTTTGAGTAATAAATGCCCTAAATCGCTTGATTATACTATTAAGACACTAATGTAGAGACGATTTCCTCATTTTTTCTTCTTCTAAAGCTGTATTTTTTAAAATGTTGACCAAAAAGTGCCAAAAATGTGATTTAAAAAAAATAAAAAAAATCCACCCAGAGACCATTAAGGCCCTATAAGGCTTTTTGATCAGCTCTCTTTGTATGTACAACGATTCCAATATTCTTTGAGCGCAATATTATAATATAGGTATTTCTAAAAATCGATTACTAATATCACTATAAAATACGTTTTTAGTTAACCGATTTTAACGATCTATACACTAAGTTGTTCAGAAATCGACGAAGTTCAACGCTTGGTAAAACATAAAGATTAAATCTGAGGAAGACAGTCAAAAAAGTACTGGAAAAGTTTAAACAGCTCCTGTTTTTCTTCTGATATGAGCAATCCCCACACGAAAATGTTTAGCGTTGAAGTTCAGTATTTTATTTATCCAATGCGTCAATGATTGTGAATTCTCTAATTTATTGTCATTCCCTTCATTGTTTCAACACCTGTTGCCAATGTAGCGACCTATGTTTATAACATAGGCCTGTGGGCAGATATGTCATGCATGAATTACGCCACCACACAACAAAGCTGAACCTATTTCATCTTGGTATGGTGGTGTCCAAAAACAGATGAGCAAAAGCCTGCAAGTCGCTCAAAACAAGGTTATAAGATTCATTCTAAATAAAGATTCCAGGTACCATGTATGTGTAAATGATTTTAAAACTCTTAATTTTCTGAATATCCACATCAGAGCCAAACAACTCAGGTTAAACCATGTTTTTGATATTTTTAATGAAGTTGGTCCAGATTATCTTAGATCTCATTTTACCAGAATTTCAAGTGTGCATCAACACAGTACTAGAACCAGTGTGCAAAATTTCCAAGTTCCCAAATCCACCACCATCATCTCTGGCTCTTTTTATTATAATGCCATTAAGGATTGGTTACCATGTGCAATCAAATCTATTCCTTCTAAGGCAATTTTTAAAAAATCTGTAAAAACTCATCATCTTAACCAAATCAATTGTTAATAGTTTTAAATATTTTAACATTTTGTATCAATTTTAAATATGTATACAGTGTCTGTTGATGTACGTGTTGTATTTTTGTTTTTTCCTTAGGACCCCTTCGGAAATAAGCCTCCGGGCTTAAAGGGTTATCCTGTTTGTATCTCCCCCAATTTTGTGTGGTTTTGTAATTTTAACTGTATCTTAAGATTCTTTATATTATTATCATTGTCATTGTTATATATATGTGGAGATACCGAAATAAATCAAATCAAATCAAAATCAAAAACTTTAAGGTTATAAAAAAACAAGCTATTATATCCCAAATGTTAGGGATGTGTATAGAACATTCTAGAAACATCTCGACAGTGGCGCCCACAATTCCGTAAGTGTCTGACACGGTTTCCATAGACAATTCTTTTCCGGAAATATCACTTCCCGTTATTATGATTAGAGTTGCAAAACTATGCATCATTACAGTTAACATGGTTAAGTGTGACAATTCGCAAAAAGCAAGTCCGATCAAAATATTGACGGCCACAGCCCGGGCCACAGCCACGAGTCAAAGTTGACAAAATCGCCTCGTTTCTGGAATTTCAAACCAATGGCCATACAACACCGCTAACACAGTCAATTACTATAAGTTCATTTAGCATTGAGGTCTATTAATACGAGACAATAATTTGAAGTTACATTGCATGCAGTTTTCTGTACATGTTGCACGATAGGCAACATTGCAATACAGCAAAAACATCCCAGCAGGTGCAAACGTACCCCGGAATGTTCATATCCGGGTATTTTTTTAGTTAATTTGACCACCCGCTGTTTGCACAGGTGTGGAATACGCGACGTGAGAGGCGTCAAGCTTGCAAACGAAAGGTAGGAGAATGGACCAATCACACGGGATGTCATTCCACGCATCGGAAGTAGACCTGAAGTCAACGCAGTCTTCCGCAGGTGTGGAAGGTGTCGCCATCCCATCCTCCCAGCGCGTGTAATCATTCGGAGAACCGTCACTCCACACGAAAGTCCCCTCTGTCATTTTATCGGTGTAGCCGATATAAATAGTATTCCCCGCATGCTGATCACTTGCAATACCTGCACTACCGTAATCACACGTAACTTGAGATGACTGAATCATGGATTCGCGCCAGAGTTTGAAAACGAAATCCGACTCCGAGTCACTGTGTATTGATACCAAATGGCCTTGAGAGGTTTCCATGAAGAACTCATTACAGTAAGCCTCTGCGTTGTTCCACGTCATGCTTTCCCCGACGAATCGGTAACAATTGCTTTTGAAACGAGTCCATAACGGTGGACATTCATGGTGGTAAGCCCCGTTGATGACGGTGGCAGCCGTAGCCAGTGCTAGCAGTACAAGGGCTTTCTTCATGTTGAAAATTAGTAAGTCACTATATCGTCGGCTGTGTCCTGCTGTGTGGGCTGTGTCTGGTTGTGTTTTCTCTAAAAAGTATCTGTTTGTGCGCTGTGATTCCTTTTTATAATGATGCGAATAATGGAACATGGACTCCATGTAACCGTGTGAAATCTAATCAATTCGATAACATCTTCAAATGATAACCAAATATAGACGTATAAACAACACTTACCATATAATTTAATAACATGATTACAAGCCACCGCCCACCAAATGTCAACTTCAACATCAGATATTCATAGATCATATACATGATACAGGGTGTCTCAAAAAAAACCGTGCACGTGTTTACCCAGCTTATTGACCGTGAACTTATAGAATTTGGTGTAACAATTGTATACATATTGATAGCCATAACGGTTAGCTTTCATATTCCGTTTATTTCATCTGATTTGGTTTTGTCAATCTTGAGATATGACCAATTAACTAAAGCTACCTAAAGTCAACGTTGTGCCACTTTACAGTTTGCAATGAATAGAAAGGGTTACTCCGGAGAGGGGGGTTGTTACCACCAGGGGTACCACCCTCTAAACAAATCCAATCCGAAATGCAGAGTATGCTTATTTGGGTACCATGTTATAGCTAGAGGTTTCCTCTATCCATACATACTAAAACAAGTACAAACATTCCACGCATGACGTCACAATGACGTCACCAAACATGGCCGACCTCAAAATCCCGCATTATTCGCTTGACAGTGAAATATCATAGAAATCTTCGCCAAAAAAGTTCTGAATATCGGAATTTCGCCCGGTTTTTTGCTAATAAGTGATGGAAATGGTGTTTCTAACATAGGCCCATGCTAAAATATTTTAGGAACACACAATAAAAATATTTTTCAAAATGGCGATTTAAAAAAAAAATTGTAAGGTGGTAACCACCCCACTACTATCGGACTTTGACGGCTTACCCTACCCCCGGGTAAGGTGGCAGCCTCAATTTGTTTTCGTCAAAATGAGCACAGGGAATGTAAAAGCGATCAACTAGACGCCCTAGGTCACTGTTTTTTGAGTTCTAGCGCAATCGGCGATCACCCTCCCTTAAGAGGACGAGGGTTTTAATGCTTATCTTAAGCATTCTTTCCGTAAAAGTGGCACAACTTCGATTTTAGGTAGCTTTAGTTAATTGATCATATCTCAGGATTGACAAAACCAAATTAGATTAAATAAACGGCATATGAAAGCTACGTGTTTGGTCTATCAATATGTATACAATTGTTACACCAAATTCTAGAAGTTCATGGTCAATAAGTTGGGTAAACACGTGCACGGTTTTTTTTGAGACACCCTGTATAGGTGAACATGGTGAAGGTCATCGTACAATGTTCAAAAATATAACATGCAGATGAAAGATATCATCGTAATTAATCAAAATTATAGGTTCAGCATAAAAATAATTATAATACAATTATTATAAGGTTTTACACATAGAAAAGGGGCCGCATGAGAGGTCAGACATTTGGGTGATTCTCACATGTCAAAAAGTGGTCATTCAATGAGAACCCCACATCGTCTCCAAAAATGGGTAATTTGGTAACACGATATTAAAAATGGGTTCCCGCTCATTTTTAAAAAAAGGGGAGGGGGGGGGTGTTATCCAATGACGGTATCCTCTAAGAGGTCAGTGGGTGATCATTCCCGTCATGCGTCACCCAATTATGAAAGTCTCACCTTCGTCGGGGGTATTAGTATTTAGTGACATTTAGTGTATTTCATTCAATACTAATACCCCTCGTCGGATAGGTTATGCTGATCCCAGAGCCGGGGCGCTCTGACATTTTGTGTGGCCCGCATTATATATATAAAGCCAAATGAAAACTCTGTATTATATTGTATACCCCTTCATTTGATTTCAATCAGAAGAAATATAGAAAATATTATGGTTGATCAAAAATGGGAATTATCGAAACGCAGGTGGGATCAGTGTAGTAATGGCCTACGTGTATCAGAAATGGCCTACGTGTATCAGAAATGGCCCACGTGTATCAGAAATGGCCTACGTGTACCTTCTCTTGATTTGGACGAGGAACCATATATGGCTCGTGCCGAATACTCACGTCACGTCACGTTATACGTTTATCACGCTTCACGTTAGTCACAATGATAGGCCTACAACTCCTGCCCTATAAACCGCTTGATAGTTCACCGTTGTACCTGATTAACTTGTTTATACACATACGCCAGATATCAAGATATCGATGTCGAGTGGTATCACATCAAATTAAAGGGGCATGAACCGATTTTAGCCCCAATTTGGTCACTTTTTTACTATTTTACATGAAGATGCATCATAAATTGAGTCACATTCCAAACATTTGAGTTAAATATTGGTCCAGTGTTTTTTATGGTGAAGCAAATATTGACTTCAAATTTTCAAATAAAATAGTCTGATAGTAATTCACACACATTTCCTGCACATTTCTGATGGTAATTCACTACTTTTTCGCTCATAGCATCTTAACACTTTCCACGCGGCCATTGGTTTTACCATCTACAAAACAGATTTCTCAGAAACCTTTCGCAACTTTCAAGGTCTATCTCAAGGATTGCTGAACCAATAGTAGGCATGCTTGTACATATTTCAATGCATATCTAATGGTGATTTCAAAAACGGTAATGAAATTAAATAATATTGACATTTTTGAAACATGTGGAAACGTGTGTCAGGCCTAAAGGTTTGCAAGGATAATACGGGTTTACTTCAGAACTAAAATCTTATCTCAATCTGAATGATGATCCGATTTTCATGAAAATGACCTCAAATCATTCATATTTGCATTTTCCTAAAATTAAACCTAATGCAAACATGCTAAATTTAAGGAGCTGTTGTTTATGGAAACCGGATCATTATTTAAAATTTGACCTATGATGTGACCTTTAACCTTTAAGTAAGCTATATATAACTCGAGAATGGTGCATCCGAGGTCAAACTATACTTTTTATGAATCCTTATGACACGAAGGATACATTGGAGTTATTTTGCCAAGATTTAAACACTTGAATTGGACCCCTGTAATAAGTTCATGATCCTCTCACAGATTCCGCCAACATTTGTTGAGAGGTACACCCGTCAGGCAGTCAGACGAAGTATGCTTGTACCATGTGTTCATACCATATTGTGTTTATGCTCATAACCAGTCGTCACTCAGATTTCCGCTCCTCGATTTCGACTTGTCTGTAACATGAAAAGTAAAGACAGCATATATTATAGCAGATCTTATAACGGGTCTTATAACACAGGCTTTCTCAACTAGGTTTGCTGATGCGCCACATTTTAGTAACCAACTTGTTGAAGCGATCCACTTGGTCATATTTTTTAGAATTTACAATGGCAATTCCCCTTACAAAATATTTTGACATATATTATGTAGGCAACATAATAATTAATAATACTCTTTTTAGGGCATATGCGCGCGCAGCGCGCGAAAAATTGTTGTCTTTATACATCTGACAGTCATAGGCCTATGAAATCTGGCTATATCATGATATGATTTATTTTTAAAACAAATTGTAATCACTCTCGCGCCACTTAGGATGCTTTGATGCGCCACCATTTGAGAATGGCTGTTATAACAGGTCTTCACCTCCACAATGGTTTCGGTTTCGGTTTCGGTTTCGGTTTCGGTTTCGGTTTCGGTTTCAGATGCATACGTTTGGAGAAAATATTGTTATTTTAGGATCGAATCATTTTGGAAAGCATGCCCGGAAGCATGGCGGTGTGAAAGGAGCCACAGTCCCCTGCATGGAGCTATCCGGTCCACAGACATACACCAAATGAAACGTGATAGATATATAGTATTGCGTGATAGATGAGTGCCCTAAGTTTTACTGTACAGTCAGATCTATAGCTCCAGGGGATTATAATTATCTCCTTCTACAGCGGAACACATCGAGGGTTGAGCGCCAGAAGGCCGTATCTCAATTTTTGGGCAAATTGATATTTTGGTACAAAAATGATTCATATGACCTAGATTTCCAGAACCATAAAGAGATAACTCTTAATGGCTCTTAATTTGACTAAAATTAGAGTTATAAGTTGGGTGCTACAGTGTATTGCAATAAGTCCCAAATATTTGAAAGTTAATTATCTCAAAACATAATTTTTTGAGTTACGGCCCTCTGGCGCTCAACCCTCGACATATTGATCTAAACGGACCCTCCCCTATATCTCCAACGTTCTCCGCTACGCCCCTCATGCATCACCCTTCCCCAGTTAGTTCAGTAAATAATTTTCTTACCTCTACGTTTAGCTTTACTTTTATAAAACTGTCTCGGAGGATCCGGGGGACGTCTTTGTTGTCGTGGTTGTCGACTCGACGCGGAGGAAAGCTCACTATTACTTCGGGATAAGTAGTGTGGCATGGGCTGCTCGTAACCATCTTGATCCAGACTTGACGGTTGGAAATCTATACTTGAATAGTTGATATCATTACTTGGCTGCGACATGGGCCAATCCATGGGTGGGGGAATTGGCGCAGTTAGTACGGGCCGGGCCATGGGTGGGGTTATGGGCCGAGCCATTGGCGGGGTCTTAGGCCGTGCCATGGTAGGTGGGTTGCGTGAGTCAGACCTTATTGTAGCATAGGCAGGATATGTCGGCGTTTCCTGTAGGAAATGGGTGCACACAATTATTTGGACAAGAAAATCACAGTATACATCAAGGGTTTAGTGCAACAAAGTCCTAACTGCAATGGCTGCCATTTGTTAGATTGAACCTTCACAAAGGCATATCTTAAAGCATCCTTAATAAATAACATATGGCAGCTTTTGTAGATATTGTCTTTTCACAGTAACTGAAGTGATTAAATATCCTACGCTCTAGCTGTGTTACTTTAAGTTTATATCAAATGGATCTGCTATAGACTTCTACACAAGATAGAATCTGGCAGCTATTACAGAATATGGACTCTTGTTGCGCTAAACCCTCGACATCAATCGGCACATCGCTATCATGCCGCTCCTTATAACTTACATGTTGACAAATTACAGATGTGAAGCATGTATAGAAACTTTTGGATGAAAATAATTACTATAGTGACTAGAGACCAAGTCTTACACTTTTCACGCGGCTATTGGTTTATCATAATACAAAAAACCCACAAGATTCTTTCAACGTCTATCTCAAGGATTATTGAACCAATACCAAGGTCGTTTCCAGTCAAGCGATCTCATGATCGATATATCGAGAGAAAGTCGTTGCAGGTCGCTGTGATATGCGATGGTCGCTATCAGAGAAAGGTTTATGAATTATGACGTAAAACTCGTCATAGGAGAGACCCGGATCACGAAGCGACCTTAATATGCAATCAGCATACGGGAGCACCCATGGAAATTCAAAATATGCATTCAATGTACGCAGTGCTGGATAGTGACGTCAGATGTAAATGTATAGACCTAACGCTTGCATTTTTACCCCAGATTTTCACACAAAATCGTCATCAGTAAGTTATTCGAACAAAATGTTACCAATTATTTGTCGTTTGATTTTTCATAATAAATAGACAGGGCTCCTTACCTGAGGTGACGGTAAGCTGAAATCGTATGTGACCTGTTGTAAAAACAGATTAATAAACAACGTGAACAATAATTATACATAAATACATGAATAAATTGTGAGGCATCTGCAGCACGTGATTACAGCTACGCACACCCAAGGGGCCGTATTCTTGTAATAAACACGGTTTAAGCTTAAAACCGTGTCTATAACTAAACTATAACTTTACTTTATGCAAATAATGTTTTCGGTTTCATACTACGAATTATTTTCCGGATTACCTGAGATATCAAGTTTAAAAAAAAAAGGATTTTTAATTTTTTTAATTTCTTTTAGTTGATGATTGATATAAATGTTATGCTACTATGTAAACACGTTAATTAAAAAATAAAAGCACGAGTGCTCCATGCACTGTGCTGTGGAAAAGTGAAAAAAATAGAGGAAAAAAAAAATATATATAATAATTATGCCGAAAACTTTTATTTATTAACTACAATAAAAACAGCTAATTGAGGCTAATTGAAATGTAAAAAAAGAATTAAAAAAAGGTATCGACATTTTTGGACACCCTGTATACTTTCGGCTCTCCTTTGAACTGGTCAACCCCACCACAGGATTATATCATGTATCTTAACACTTTCCACGCGGCTACGTTTTACCATTATTATACAAAACATATTTTTCAGAAACATTTCCCAATTTCCCAAAAGTCTTATCTCTAGAATTACTGAACCAAATGTATTTCTTGATGATTGCAAAAGGTGATCAATATGGTGATGAATTCAATGAATTTGACATTTTTGAAACATTTTGTGAAATTGGAAGTAGTCTGCAGACGACTGCCGCGTTTAATGGAAAGTGTTTATGTTATGCCTTGGGTTTGTGGTGAATAAACGGACACTGAATCTAAAACTTAAATTGAAACTTAACACTTTCCAAGCGGTCATTAGTTTTACCACATAAGTACAGATTTGTCAGAAACCTTTCCCAACTTTCAAGGTCTATGTCAAGGATTAATGATCTTATTACTGGGCATGTTTGTACCTATTTTAAAGCATTTCTCATGATGATTCCAAGTGTGGTAATGATCGAAATTCAATAATTTAAACATTTTGTGCAATTTTGGAATGTCGTCTGAAACGACTGCCGCGTGGAAAGTCATTAGGCTACAAGGCCCGCTTAGCAGCGCTATAAATTGGTGCCTTAAAAACCGTCACCAAATTTAAATATTCGCCTTCCATCAAAGCTGGTTGCTATATGACATAATTCTCGTGTGCAACCAACCGGCTGCAACATAATGGAAACTCACCCATGCAGTTAGCAAGTAGTACCGCTCGTACACGCCCCGAATTTTTATATGATTGCCTGGTTGTACACGCGCACTGGACAATCCTCTCGTAGTAATTGATAACAATAGGTTTACCAGACCGAATTAATAGCGCTCCTAAGCGGGCAATTTATGTCATGTAACACGTGCGGTGACTTTTCACCTTGAATTTTTGTAATTCCTCCTTTAGTTCCCGCCATTCCTGCTTCATCTGTCCGGTTTCCGCCAGGAATACCTGCTCTATTCGCTCCTTCTCTCGTTGCACCTCGTTGAGTTGTTTCTGGTAACGTTCTGTCATGGTGGTGTTTTCCTTCCATAGATCGTCTATCACTTGCCTGAAAAAATAGTGATCATGGTGATAAGCTATTCCATTTATATAAATCAATACATCAACTATAAAAGACACGACCTTAAAGGTATAGATGTTTGCTGGCCCGATTTTCAACTTGATGTTTTCTATTTTACGTTTACATGAAAGTCATCCTTAAAATTGTCGTATTCAAAATTTTGAGTTGCATAACTCCAATGGTTCTTATTTTAGAAGCACAAGGTCACAAGACTTTGTCCATTGAGTAGGCCTATTATAGTACACAAATTGGCGGGTGGTTAACCACCTTTGGCAGTAATTCACCACCTTTTAGCCTATAATTTTTAAATGGAATATTTATGACCCCTAAGATTTTACAGACATAATGAGGAAAGTATGGGGATTCTTATGATATCAAAATATCTTGATGTGAACAAAAAATCATAGCCAAAAATAAGTGTTCAGAACATACACCTTTAATCTTCCCACAGGGAGTGTATAGGTGGTGACCACATTTGAAATCTAGATTTCTGGATTACAATTGGAATAGCCAAATTTTTGCTCTAAAAAATAATTTACTAGTTTTAACTAGCATTATTAAATACCGGTTTCTCCAACAGAACTATAGCATCCAAGTAAAAACATTCATTACACATTTGAAGAAATTTCTTCTCTTTACAGGGTGTCCCTAAGAAAAGGGTACACGTGTTCCACGTCATTGCCCTCAATAATGACGCGGTATTTGGCTGTAATCGTTATATAATCTGAAAGATAATTTAGTTGGCGTTTGTAGGGACACCGTGTCAAAAACCTAATCAAAATACGATTTTCAATTATCATGTTTGCACTTTCGCGGGATATTAATATTCATCACCTGGTAGGTTTGCTTGAGGAATTATGCATATTAATCCTTGCACCAATACTCCGATACCACCTACGGATCTAATATTCCAGATATGTGTCTATAGTAAACTGATACTGATACATATTTTTAGCCGGTTTTGGGCGTAATTCTGTAATTCCCTATACACCAACACCATTATAGCGACCTCAAGCGACCTCCCCTTGTCGTGCATGAATCGGTTGACACAAACTATAGAGGGCGGTGCCACTCTTCACGTTTAAACAAACTATAGAGGGCGGGCTTCAATCTCTAAATGCCGAAATAGCGGCCACCACGTACATGTCTTTTTATATATATCTGCAGAATTCTCACCGCGTCCACGTTTTTTCATAATCCTGGCGTCAGTACTTGACATTTTGCGATATAAAAAAACCAGACGAAAAGAACACCCTCCACAACTATTTTTCATATACTTAGATAAATATATACCGACACATCTGGCCAAAACATCACCCTCCACACATACCTTAACCATAGCAAAAAAAAATTCGCACGGACACAAAATTTCGCAGTCCAAAAAGCACTGTAGTCAATGTTTTATGAGTAGTTTTACTATCATTGATATTTGAAACTAAGAAAAACGCAATTTTTACCTTAAAAAAGAAAAGAAAAAAAGAAAAATTTCAAAGGGGGGGGGGGGGGGGGGCGTTCGCAACCGTCGCCCCCCATCTGACGGGCCTGAGCTACCACATCATATTCTGTAATTAAAACTACTCTCTTTGAGAAATTTAGCCTGAAAGTACGAAGTTTCACTTAATTACCATGTCATCGCTGTTCTCCTGCTCACTGTCTTTTCATTTGCAAATCTATGTGTATCCACAATTTACGCCAGCCGGTAGCCTGTATCCCACTCTTCAAAGAATTGTGTACTTTTATGGATGAAGTATACTTTATTCATTCATAAAATAGCCACCAAAAGAATTGTAAGTTCCCTATAGCGTTACACTCAGAACGGTGGCTACGAACGGCCGTTAATTTTGAATTTCCGTTGGTTTCAATGTAACAATGGATTTTGATTATATGACCCCATAAAATTCATCATAGGTTAGAAGAAAAATTTTCCAATCCAAAACCGTTCGGGATGGCTAATCATCCCAATTGTAAATGCTATTTTTTAAATTTAAACCGTTGTTAAGCGGTCGTCCCATTCACTTGATCAGGTAACCTCGTTCGCATATTTTAACCTGAATACTCGTGAATACGCCTATGTCCAGCGTCGTCTGGTTACACTCACAGTGCCAGATGTGCCCTCATCGGCTATTATTACCGCTAATATTTATCGCTTCTCTACCAAAGAGGGCAGTACGTATAAATATAGTAATACTAGATTTCGCGGTTCGTGGGTTGGGCGGTTCTCGGGTTGGGGGTTTATGGGATGTGTATACTCTTAAAATTCAGTTATCACAGGTGCCATTAATATTCCAAATCCCCACCAATACAGGAACCTCATGTGCCCTTAAATCCAGGTAGGCTACCCCATGGGCATCCACGTATTCAGTACATGTGTTATTACTATTAGGCCTAGGGTTAGGGTTTTATATTGGGGTCTAAGTTCTGAGGTCTTTTAGTTTTAGAGTCAGCGAGAGGAGGGGTCGATCGTCATGATCTGTCTGTGCCCAGTATCGAGAACTGTGTGTCGACATTGATTATTCCTCCGTAGGCATGCCTAAACATCATATGTATTTAAATCACACATGTTTTCGCACACCGATATCCATGTAACATTCCCAGTTATATAACAGACATCCCATGATTGGCCTAGGGCCTATCCGAATCGCTATACATGTAGTGTTAAACTTTAACAACACTGTACATACTTGTACGCTCAAGGTCTGGGTTTGATTCATGGCGCATGCAGACTGAAGCCCCCCCCCCCCCCCCCCCACCCCTGAAAACTTAGTCAACATCAACAATTCCGAAACTTTCAAGACAAACGTTGCTGATTTCATCAGACGCAACAAAGCACCAACGCAAGACTAAAAGAACAACATATATAGGTATGCGCACACCATATCATCTCGTTTGGCTTCTGAAGGAGGCGTTGCGATTTACCAGTCAGATTCAGATTCAGAGAGATTTGACTCTTTTCATCCTGATCATGCATGCATAGTTTAACTCGGGAAAAACACGCCCGAGAGTTAAAGCTATTTGGAGTTAAATGTTTGCTCACCCCGTCCCTTTATATTTATACATGTCCCTGTAACATTCCCATTTATATAAAAGACATCCCATGATAGGCATGATGAGGGCCCGTTGTGGCCTGCGCGCATATAGGCCTACATATATGTAGATGGGTCCGCGATGTTGAGGCACTGACATCATACCACAGCAATTCGCAATCACTTTAACAATAACATGTTTAATTATACATAACGTGTTCCTGGATGAAGGCCTACGGTTTCTACGGTTTACGCTCCCAGTTCCTTTATTAACCCTAACCCGCCATCTGATCTTCTGTTACCTCCTGATCATATGCATATAGTGTAACTCATACAAAAACACGCCCGGGAGTTAAAGTTAATATTGGAGTCCTTTTCCTATCCTTGTTAGCCACCGGACGGCTTCCTTTTACACTGTTTACCCGCCCCATGAAAATACCCAGTTTGCGCCACGAACGCGTACGCACCTAACGGTCTGCGCCATTACGCGTGCGCCGACAATCGCGTGCGCCGACAATCGCGTGCGCCATGTTTTGTTTTGTTTATACGCAGTCGCGTAGCAACAGTTTGTTGTCTACGTGGGCGAAGATCCCTGTGCATAGCGATTACATGGGCAGGGATCTGCACCCGAAGTCATTGGACGGACAGACAGAGTCGCCACAAATAGTATTTAGATAATTAACCTGTAATGCATGTGGTGGTGGTGGTGGTGGTGGTGGGGGGGGGGGGGGGGGGGGGATAATGGTCAAATAGTTACGCATGATTCACTTACCGATGTCTAGCTTCGTTTTCTTTCTTGGCAGTTTTAACTCCAAATATTTCATCCCTGTAACAGTGCATGTAAGAAAATTAAATTAAATTATATTATATTATATGCATAAATTGATAAATTGATAAATAAATAAATTGATAAATAAATAAAATAAATAAATAAATAATTTAAATAAATAAATAAAAATCAAAGTTTAGACCATCCGAGAAAGGGAGTCGTTACTTTGAGTTTCATGCCAATAAGGCATTCGTTTAAGACGACGACAAGACTTTCTCAGAAGGTCTAAACTTTGAATTTTTACAAAGCTTTCCCGTTTGGGATTGAGCACTTTTATTCAAAAGATAGTTTAACCAACCATGAAATATTGTCGATATTCATGAATTTATGTTAATAAATAAATAATTTAAAAAATAAATAAATAAATATTATTCAAAAGATAGTCTAACCATGAAATCTTGTCGATATTCATGAATTAATGTTGAAAGATAAATAACTAAATAGCTAACTAACTAAATAAGTAAAAGAATAATTAAAAAAAACCACCCAAAAAACCCCACACTTTTATTTGTATGCCTGCAACCGATCCTATTGTATTTATATAGCAAATTATCCAAAGACAACAAATTGTGTTTACTTTAAAAGTAATTCTGCTGACTCGTGGTCTTCTTTCACCTTCATCAGTTTTTCCTGAAAACTTGATATTTCACGACTAAAATAGAAGGTACAAAAATAAAAGCAATGTTAACTTATCAAACGTAGTAAAATCAGGTAATTCGAATTCACGAAGTTTCGTTTAATACCTATTATATCACCGGTAAAAAATATTGACAGTATACGCCTAAAACGGAAACGTATAATTGAATACAAAACAACTCGTAGTATTATTTTGATACCAAACTTGTGTGAAAGCGCAGTTTTATAATATACCAAACACTTTTGTCTGTACTTTGGCAGCACATAGCTAAAATTGCAATCAAAATTGTATCAAAATAATTCAACAAATTGTCTCGCTCTGCAGCAGCCTTAGCGTGTATCCCATATTACATAGCGACGGTTTATATTATAATATAAAATGTTGACAACCATCACTGAATTGATGACACAGTCCATACTGTTACTACATAGACCGTGTTTTGCAAACCGCTATGTGGTCAGGGAAGATCGCTAAGGCTGCTGTGGTCTCGCTCCAAAATAGATAAATCAGTTTTTATACTCCGAAATAGTTTATCGCAAATATAAAGCGTTAAACATGTATCGAAACTTTTGTGACACCTTGTACATGGCAATGAATTAGGTGAACAAGGTAGTTTTGCATTAATTTATGATTCTTAATTGAGTTAAACTGCTCATATGTCATCCTTTATGACTGATTTTTGATAGTGTGCTTTATTTAACGGTTTCGAATGCGCACCTGAATTGGAGGAATATCCAATGAATGATGGAAACGTACGAATTATGAACAAACACTATGTGCCGTATTTTCGTCCTAAACAATGTGTTAGCTAAAAATGTGTCTAACTAAACTCGTGTCTAAATTAAGCGCGACTTTATCTTTTAAACGACGTGCTTAACCAAATCCGATTTGAAACTCATCAAAATCTAGGCCCCGCAGAGTGATCAATTTATTGAGGTCTAAATGGGTTACGATAGATATCGATCGAATTCCGATCGGGTGCGCAGGTGTATTTTTAAGAATACACGATCTGCACGTCAGCTTGCACCGACCGGACACTGTTGATCAATCATTCAAGGCGTACAATTTGTGCAAGGATTTAGGTAAACAAAAAACCTCGCTCCTAGACATTTTAATCTAGTTTTGAAAAATCAGAAGAAAAAAATAATATTCAAACATAATTTAGTTTTGCTTTCCAAGAAATTTCGGGAAATAATCATGCTTTTTAGAGATTTTCTTCAATTTTTTTCTTCATAATTCTGACGTCATCATTAGGTTCAGCTGATCTGTCCTATTCTAAAAATGTACGGTTTTATACACTTCTTGTCAGCGGTTATAGAAAGAGAGTAGCCAAAACGTATACAAAAATATTGGGTTTACACCAACCTTAAATTATACCCTCATACCCATGTTTAAAGTGAGACACTTTTCAATGAGTTAGACGCGTGTTTAAGTTAAACACATTTTCGAGAATTGCGTTTAGTTAAACGACGTGTTGAAAATCAAAGTTAAACGCGGGTATATGTATATAGAGTTAAAAACCGCGTTCAAATACGAACGAGAATACGGCCCTAATGATATATTGTATTCTAGTTGAAATCCATACCACCTGTGGAAGACATGACCTTACTTTTCCACACAGGGATTGTATATTTCAAAAGAGTCGCACACGTAGGTAACCCAATTCAAATTCACATTCCCTGATAGGGAAGATTAAAGTCTTCCATTGGGATATAGATTTCACTGAATAGCTCAAACTTCATTTGGATCAGGATGAGAGGATGTTTCGGATGGGTTCAGCGGTGGATACAGTCAAGCTTAATTATTGTTCCGCGTCACAATGCTATGGACATTATTCCAACAATGTGTGCGTAATGTGTGCGTGCATACATGCTTTAAAAAAATGATCGCGCGTCCTGATTGGTCAATCGTGAACTCGTCACGCAGGATGCAGGCATTCCATGCATTTGGATGCAGCCCCTCTGCGAACAACAACAAAACACGCTCGCGGGGCGCGCGTGAAATAGTTTTATGACACGTTCGTTATTGGTAAATTGTGACTAAAATAACAAAAGATAACGAAATACAAACCTCATGTTGGTTTGAAAGTAAGTGTGTTCTCTTCTGATGTTATCAACTTCTTTTCTGAAATAAATAAATAAATGAATAAAATAAATTATGGGTGATAAAGATAACATAATATCATTTAAAGGAAAATTTAAATATTATTCTTAAACGGTGATCAGATTTCAGATAATGACGTTGTCTCGGATTTTTACGGTCTTTACTATGATCCGGAAAGTAATCCATATTATCAAACAGCGTACTTGTAGCTAGGCCCAAACCCTCAATCATGTGACCATACTCTGGCTAGTATTATGTTTGACGATTTATTTGACTTCTATGGACCTTTTAGAAAGAAAATAGCCTCCATGTCCCTCGCAAAAGTATGGGGAACTCCCAGAAGACAGCAAAATCCAAAATGGCCGCTATACAGGAGCCCCAAAATTCCGAAAATGTATAGTTTGCCCCACTTCCGATGTTTGGTTAACGAGTTATCGGGTAAAACGTAAAAAGGTCGTTGACCTTTGCATATGGGGTCAACATTTAAACTTGCTACAAATCAATCGTCAAACCTTACTAGCCAGAGAATGGTCACAGAATTGAGGGTTTAGACCAGCTCGTCACCCCTACCACGAAGGTATTCGAAGACGCCGTAGGCGTAGTTTCCTGACAGGTGTCGAGCTCTATGTTTACGCCACCAACGTCAGGAAAGGGACCATACCGTATAAGGTTAAAAGTATATCCATATTTATTATACACTGAATATAACTTACTGATGGTCTGATACTGTCTTGTCATTTCCGCTTGTAACATACTCGATATGCAACCTAATGTGATTTAAAACAAAATAATAATTAGCAATCACTATAGCAGTGAACCAAAATATAATAAAATAATATAATATAATGGACCCATCAATGCCCGAATAAACCAGCTAATAGAACAAAACAAATGTAGCAACACGCAGTAAAGGTTATAGACAATGGAGTGGCTTTGCAACATTACCTCTTATAGACGTTATTACCTCTTATATTTATAGACGTTATTTGTAATTGGCGATTTCATGTCAAAGAGGGAGACATACTCGATATCACGCCGATACACATATACAATCTCGTACTTTTTACTGCAATATAATGAACTGTGAACTTCTGTATTTTCCTAGATAGTGTCGGTTACCAGCAAACTAGTGGAATAGATAGTTTATACGTTCAAGTTTATTTCACGAATGTAATAAGGTCAAATATTGAACAGCTCAAAAGTATGAAGAATTTGTATGATTAGTGCAAAGTTCACCACATTGAAAAACTACATCACTCTCGTCTCGGCTACATAACTAGCCTCGTTTTCGGAGCACTAATTGCTCTGAGCATGCTCAGTTCTATAGCACGGCCCTCTTTTGACGTAAGTGCGCCAATTACGAATTACGTCTATACATTAATAGTCAATATCTACTTCATGTAAATGCATTTCGGCCGCTTGAGATTTTCAACAAAGACTTACATTAGTGCTTGTTCATATATGGTGCCTAAACACAGCCTTTGTGGTCGAGTGGGTAATCCTTCGCCTCCATAGCGAATTAGGACGACCGACTTCGAGACCGTGTAAGGGTCTTTGTTAATTTAATTCACGTACGAGTCTATACATTATTGTTTCTTTTAACATAGGTTCATTGTATTTTAGCAAACCTGTCAAAGGACACGGCAAGCGTGTAATTTGTCATTAAATGTTATTCTAACTTGAAACGTTGCATTTCATAATTCATCAAACGATATAAATCATAAACGTACTTGGAACTTAGCAAGAAAGAAAATTAGTATGTTCATAATCGGTGTATTGACGAATATTTTAAGCTTTGAAGTCCATTATATCTTAGCGAAACCAATAGCATCAAGGGGGCCGTAATTGTCATGATTAGTCCATTGTTGCTCCTAGCTAATGAAGTGAATAGGTCCAAATCTGAATCCGATCGGCCAATATTGTTGAATCTGCTATAAAACAGAGGGATAACTATTGGTCTATTCCAGATAATAATGGACCCCCCTATGGAATTCCAGATCAAACTTCAAAAAAGTATGGAATTGGTGGGGGAAAATTCTGGAATCCCGATGTCCTCTAAAGGGGGGGGGGGGGGGGGGGGGGGGAGGAGAGGAGGAGGGGTCTAAATTGTGATAACGTCTGGAATTCCAAGAACATGTGCCAAAAAGGTATGGAATAGAACAACAATAGATATATAGAACGAATAATCTTACTTTAACCTTCGTACCTCCTCGTCATTTGTCATTTCTAATTCGACCATTTGTTTTCTGAAAGAGGACAAATAAATATCAAAATTACCGTTCGACATTATGCACTGTGTACATTGTAAGAACGTATACAATCGTTGTACAAGTACCCTGCTTAAAAGATAATAAAATTCAAAAAAATTAAGCAGGATACTTTATGCAGCTTTTGAGACCGCAATCATTTTTAGGAGTAAAGTGTGTTTTCGAAAATACAATATTACCGCAAAATTTTCGGAGTTTTCCTTACGGAGGGAAGACGTATGGAATCAATGGCCCGGTGCAATGGAACCAAAAGACAACGGAATTCGAGCATTATAATTTCGAGAATACATTACATACAAAATCGTACTTTTGTGACACAATCCGCGCGATTGTTTTCTCTGATTTTTAAACGATTTGTTAACGTTTCTTATTGAATTTTATATTACTTTTGTAAGAAGAAAATTCTGTTCTGGAGAAAACCAACATAATAATCAAAAAAATATAATTGGATAGGCCTACTTCGTAACTTACTTATGCTCAAAGACTAAATCCTCGTTCTGTTCTCGCAACTGTCTGATCTCTTCCCTGTGATTAAGAGAATGTATTAGTTAAAGGCATATTTTGTGATCTTTTTCATGGGACGCCCTTTATGATCTGTAATTTCCCCCTAGAAATGCATTTGTTTGGTCAAATTACATTTATAACCATGAAACGAAAACATCTCATAAGTTACAGAGCAATGTGTTTCCTAATTACTTCAAAATCAGTTTTGAAAAAACCACAGGACAGTTTATTTTCTGAGTGTTTTTTTTGTGGTCGTAAATATATAGAATTCTATGGTTTTACACCGTTTCCCCATCGTTTTAACGCCGTTTACAGTGTTTCCAGTTACAACCGCTGTACACAAGTGAACACATCCATAAGCAGAACGAAAGTGGAGAAAGTCCAAGTCCGAACTTGATCGTGAATTTTATTTAAATGCAAAACGTAATGTAAATGATCTCACCATGTCTGCAAAACAAGCATTCTTCAAGGATAAACTATCTTCTTGTTCAACTAAAGATGTCTACCGCACTATTAACTCGCTTCTCAACAAAAATGTTCAACATCTACCATACTACGATTCTGCAATAGATCTCGCCAATCAATTCTCTTCATTTTTTGTCAATAAGATTGTGAACATCAGAAAGGAACTTGACAATGAAAATGTTAGTATTCCTGATCACTTTTGTGACTCTTCCTATGGAAATGTTCCTCCTCTTGAAGTGTTCAGACCAACTAATGAAATTGAACTTTTGAAAATCATCAATTCATCACCAAGTAAAACCAGTCGGTTGGATCCTATATCAACATGGTACCTCAAAGACAACCTGCCTCAACTTCTTCCTGTGCTTGCTGATATTGTAAATGTCTCTCTTTCTACCGGAGTCTTTCCCAAAGGAGCTCATTCTGCAATTATAAGGCTTCTACTGAAAAAGTCAACTCTTGATCAAAATACGCTGAAGAACTACAGACCTGTTGCCAATATAACTTTTGTTGGTAAATTAATTGAAAAGATCGCATGTTCACGTCTCACAGAACATATGGATTTGAACAATCTTGCAGACCCTTACCAATCTGCATACAGAGCACTGCACAGTACTGAATCAGCACTTCTAAAAGTGAAAAATGACATCAAGTTTTCACTAGATGCTAATAGAGCTGTTCTTCTTGTGTTATTGGACTTATCTGCTGCATTTGACACGATTGATCACAACATTTTAATTTCACGTCTTTCTGAACGGATTTGTGTCAAAGGAACTGCATTAAATTGGTTTCGTTCCTATCTAAATGATTGGTCTACCCAAGTGGATATAGCTGGTGAACTCTCAGATCCAATCATCTCGCAGTTTGGTTTGCCACAAGGCTCTGTAGTCGGACCTGTTGGATATTCTGTTTATACCCTTCCAGTTGGTGACATTGCAAATCATCATAATGTGTCTCATCATAAGTATGCCGATGATACGCAGTTATACATATCATTTGATCCCAAAGTGCCGGGTGACCTTAACAGTGCAATAACTCGACTCCAAAAGTGTATATTTGATATTAAGAACTGGATGACTGCAAACAAATTAAAGATAAATGATAGCAAAACAGAGTTCTTTATTGCCGCATCTACATACAATCGCAAACACCATCTGCCATCTGATATAACTCTTTCTATTGGAAATGAAAACATTCAACCTGTGAAGACCGTAAGGAATTTGGGTGCCTTCTTTGATTCACAAATGACCATGTCATCACATATCACAAATGTCAGCAAAACGGTTACTTTCCATTTACGAAATATCGGCAGAATCAGGAAATATATTGATCAACCTACATGTCAACATGCTGTACGTTCATTGATACTCTCACGTCTCGATTATTGTAATGGCCTTCTCTCTTCGCTACCATCTACTTACATCATTCGCCTGCAACGTTTGCAAAACTGGGCTGCACGTCTTGTGTTTGAAGTCGACCGAAAACATTCGCCTGGACCACTTTTAAAATCACTGCATTGGCTTCCAATACGCCAAAGAATCATCTTTAAATTACTTCTGTGTGTTTATAAATGTCTTCATAACCAAGGACCAATCTACTTGTCAAATTGTTTATCATTATATGTTCCAAAGAGACCACTCCGATCTTCTAATGACTATCTACGTCTTCAATACCCTATCACTAGAGTTCTAGCTGGTGATAGAACTTTCACAGTTTGTGCGTCAAAAGAGTGGAATAAGCTACCTATCTGTATTAGACAATCATCATCTACAAGTGTGTTCAAAAAAGCTCTTAAAACTCATTTGTTCCCTTAAACAGTTTTTCTGTTTATATTTGGTTTCTAATCTATTTTGTAATTGCTATAATATATTGTACGTACTATGCTCAAGTTACACTCACATTTTGTAGTTTAAGTTGTAATTTTAAGGTTTTATCTTGTAAGCGCTCTGAGCCTTTTGGAAATGGCGCAATTAATGCTTTCTGTATTGTATTGTATTGTATTGTATCCATATGGAATGCTTTATGATGAAAATCAAACAAATATGTTGAAAAAGTCCTTACATTTTCCATTATGATTTAGTAATGTGCTGTGATGATTTTTTTAATGGAAAATACAGTCAAAATAGATTCATTGGTCAATTAGCGTATTTATATTTCTTCCCCGGTCGGTTTATTTCTCAAACTCTGATGTGCAAGTTTTCACTCAAAAACAAACGTGCAAAAAGAGAGCCGCATAGTTTCAGCCTCTGATTGGCTAAGACGAGTGTGTATAGTCGCTGGCATGCTTAAACTACTTTTATCCGGCACTACTCTGTCGACCATGTGCAACCATAGACTACTTAACACCAGCAATAATTAGTTATTATTAAAGGATCAGACTGTTCAAAATTAGAAAAAAAACCGCAGTTACTCTGCAGTGCCTGACCTCCATCGAAAGACACAAAAAATGGAAGATGTGAGTGTTATTTTCTCTAATATTCATATGAAAACCGAACAATAACATTTGTGTAAATTTTAGTTCGATCGTGACATCTTTAAGATCTTGATACATTTTTCTGATCGAAATTGAAGGAAAAGTGCACAATTGTTTACAAGATTTATTTATAGACAATTCCCTGGAATTCGGCATCAATAGGCTACAAGGCCCGCTTAGCAGCGCTATAAATAGGTGCCCTAAAAACTGTCACCAAATTTAAATATTCGCCTTCCACCTGGGCGATTGGTAGCTCTCTTTTTTGCACGTTTGTTTTTGGGTGAACACTTGCACATCAGACTTTATCATCAAAATCTTCTGTTTGTATGAAAGCTGGTTGCTGTATGACATCATTCTCGTGTGCAACCAACCGGCTGCAACATAATGGAAACTCACCCATGCAGTTAGCAAGTAGTACCGCTCGTACACGCCCCGAATTTAAATATAATTGCCTGGTTGTACACGCGCACTGGGCAATCCTCTCGTAGTAATTTATGTCATACACAATGTACATTATACACTTGACCTCTGACATTTTAGGATGAAGAGGCAACAAAGCAATGACCTCAATGGTGGTAACTAATGTAAACACATATCTCGAATTACCTTAGCCTGTCTTCGTTCTGTCTTGATGCCAGCTTCAGATTCTCAAACTGTAAACTAATGAGAACAAATAATGTATAGAGGTTATCTTTGTAGCCAGGCGGAAGGGACAACAAAAGGTATTCGCACCCGGCCTATTATACATGCAATAGAGTCGGTGCATGCATTGTGCTATCAAATACATATCACGAGGTGTATCTCTCTCTCTGAAAATCTTAAACACAGTTTAATATTCCTGACAAAAATCCCCTGTTTTACGGGCGGTCGGACCTATCAACTAGGGTCGGTCGGTCGGTTTTTTATAAAAACCTAAAATGTCACAAAAATCTGAAAAAAATCGGGATTTGTAAAAAATAAATTGTGAACAAAACTTTTCGACAGATTTTCGGCCAAAAACCGGCTGATTTTACATGCTTTGAGAAAAGAAAAATCTAAAAAAATACAAATCTTGAACAACGAAATAAGTGGGGCGGTCGGGCCCGTAATAAAACAGGGTTTCCCCTTCTCGCCTTATTGCGCGTTATGCTGTTTGGTTAAATAAGAAGTTCGTAGTCCGAGCGGTTTTAAGAAACTTGGTATTTTGGATCAATATTCAGCATTGGAAAAGGTATTTACACTTTTTAATCATCCTTATGACGAATTTCCTGAGTAATAATAAAGTCAAAGGCAAAACTTTGATGAAGTCAGTACAAAGCATGGACGGTTCATGGGCAAAATCGAAAAAAAAGGGTTCTGACCATGCTGTATTCGAAGCTTTGCACTGTATTTCAAAAACCTTACATCTGAATGGTTTCATAATCTCACAAATTAATATCAGATATATTTACTTTATATCCCTAAATATTGAGTAGTTTATGCTTCCTACATCACTAGTAATAAGCCCTCCGGATTTTGGACCCAGTTCTTTTTGGACAAGCTGTAGCATCGTCCGATAACACCCAGTATCGTTCGATGCTGGTACAAAGTCAGTGTTCAAGTATCGGACGATACTGGCACATATAAAATGTTCCAGTATCGGGCGATGCTGGAACACAATTATGTACCACTACAGTATCGTTCAATACTGGGTGGGACAAACCACTAATGGTACCACCTTCGTCAATTTCGTCCCTCTATATGGCCGCCATCTTTGAAAATGGCGGACCAAATATACATTTGAGCACCCTCGCAGGGGCCGTGTGGAAAATAGGAAGACATGAGAATTGAGTCTAGTTGCCAACTGCAGATATGAAAAGGTGAAAATATTATACTTACGCATGTTCTTGGGTTATTGTTTCTATGTCTTCACTGTATAAAAAGAAAAGAAAAAGAAATAATTAACACTTTCCACGCGGCTATTAATTTCACCATTACAAAACAGATTTTTCAGAAACCTTTCCCAATTTTCAAAGTCTATCTCAAGAATTACTGAACCAATAACTAGACATGTTTGTATACTTCAATGCATTTCTCATGGTGATTCAAAATATGATAATGAAATTCAATAATGTTGATATTTTTGAAACATTTTGTGATATTTTGAAATATCGTCTGCAGACGCTTGCCGCATGTAAAGTATTAAAGCTGGACACCAACATTCTATCCTTTCCAATACTATAGATGACTGACAATTTAAAAAAGGAAGAGAGAAAGACTCCTGCCTTTCAAGTCGTTTATACGTTAGTGCCTACGATTTGTCCCGGGGGGGGGGGGGGGGGGGGGGGTACTCGGATTTGGTTTGGTCGGGGGTGTGCCGCTGGAGATTCAAAACCCATACCCATTTTTAGGGGTGATTTTGGAAAAATCGGTACCCATTTTTAGGGGTTTTGCTTCATTTTAGACCAAATTTTCGGGAAAATAGACCTATTTTTTGCAAATATTCGCGAAAATAGACCTAATTTTAGACCCATTTGTAAAAAGTGACCCCATTATTAGGGATTTCCAGCACAAAATCATACCCCATGTTTAGGGATTTTGTGCCCAAAAAGCTACCCATTAGAGCGGCACATCCCCGTATACCGTCTTAGGCGAGTACCCCCCGGGCGATTTGTATGAGATATCTTTACCAAAATGGTATTCACTAATGACAAAATTGGATTTAATAACGTTACGAAATATAAAAGTGCAATTTTAACTGTGATTCTTTGATTATATATAACTTACTTATATTTCTTTTTGATGAAATCCAATTTTGCTCTGTAATAGAATAGAAAAGAGAATTAAGACCTCATCACTATATTGTGTCGGGGTGCGTGCACACTCATTCTCTAAAAGATTGAATTAATCTATTAAAACGACTCTGAATGAAAATGGGTACGAATAAAGAAAGAAAGGAGGGGGAATTCCCAAAGAATAAAATGTCCACCATTTCAAAGATGTTAATTATAAGGGCAGGTTTTTTTAGTTGAAGAGCGAGTATTTCGCTCTTTTACTTTTTTTCGTTAATTGACTCGACCCTAGGTAATTTCGTCCAAATGCAAACATGCCTTTACTATGGTCAATCACTTTATGTTTTAAAATCTAATACAAATGGTAATACATATTTTACGTTGGAGCTATACTTTTGGAGTTATGAGCGTATGTATTACATGAGGGAATTGCCAAGCTTGTTACCTTGAATTAAAATTTCGATTTCGAACATATATATAAACGAACATATATATATTAAAAAAATACACGGATAAATGCAAATATAACCCACATACACAGATATTAAGCTGTTGATGTGAAAATAATATCATAATTTAGTACACAATCAATCTATCCATGTTTGGTGTGTGTGAGGTGCGGGGATGGAAGGTTGTATTCGAGGAAAAAGTTTGAAGTGAAAAAACAGAACCTACCTCTTATCATCCTGCAGAGAGAAAACAGATTTCCTGCAAAAAAATAATTACACAATAGTTTAAAAAACAAATAGTGTAATTTTTATGATTATAATGTATTTTCTTTAAAATGTTACTTCAGCATAAATGGTGATTCTGGTGTTCGGTGGTTTTTTTTTTTTATTCGATGAAGTAGGTGCTTATTTTAAAAAGAAAACCATAGATGAATATACTTTTGAAAAGAAAGTGATTATATCGCCATAAAAAATATACTTCCGTGTCTATGCATAATGTTTTACCAATATATAAACAGTGTGACATTACGATCATACCACATGATATTAATATTGATGGCAAATCTAAGTACCCTGTTATAGATTACAGGTGTAACCAAAACACACAGGCCCGTAACCAGGAATTTTGTCACATGTGGGGGGGGGGGGGGGGGGCGGATTTGGTCAAAAGTGACCGTATTTCCAACCAAAATGTGAACCTTTTTTTATCGGGGGTGGGGGTTTGGCAAAAGTGGTCCTTTTTTAACAACAAAAAAGAAGCGTAAAACCCAAATTTTTTCGATACTTGTACGCTCGCAAAGCATTTTTAAAACCCTTTTTTTGGACTTTATGGGGCCAACGCCCTCCCCCAGTTACACGGGTATAGTGTACACAGAGCATCAGTAGGTCAGTAGGTCGAAAGAAGTTTAAAACACTTTACACTGATGACTTTGTTTGTTCAGACCAATCGACCGAGACCAGAACCGAGACTCGAACCGATGTTGCTTATAAGTCAGATGTAAACTGTTATGCAGCAGTATTTCATACGATAATAATGTAAATAAATCCGACATGCCAAGTGATGGTCAGAATTAAGTCAGCCATTACCAAGGGGTCATTAGCACCAGATTTACTTAATAAAGTGGATATGAGGTCACGGGGATATGCCGCCAAATAGGGTCCCATTTTTCATCCGTCTGGTAAATGATTGACTTCTTTTCATAGCCATTTTTGGTAAATGTATGGATCTAAAATCCTTAAATTTGCTGTTTTGCACAGAAATTTTAGCAAAATCTGTGAAATAAGTAGGAAAATTATGGGTCTCTGGTAAATATACGGGTAAATGTTTGGCTCAATTTTCATTTTGCTGGCGATCAGAGTACCCCCCAAATCATTTGCCTAACTTAGGTTTTGTGCGTTAAACAGCGAGTTAACATATAAAAATGGCGGATTAATAAATTATCTCGTAGAATCTGCAGAATAACACATAAATAATAGCATTTTAGAACCTTTAAAATAAAAAAAAGTCAAAAGTAATACTTACGATTTATATTTGGTATCTTTCAAGGACTGCATCATACTTGTAAATATTTATGTTTAGTATAAATATTACTAAAATATATAGGCCTAAGCCTATCCGATGAATTCCGCTACCAGTACCGACAAATTTCCCAGCATGCTCCTCCGTCAAGATACAGCAATAACAATCACCTATATATTGAATTATCTTCCAATAATTATACACGGATTTTAGACAAAATAAGGGTCAAAAATCACAAACGTTCAGTATGACAAATAGCTGCTAATTTCAAGATGCTACACGACTCCATGATGCGATAGTATAGTATTGCATATTTGTGTTGTTGATTTCCGTAATAACAGTTTGTACGCTGATTCAAAACAAACAGTGTTGAGTGTATCACTATCAGTGACTGAATTTAGATTATGCGGTATATAAACCGTCGTTGATGATCAAAGGTCGAAAATAGTGGACTCGCCAAAAAAAGAATCCCGAAGCTCATAAAATGGCTTCTCGTTGCGGACTGTATGTAATGTACGATTTTAATGTATCAAACCTGTATTTGAACGAATCCTTTGTCAGTTCAATATAAAACAGGGGGTTTCATGCTTTTTGTATAATTTTTTTTTGTCCTTCTCCTTTTAATAACGGAACAATCGAATAAGACTAGGATACCATCATTGAGTCGATCACAAAAATACCTGTTGCAAATCAAACTAATTCTTAATTGTAAATACTATCAACGTAACGTAATTAAACCCAGAGGTATCAGAAGAAACATAGTTCATACACACTTAGAAATGGGTAGTTAAAATATTGACTGTTTCGGGAAGTCATTTTAAAACAACCCCTTATAAGTTAATTTTGACCCCCCATATAGGGTTGTCCTTCATCTTTTGACTTGGTATGAAGTGGAAAATGACTATGTTAACATAGTAGTAATTTGACTGGTTTGGGGGGTCACTTTAAATACCCCTGGATGTAGTTAATTTGACCACCATACGGGGTTGATATTTGCCTTTCGACTTTGAATGTAGTTAAATTCGACTTTGTATGTAGTTAATAATAACTAGGTCTATATGAAGTTACAATTTAACTGCAGCAAAAGTCATCGTCAAAATGACTACCATGCCAGTCAAATATTAAATATTTTATGAATATTTTTGACATAACAATAGCTCAATCCTTCAACCAATTCAAAGAATAACAGCAAATATTATTTCCATGTATTCAATTTCATCTACAATAATATGAAATTTAATTAAACACTATTTGAAAAACATGTCTCACAACGCCGGCGTCTTGATTAGGCAAATCATCTCACAACTAACGTGAATAACACCATGGAAAGTCGATTCGTAGGATAGTATACTGGTACATATCTAACCAAAAGAATTTAATGGCAGTGATTGTTCACATATCAGAAGCACATTATTGTTTTTATGAAGTAATAAACACAATGTTTAAAGCCGTTATACAGGTTTTCTTGGCGGGAATGAATGCCGACCTTGTGTTTCCCGACTTTCAAATTAAATCTTAAAAGTTAAACCTTTGACTGCAATGAAGTCAACATTTGACTATAACGAAGTCAAAATTTGACCAAAATGAAGTCAGATTTTGACCCCTTTTGTAGTTGATATTGACTATTTTCAGTGTCAAAATGATTTGACTACCCACACAGGGTTGCTATGGTTGACCCTATAAGGTATTCAAATTTTGACCCTTTTGCAGTTGATATTGACTATTTTCAGGGTCAAATCCACACAGGGTTGTTATGTTAGACCCTAAGATTTTTTGAATTTTTAAAATGCATTTCAATAATTATGTTATACCATCAGACCTTCCACCATACTAAATATAAGGACAATCCATAGTTTGATCATGCACATAACCTGGTGGTATTTAGGTGATATCTGTCTTAATTGTTTCATTTAAAAGGTCTACAAATTGTATTAATTACTATTTAGTGAGCAGAAACTGGCAACACTGAAGGTCATTTTTCCATCATAAGAAGCACAAATTTTGCCTAGAAAAATAGGTTTTTCCAAATTGGGGTTCTTTCGGCAGGAGGAGGATATCTTTTCAACTGTGAATTTCAAATACCTGTACTTACCTATTATTGGTACTAAGTTGCATACCTACGTAGCTTTAAAAAACCTTCAACATGAAAATTCACTCGGGAATTCACTCCAATAAGGTTTATCGCGAATCGAAAAAAGCCATTGATTATCCTTTTCTGTTGCATTGTGGGATCGCAAAGGGGCAAAATCTGCCCCGTTCTGGATCCCACAATGCATCAGAAAAGGATAATCAATGGATTCTTTCCGATTGGCGATAAGACTTATTTCAAAAAACATTCTCTCACTGGGCCAATTTTCATGCAACAGTTATTCATGCCCGGTATTCATGATGGTCCCTTCTAATAAAGAAATTTTGTTGTAGGATACAAAGAGCTGAGCCTTTCTAAATAATGCACATACTTATCTGGCAATACTTTTACCGAGTTTCCATGTTTACACCTTGTTCAACCTGAGACTAATATATATACTAGTCTCATGTTTAACTAGTTCAGTGATTAGCCAGTACCGTGATTTCCTTATCTCTAAATTATATTAATTTATCGTTACATATATCTACAATCAGCATACAAAGTCTATTTGAGTGTTATATCATATGATCCAGCTAGACACGAGGAAAGACATCGACACATTTAGTGTAATTTTGGACGATTTGGACGTTGGTTATAAGTGAAAAAAGTGCAAAAAGCCGGTGCAAAAAGTAAGTAAAAATTATGTATATAAACCGCGATACAACTTGGCGTAAATATGGCATACAATCACTTCCAAACTTTATTAATCCACCCCTACACCTCGATTATATCTACGAACAGAGGTTTACCCATGTAACGAATTAGCGGCCAGCTTGTCGAGAATTTAAATAAACTGTGTTTAAGATTTACAGGAAGAAGACACGCCTGTTTCATGATGTAGGCCAATTTGGTAACACGATTCATGCAATGAATTGAATGTCATGCATCAATCCAATTGAATGTAAAATAGGCCGGGTGCGATTCCCCTTTGTAATCCGTTGCGCATAGCAGGCTATGTAGATAACCTCTATGCACTGCCGGCCTGAAGTCTGGATCGTGCAAGATCAACTGACATAGGGACATTTTTTTTAAAGGAAAAAAAGTATACTCATTATACATGATATTTTAATGTTACAGAACAATTTAATTGCTTATTATGTGGACCAAATGTCACCTTAATGTTGGCTTATAGTCTACAGGGGGAAATTGGGTTCATAGGACGTATATATTATATGTATACATGTATGTGTCCTTTTGGACTCTGTTCATGTGTCCTTATGTCCTTCTGTAACGCTATATTCAATGTTTGAACTGTTGTGTCATTGTTGTTCAAAAATATGTATGATTCTTGTTAAAAACTAATACTATAACTGTTCCATAATGTTATAAACCGAGTCAGATAGTGCACTATGGTGCATGCTAAGGGATGGCATCCAGATTCGTACGGATTGAAAACCGTAGATCGGAGAGGGTAAGCGCACTGGGATAAACGGACAGTTGTGTATAGATAAACGGAACGCGGTTAAATAATGACCAACCAATACGTGTTTAGCCATACTTTATAGCGAACGCATTGAACAACTCCCGTGAAACGGACAGCCAGTGCGTTTACCCTCTCCGATCCACGGTTTTCAATCCGTACGAATCTGGATGCCATCCCTAATGTCCAAATAAAATATCAGGATGATATGTGGGTTTATCCTTGGTGTAAGACAGCACGGAATTAAACCTAGCACATAATCCTCTATTGACGGATTAAAGGATTATACAGCTTTATTCCGTACTGGGGTCTTTACACTAATCTAACTTATGAATGTCTTACACCACGGATACCGATAGTTGGTGCATTAGTAGTTTTTACATTTAAAGCAATATTATGTGATCTTTTTCAAACTTTAACACATTCTATTTCCCTGTTTTTATAATTAATGACGTTTGACTATCAGGAAATCTGACATTATTCCTGGTCTCATAATACGTCAGTGACTGTATTTTCCGTAAACAACATAACAGATCTTTTACAATGGATATCTGCCTCTAATATTACCTGCTTAGCTTGTGTACAGTTGTCGTAGCCGGCGTTATCACGTGGTATAACCAGAGGTTAATTCCATGCAATCTAATGAGTCATTGCAGCCAGAAACTCGAAAAACAATAACTTTAATCTATATCTATAGCTTAGCTAAACAGCAACATTTATTAGATTTTGCTGATTTCATTTTTTTCTTCCATCTATAATGTTGTAAAATGCTTTAAAATTATGAGACTTTTTCGACGTTTTGGATATCATTGTATTGTGAAATAGAATCCGAGTCCATATATTGATACAAATATGAAAAGCCACACTGATTACTTCCTCTTTTCTGTACTTTTCAATGCAAACAGGTGTTGAACTGGCTCCATCCTATTGCAAAGTGCGTATAAAGACCTCAACAAAAGAAAGCCATACACTTTGTTTTTTCCTATTTAGTGAAATCCTATTTGTTGACCAAATTTGCCACTAAACAACAAAGATAAGCCATGATTTATTTTATGAAAATCCGTGACGTTTCCAAATTCGCGTCGTATATATCAACGTAAGCAAAGTTATATTTGCGGGTATCATGACGGCTAATTTCAGTGATTTAACAAATGATTATTGGTTTAAGATCATCGTAAAGGTGATTTATTGGTCGGGTCAAAATTACCTCAATACATTTAATACAATGATTTAAACGAAATAATTTGACATGAATATTTTACTGATTTCCCCCCGTCCACAGTGACAGACTACAAGTTGCTTTATTTCAACATTAAAGGTAAGGATTGAGATGTTTTCGTAAGTTTTTCACTTGACGTTGTCATGATCCTGGACGTGTTGTCCACAGAACGTACATTTGGTATACAATTAATGTGAAAAGTGTACTTTAGGTCCCAGATTCTGGACTGTACTAGTATCGTCCGATACTGGAACACCCGGTATCGTCCGATAATGGTACAAAGTCAGTGTTCCAGTATCGGCCGATGCTGGCACATAAAAAATGTTCCAGTATTGTTCCAGTATCGGGCGATACTGGAACATATTCATGTACCAGTATCATTCAATACTGGGACAAAGCTCACTGGTATCACGTGTACCAGTATCGTTCGATCTGGAACACAATTTGGTGTTCGGTCAATTGTTTGCCTGGAACAGTAAAATCGTACCAGTATCGACCGATACTGGCAACTTTTATGTTCCAGTATTGACCGGTATATCTGGGACCTAAAGTACACTTTTCCCATTTAAGTATATGGTATAAGTATTTGAAAATACTATTGCGGCTCGGACTTTATGAACGTATTTTGGTGCTAGAGACGTACGTACGACTCATAATCCGTATGCTGTAGGTTCGAGCCTTGGGAAAACCGTATTACTAATATGTTAGCTAATTAAAAGTTCAAATCATATTTTCCAGCAATATCTGTTGTCATAAAGTATTTGGGAACGTTATCTTTTAAAGTACATGTATAATAGCCCTACAAACCATCTAAATATTTTCGGTTGAACGGATGTAGTTAATTAGTTTATATGTTTCTCATTGCGCGATCATAAATTACGATTTAATTTGCATTTATTATAATATGATTATATGAATTATGAATATTAATTATTAATTATTGGGTTGGTTAAGAATGTTACACCAGATTAACACGGATAGTTTAATAGGGTGAAATTGATTGAATATATGATATATCATCGTAACGTTATGCAAATACTATCGATCCGAGTTTATCGAGTTTTACACAGCCGGCTACTATCAGGACGAAATCTCACATTAGCGGAGGTATCCCAGTACCTCTAGTCGCAATGACATGTATTATTCACAATGATATGATAATATAATTATAAATATGTGCACGTCTGGCAATGGCTCGTGTTTTGAAATCAATTCACCCTCAAAAACACTAAACTTACCAACCTCTGTAAACAGGGACAATAACTGCAGAAATTATATTAAATTCAAACTCTTTTGTTTCCTGTATCATATTAATGAGCATCTTCTGTGTATGTTTATAGTTTTTGAAGAATAATATATATAATACAATATGCTTGAACATGCAAATTGTTTGTTGTTTTACAGGAAAGGGTCAAGCTATTAGGCTGCTATTAGCTGATCAAGATATTCCGTTTACAGAAGAGTTAGTTCTAACAAGGGAAGATTGGATCGAGAATAAGAAGCCTAATTTGGTACGTTGGCACATTAATGTATTACGATTTGATTTAGTAGCTAAATTTCACACCACCACACTCTTAGAAAAAATGGTTCGTTTAAGAACCCTTTTTTGTCCCGCGGGGAGCACCTTTTGGCCTAAAAGGTTCTAAAAAGTAGAATGGTTCTTTGAAGAACTTTCAAATTTTAAATAAGACCTAAAGGTATATTTACTTTTTTGTTTTTATGTAATATGCAAATTCAAGAGAAATGTAAACAAATTTAATCCTTTTCAACTGTTAAAAATCATTTCTTCTTGGCTAAAAACATTTTTTACCGTTTTACCAAGAACCATTGAGGGTTCTCCATAATTTTTTCCCAAAAGGTTTTTGAAGCTTGAGGAACCATTTTCTTGGCTAAAGAACCCTTTTAGAACCTTTTTTGGTTCTAAAAGGAACCCTATAGAAATTTCATTGGGTTCCTTTTAGAACCAAAAAAGGTTCTAAAAGGGTTCTTTAGCCAAGAAAATGGTTCCTCAAGCTTCAAGAACCTTTTGGGGAAAATTATGGAGAACCCTCAATGGTTCTTGGTAAAACGGTAAAAAATGTTTTTAGCCAAGAAGAAATGATTTTTAACAGTTGAAAAGGACTAAATTTGTTTACATTTCTATTGAATTTGCATATTACATAAAAACAAAAAAGTAAATATACCTTTATGTCTTATTTAAAATTTGAAAGTTCTTCAAAGAACCATTCTAAGGTTCTTTTTAGAACCTTTTAGGCCAAAAGGTGCTCCCCGCGGGACAAAAAAGGGTTCTTAAACGAACCATTTTTTCTAAGAGTGCATGTGCATGTCTAAATACACCTAGCACATAACGTCCCTGACCAGGTGCTTTGAGGTTGACTAATTCAAAATATATAATCGGTACCAAAAATCTGAGATATACATTATATGAGCAAATTTGCAATTTGATACCTCATTCAACAAAATCGAATGGATACTTTTAAAGTTATGG